>JAODLC010000124.1:188407-200808 GCA_026781145.1 Hippopotamyrus pictus | reverse complement strand
GTTTTAGACACTTGGGGGGGACTGTGGACAGGATCAGAGCCAGGATTGTGTCTAGGAGGGCCAGGGAGTGAAATGTAGAAAAAGCATCAATCTGAGTCCTCAGTCACACAGCCAGTGTTTACAGGGAGGTCTGAGCTCATCAAAGCTCAGAATTGAGCTTTAACTGTTTGGCTGTGTGAGTCACTGCCTCCTCTAGGGGCAACATTACCTGTGGGCGGATCTCCTGGGACCTTGCACCACCAGTGGGGAAGAGTCATATTCAGGGCCAGCATCTCCCCCTTCTATGGGTGGCTCTTTAGGGGCCGTTCATGAGTCATCTCTGGCTTTTTTGCACAGAACCACTGGTTCTCTCATGTGTGACCCTTTCCATCCAAAAGACCGCAAACTGATACATTCAAATGCCTAAAAGTGACATATTATGGGAGTTCATCAGTTTAACAGCCTTGAACAGTAGGTGGCGTTGTGGTTAAGGGTGACACAGTGGCCCAGTGTACTGTAGCTTCACTCCTCCGGGGCTGGCGTTGCAGGTTCAAGTCCCCGTAGTCCTGTGCTGTGTGAGACGGGATTCAGGCTCCCTGTGAGCCTGTATTGCACGGCTCTTTAAGTCTGGCACTCGATTCCAAATCCAGGTCTTCTTTTCAGTTCTCCCAGGTAGTCAGTTTGATAATTACCGATTCTGATTGGCCACAGAGGCTTCACACCTGACCCACCACTGAAGGAATTCTGGGAAATCAGCAGGGCTCGGGCCTCGAGGACCGTGATGTGAATTGCCCCGCTGTATCGCATAAGGGGTCATATATGCAAGATGCACGGAAATGCGGGGGCCTGGTGCTATTGTACTGTCCTTCAACAAAGCACTTAATCCCATTTGTTCTACATGGAAAAAAGTAAAAAAAGGTAACTGCTCAGCCAACACTTCTGCACTAAGTGCTATAACAGACTGAGCATCTGGAGTCAGCTGTTAAAACCTAATCTTGATATAACTATTAATATTGCTTAATGACATTAATGTCGCTGCTGTGCCCTGTAGATGGGCTTGCGCCCCATCCTGAGTTGTACCCTGCCTTGCACCCATAGCCTCCAGCACAGGCTCCAGACCCCTCGTGAATACGACAAGCAGTTTCAGAAAATGGATGGATGGATATTAATATCTGAGTTTATGTTCATAATAAGCAGAACTGCCTCAGGGACCTCAATACTTCTTGTGACAAAAAACTATTTTTTTTTCCCTCATTAAAAGCTAGCTTAATTTTAAGATGAAATTGTAATTTTTGAAATTCACCAATACATAAATACGATACGAGTCCTAAAGTTTATTGCGGTGGGTATTTGTGTTATCTGTGTTTGGGTCTCTATATGGGCAAATATGTTTAATAGAAATGTTTCATGTAGCCAATGCACAGTGTGGTAGCTATACTGTAAAAATCGAGGGTCTTATGGTGGTTCAGTAGGCGGGGTGGGGAGTGGGTTTCTCTTACGGGAAAAGCCCAGAATCACTAGGCAGTGTTACACAGTATGTGATATCACCGCAGTGGCGACGTGTGCAATCCCACAGCGTAAAATCCAGGTTTAACCACTGACTTAAGATGGCTGTAGTCACGAAGTCCCAAAGGCAGAACTTTTTTACCCGTATGACTAAGCCAACGTCACCCCGTGCGTAATCTGACCTGCGGTGACACTACATGAGTTGTATCTATAAAAATATACGACGGGGTGGAATGGAGATGCAAAGGTTCACCACTCAAAGCCTGGGGAGACACTGTGGAGGGACTGGGGGCGGAATAACGTGGCCCCCGCTGTCTCATGCCTCAGGGTTCAGGGCGGAGGGATCGTCCATTCCTCTCCATCCTGGTTGGGGGGGTCGGAGGATGTAGCTGCGACCATTTAATAGCAAGGTCCCTCAGACCTGTATTTTTGGTTACAGATTAAGGTCTTTGTTCATTTTGGTAATTGCTAGTACTTTGTATATATCTATGGTTAACAGTACTGATATCGTCCCTCTCGCAAAAGTCTCGGGGGTGCCCCGTCTCACTGTTGGCAGCCCCTCCCCACACCACACAGCCAAAAATTAGCTTGGGCAGTATACAACTTTTAAACTCTTAATACGGTCCTGCTGTACCCTGCAGACACTGTACCCTGGTGAGAACATGACTTTGTGTCAAGCATTGGGGGGGGGGTTGAGGTCTCCACCCATTTAAGGGGGTCCCGAGGGTTGTATTGCCCCCCCCCATCCCATAATTTACACACATGTACTGAGGTATGCAATATTCTTATGGTATTTTATAAAGCACCACGATTCATTTCCCCAAAGTGTGGGGGGTGTGGTATTTTCTAACTAAGAAAATACCGTGGTAATTAGTGTAATACTTCCCAAACCGGGCCTGCACCCCCTCCCAGTTGTCCCTCAACCGCTTCGGTGAAATGGATACGCTTAAGGTGAGATGTCTGAGAGCATGAACCTGACGACTGCAAGTTCCCGTCCCTAGGGGGCGCCGTACTAGTACCTTACAGAAAGGTTCTTCCCCTGGATTGTTCCAGTAGAACATCCGGCTGGTTCTTCCAATAAGAATATTGTCTCAGCATCTAGCATTTGCATTGTTTAGTCATTTACTTTCATTTACTTCGCTAACTCGGGTACCGTTTAGTATTAAGGCTGCTGCTTATGGCTCATTTACAAGTGAAGTGTCGCGAGCGCTAAGCCGAGTCAACGTTACCGCGTGAAGCACGGTGAGCGGACTGCTTACTGACGCCTGGACTGCGAACAGTAGTGTCGCAATTACATCCGAGCTGTGTACCGGAAATGGATGGCGCCATCTTGTGGAGAGGAAGGCAGAACATGTACGAGAAAGTTATAGCGATATGTTTCACGTATCACGTAACACGCAGCAAGTTCAAAGGCCTCCTTTGTGTTGCCCCAAGTTCAAGCAGATGTCTATCTCTTTATGAGGACCTTAAAGCAGGTGAGCATTACTGTGAGACACCAAGGTGACCAAACCCATTAAAACATACATTAGAGAAGCTAGGTTGGTCCTTTGTGACTGTTGGAAAGGAGCTAGAGATGCTGGGGTGTTTTGGTGGGGGGGGGGGGGTGTTTTGATTCCGTTCTATTTTCGGCCCTATTTGTGGGCCTGAGCTTCAGTGTCACTGAAAATCCCCAAAGTCCCATCAGATGTCAGCACTGCCGCGTTCACAGCCGATGACCTTACATGAAATGTCCGGGATGTTCGGGGACACGGGGTCCTTTAAAGCCACACCCCTCTGCCCTCCCACTTCAGACAAGGCCTTATAGTCCCCCCCCCCCCGCTCCACCCCCAGGACCAGTGGGTGTTCATTCGGTGCCTGATAGTCTCCGCGTTATATAACTGTCCACTTATAAAAGGGCATGTCTTTCAACAAAGCGCATCTGTTAAAACACACACACAGGCATTCCTCCCACGGTTTGTTTGGATTTTTCCCATAACTCCTTGATGTAAAAGACACGATGGCATCTTGTCAAGTCTCCTGACTCTTCCATTAATCTTCTGTTCACTCGTTCCTCGAGGACTTTGTCCCATATCGACTCTGCGCATGTGTCTGGGCGCACACATTCCTCCCAGTTTATTTGGATTCGGTTTCCCATGATGCCTTGCACGGTCCACCACCTGCGGTGGCATCTGTCCGCTATCCTAATTCTTCCATTAATTCTTTTTCCATTGTTCCAGTCCTCTTTCTCATTCCATTGTCCATCAGCAGTATAAATGTGCCCTTGTGTGTGTTTACAATTTTTCCCTTACAAAGAACTGCCGAGTTATAATGAGAACTTCCTAAACTCCTTCATGTGTCACACGTGGTCACTGTCTCCTCCATTCCTGTGTCAGGGTATCTCTTAAATGCTTGTGTTTATAAGCCGGGGGGTTCCTGACACTGCCTCCACAGAGTGACTTTATCACACCGCAATTTATGTTTGCGGCTTGTCGTTTCATTCTCACCCTGACACACACTCTCCTTCCTCATCCATCCCCCCTTCAATTCTCTTCCTCCAACACAATTTCTGTGTTTTTTTTTTCCACTCCTCTCTCATTCCCATGGATTAGAGAGGTACAGGAAAGGCCACAAAACCAGAACTCACCCTACCTCAGTCTCTCTCTCTCCCTCTCCCTCTCTCTCTGTCAGATCTTTAACATCTTGCCATCCTACCACTGAGGTTACGCAACGCTGCATTCCAGACAGCGCGGAGGGAATGACTGTCCGGCTGAAATTATTATCTTTCCATCCGAGCCTCTCTGAAGGACCTTCGGTCACCATCGCCGTCTCCACCGTCATCACGGTCTGCAAGCCAATACCTGACCTGCTGAACTGAAAATAGGAGTTTGAGGTGGGAATTGTGGTTCTTATTGCTTTAATACCATATATCCATCCACTCAGTGTACGGTCCTGTACGGATTTTTTGACACGTGTCGTGTCCTGATCTCAATGTGCTGAGTTTATTTCCAGAACATAGACACACACGTCACATTCTATCCACTTATTAAGTTTCATAAACTGTAATCCCCCTCTCGCCACCTTAATTGATGTCCCAGGGGTCTTTCCAGTAAGTGTCCCATTGGGACTGGGGAGGGACGCTTACTGGACTCTTACTCGCCCCACAGCAGAGTTACATCACAGTCTGCACCTGTATGACTGTGTACCCTGAGCCCAATACTGGGACTTCTGAGCTGCTTTCTGGAATGTGAAAAATATGAGGCACATGTTTGTTTGTTTGATTTAAAAAATAAATCCAATATGGACATATTTCCGTCAGTGTAGTTCGATACGTGTGCCGGCCACTCCCTGGTAAGGGTCACTGAAGCAGGTGACGCATTTTAATGTTATGTATATATGATTCAGCGTTTTGTCGTCTTGAAGTATTTGCTTGCCATGTGGAAAGCGACGTGTGGTGGGTGGGGGGAGGCAAGGCAATGTCAGAGCTTAAACAGGACGGTGAGTCACGGGGGGCCGGGGGGAGCACTGTGGGCTGCGTGAATGAGGTTCCTCGCTGGTTCTGCCGTAATCTGAGACAGACAGGGTGTGGAGTGGGCGGGACTTGGCCGGCTTGGGGGCGGAGCTTTCCTGCAAGCTTCGGGAAGAAAGCTTCTGCTCGATTTGTTTGAGCGATGTTTTAATATTGAAATGTCGTATGTTTATTCTATAAATAGATTGACAAAAGCACAACAACAGTGTCCCATTGCGAATGTGTGGGTGTGTGTGAGAGAAAGAGATTAATTAATCAAAACTTTCCCGTGCCTGGATCTGTACTCTCTCCTGACTGCAGATATGCAGCATTCAAAAACAACACATACTGTGATGTGTCACAAACGTTTTTTTTTTTTTTTAAAGAATTGTTTCATTTTGGTCTCTCCTACCTGCCCAGCTGTCGTACCACCATTCGTTCTGCCGGTGGAAGCAGCTCCATTAACTCGCTGCCCTCTGCATTTACACTAGAATCTTAAAACCTGCACTATATAAATCAAAATTTTATGATTTTCTTTATTTGACTTCCTGGAGGATGGGCTCACCCTCTGAATCTGGTTCCTCCCAAAGTTTTTTTCCTACTAGGAAGTTTTTCCTTGCCACTGTCACCTCTGGCTTGCTCACTGGGGGCTTTGGGCAGTGATAACGTAACGCGCTTTAAGACAATGTAAGGTTGTGAAAGTGCGCTATATAAATAAAACTGAATCGAACTGAATTCTCTTTGCTTGTCACTCACTACCCCGCACCTACTGTTGGACTAAACTCGGCAAACCTTAACAAAAGTGAGTAAAATCACATGACATTTTGTCTGTCTGATCTAGCGTCAGATGCGTACTTAGTTTCTGCGTGTGTTCGGGTGTGACGCCCAATTCTGTGGGGAAAAGCCCTACCATCAGCGCCCTTCAGCGTCCTTCCAAAAGCTCTCAGCTGCCGCATGCCACCCCCATTATCAGAGGCTCCCTCCCCGCCATTGTCATTAACGTGTCGTACAGATGGCCGTGTGTGGTATTTGTGTTGGCCTGTCCCCACTCACATGTGTCTGTTACCTCATTGTGTGTGTGTGTGTGTGATTTCAGAGGAATTACTGTTACCCATTTTATCCTGGAAGGATTAGAGGGGATGGCTGGGGGTTGCATTGTTGGACTATCAGCAAACTCAGCTGTACTGTGCCCCCCCCCCACCGCCCCGCCATCGTGTCCAGTGCCCCGGTGTCAAGTGTCTTGTCAGGGATGGTGCGGAGTGAGACCATCGATTGGAAATAGCAGCCGGGCGTCTATATAAGCTGAACGGAGAGACCCCTCAGTAGACAGCGACGCTCACAAGCAGAGCAAGCCACCAGCAGGCACCAAACCCCCCCCCCTCAGAGAGAAAGAAAGCGAGAGAGACACCCCAGGGGGGACAGGCAGCAAGAGACCTAGACGTCGTCCGTAGACGTTGAGCCAGACCGCAGTACAGATCGCCAGGATGCAGGGCCGTACCATGCTGGTGAAGCAGGGGGGAAACGTGGCAGGGGCCAGACTGGCCTGCAGCGTGCGGGACGGAAACCCGACACGCAAGGAGAGCCACAGCGCCGACTGGAACAGCGTGGAGCTGAAGACGCAGCCGGAAGACGGGTGAGCGAGGGGGTGTAGATGCTGGGTGAGTGTGGGGGTATAGATGCTGCTAGTGTTTCTTAGCATACGCAGTCTAGATTTATGAGTATTTGTTTATTTCCATTCCTTTTCATACATAATGGGTATTTAACCCATTATCCAGAGTGACTTATAAGAGAAGGTAGAGTTACAAATGACTCCCTGGGATTTCAACCCATAACCTTGTGGTCATTAGCACAATGCTTTACCTGTTGAGTGTAAAATTACAAGTGTGATTGTCGAAGGCTGCTTCTGCTCACAAGCTTCTAGTCTTAGCAGAGATACCTTCCTCAAGCACACTTGAGAGAGATTTGTTCCTTCCCACACGTCCTAACCTGCTCCCCATATACCTGGCAGTGCTGTAGCTATCGAGAGCTCGATTTCTCTATTGATTTATTCTGCTGCTGGGCACTATAATCATAGCCAGGAATTGGTGATGCGCCCTAATGTTGGGTGGAGCGGTGCCTCTCAGGCTGGGGATTTAAACCCAGAGGTTGGAAGGTTGTTGGTTCAAATCCTCTGAATTCCTGGAGTGATTCTTCTCTGTGGGGCCCTTGAGCAAGGCCCTTAACCTGCAATTGCTTCATCCTGTGTATGATGTTAATCGGCATTTAGCCCTGCAAGCAGGTCTTCCAACCTACAGGGAAAATTTGGGGGTTGGTTGCAGGATCAGTACTCCACCTGCTGGAAAAGCTCCCACTGTTCCGTTTTACTAGTGTGGTGCTGATGTATCACCGGTTGCACTCAGGTTCTCGTCCCTGAGGTGGTTTGTCATGTGGTGGGTGTAGCAATGCACTGTAATCAGTGTGTGTCTCCTTACCTCTCTCTCATAACCCTGTTGTCCTCAAGGCATCTTTCACTTAAGCAGTGTAGTAGGTAAAACAGGTTTAGTAACCCTGTCTCTCTGAAGATAAAGCACTAACTTGCTTTTGCTGTGTTTAAATCTTTAATCGTCATCCGGAAGTTCGGTGGCTAATTGACACATCCCTGAGAAATGCTGATGGAAGGACAGAAGCTTATAAACTCAGCGTTGTATCATCTATGATCTAATACGCTATGCTGACCCTTACAGGCAAACCGTGCACGAGGTGGACAAGGATCGGCGCGAGTCCTACTCCCGCCAGTGGGAGGCGCGGCGGTTGGTGCAGGCGTGCCCCTCGGGGGTGATTCGCCTGGGCACCCTGGAGCAGGGGGTGAGAGAGTACCAGCAGCTGCCCTACAGGAACACCCTGCCCCTGCCCATCTTCACCCCCGCAGAGTTGGGCGTCCGGCTTGGCCGCGGCGCCCCCCACACCCTGGAGGACCTGCGCGCCTTCCCCGTCCCCGACGGCTCCTGCCCCGCCAAGAGGGAGGTGTGCGACATCACCAAGGACCTACCGCCAGTGCAGCCCATGCGTATGGACTTCGCCAAAGCGCCCAGATCTCTGGGCCGCTCCATGTCACAGGAAGCCCAGAGGGGGTGAGGAAGGGAAGAGAGGAAGAGGGCAAAACGTGGAGAGGGTGACAAAAAGACATTGGGGGGGAGGTGGAATGTATTGCCTGAAAATGGAAGTAGTTTATATAGGAATTCCATTCGAAATAGAAGCATATGGAAACTACAGTTATATTTATATATTCCGTGGGTATTTTTTTGCATCTTAAACGTCCCAAACTGTTTAGTTCTCCTGCATGGTTTGGGTAATTGGACTTCAGTACTCAATATTGTGCACCCGGGTCGCCCGCTTAAATCTGAGTAGCAACTCGGTAGTAGATGACAGTCGGAGATCTGTTTGCACGTCTGAGGAATATTGGATGGGGTTAGGGAGCCGGCCGTTATCGGCATGAGTGACGGTGAGGCTCGTCGACACACCTTTACTGCAGATTGCAGATTGGAAGGATCAGTGTAGCGTTGGTTGCTGGGGGAGCGTCGCAGTAGCGGCGATCGGTGGACTCTGGAATGCGGCTACAGGAAGTAGGAGGTGATACCCTTATGAGTGTAACTGTAGGTGGCTTGCAGAAAGGTAGCTACTGCCATACCTTGGCTTTGGGACCTCGGCTTTGCAGCGCAGGCTGGTCTGTGTCCAGCCTTGTTTGTTTTTCTCACCTCTGAGCCCAGCGCTACTGTATGGTGCTTCCAGTGAAAATATGCTGTGCAAGTTTGTAATGAAGACGAGGGCCCTTAGCCAAGGACGAATAAACACTCTACCCGTGGAAGATGGTCACCGTGGTTACGATTTCATCTCTGCCTCCGATTTTTGGAGAGGCTTTCGGTTTGGACCTTTGTCGACGCACTAGCGAAATGCTATTGAGCTTTGCCCTCCTGTCGGCTTGTTTACATAGCTTGTGTTCATATTGTTATTTTTTACAATAAAGTTACAGAAACACATGCAGCCCTGGCTGTGTTTTGTCTTTACTCTCTCCTGATATACGTGTTAATCTGTGTTTTCCATACTATCTGTGTTCAGCAGAGGTGGAAAATTCAGGCCGGAAAGTACAAATCCAGATCCAAGGTTTTGATTCAACAAACTCTGTGACTGTGACTCTTTATACTCAACTGGTTAGTTGAAACAAAACCGCGGTCTGGTTTTGTACTTTCTGGACCTGGACTTTCCACCTCTGCTGTTCAGCTCTGTGTCCTTCAACCTAACTGGAGTCCTAACACCCACCTGGTAACTTCCAAGGACACAGATAGTAAATTACGATTCTGAGAAGAATCTGATGTGTTTGAACTCACTATCCTCCTTTCTACAGACCAGAAACTAGTTCTATTCAAGTTCCATTGGATATTTCTTAAGAGGGTTACTACAGCTTCCAGAAGGCTTATAAATGTGATAAAGTTGGTCCAACCCTGTGGCTACGCATGACACAATACTCAGAAATCCAGCCAGATCTTCTGATGTGGTTCTTCAGTGAATCCTGGTTATACAGCCTGGAAATGCAGCCCCTGAGATCTAACGGTTTGTCTTGCATGTGCTTCTTCCCAGAGTGGAGTTTGCAGCTTACTGCATCATTCTGAATACGGCCACTATGTGTTCGCTAAAACTTCCTTTGACCTTCGACATAACCCCAGACTTACAAGAGCCTGGTGCGTCCGCTCTAGGACTATCAGTGCTGCCCAGATCTGCATCGGGGGGGGGCGGGGGTTCTTCTTTTCGAACATCAGAAACCCAGGCTGTGATTGCTGTCTGTCCGCTTCACTTTTGGCACAGACTTGTGCAGCAGCGCTTGTGTTGCCTGTTGGCATTCAGTGACGTCATGTTTCAGACCTGGTGGGGGGTGGGGGTGTTAAGCTGTGTTGCTGCTACCCCAAAAACTGTGTCTGCAAAGGCAGAAAGGGAGTAAATACCTCTGAAAAGACATCTGGAAAAAAAAAGACAGAACGGGACTGTCCATCCACAGACTGGAGCTTAAAGTCAGTGGCTGAGTGTTTTTATTGGCATTGCTGCTGTTTTGATGCACTGCATTATTCCCATCCATCATCGGTCGGGATCAGCCCTTGATCCAGGACTCCGCCTACTCATGGCCGATCCCAATCCACCAATTTTACCTCAAAGTGGCCTGGACCTTCACCGCGGAGGCAGCCATCATACATCACATGACTAATGTCCTTCCCCAAGATGTAGAAGCCAACATCAAGCAGGACTGACAGATCACCATCCTACTAAATTCTACCATAAAATGGAAAAACCACAGGCATGTAAAAATCTGAAATACATATAAGTAAGTAAGTGGTAAACAATATGGAATCGATGTGAGACGGTTGCCATGGGAGACCAGGGGGGAAAAAAAAAAAAATTCATTTTCAACCAACTCTGCCCATAAAGTAGCGTGACATTCATCCCTCTTTCTGTTTTTAAGTTTCTTTCATGTACGCTGTCAGTGAGGCTGATTGCCAAGAACACGCTGTCCTCACCCTACCTCCCTCTGAAACTACCCCCCCCCCCGCCCCGTGTTTTGTTTTTGCGGGTTGTCCAGATGCCACTGGCATTAGCGGGGAACTAAAACTCCGACATGGACACCCCCTCATCTACTCTTACTGTGCCTCTGGCTCCTGTGAAGGCAGCCAATCCGCTGCTCTGCCGCTCAGACAACGGCTCCTGGGCCTCCTGCCCGCCCGGCCCACAGCCCAAAACAACTAAAGCCGGCGGCCAGGCCAGGGTCCCCTGAGCTGCAGTCTTCCTGCCCATACTGTTGCCATCGGGGGGGGGGGGGGGGGTGTGCAGCATCCCATCTACCACTTAATCCTAACTTAGGCCAGACCCTTCGGGCTTCAATTGGAACTGGGGGGTATTTATTTATCTTTCATTCACTGATCCAAGTGGGCTTATGGGAGGCATTAAATCTCCACTAAAACCCCTCTGCTAGCTGAAAGCACAAGTAAGTATATCATCTGTTTTACAGAAGTCAAGGAGAGGGCTTTATCTTAACCGAATTCCAGCTCCGCGCGGAACATCTCAACCTTCAATGCAACTATTTATACCGCGCTGATCTGTCGTAATTATCTCAGTTAAATACAGGTTTGAGATCGAGTCGTGAGCTTTATTTCATCGGCCTTCAGTTATCCGACGTGATTCTGTTTCTATATTCAACAAAAGCTTTGACTGTTAAGGACTTTTTTGGTGTTTATTTCGGAGTTTTTCTTCAGCGGATGTTGTGTCGGCCAGCTTCCATTCTTCCCTCGTTTCTCTTGCCAGAAAAATCTTGGGGGAAGATTGCCTTTCATTGGTAGCGTTTCGTTCCTTCCCTCCATCCTCCGTTGGCACGTCCAGCGCTTCCTAAGTCCAACTGTGGGGGCTGTCCTGTAGTGTGAAATACGTAAATTGCACTAACCATCTGCCCGATTCCCGTTACCCACCCACCCCTCCATGTGCGCTGGGGCTCTTCGGCGGCATGGGCCCGATGGAGGTGCACGGGAGCGGTCACTGCCCGGCGGCACGCGGCTCAGGGGAGCTGAGTAAGCGGCGCTGGTCTGAACACTTTTCATCGCCGCCTTCTGTTTGTTTGGTGACCCTGGAACAACATCAAGGACCCAAGGGGGCCGTGATTTGGACGGCGGTGTGAAAGACTACTGCCTTCCTCATTCTACAGGTCGTTGTTTTCGACGCAACAAGTCAACACAGTGCCGAGGCGTGCATCGTCGTCACAGTCTCTAGCCATATGGCTACATTCTCTAAAACAAACTATATGCGAACGCCGTCCTAAGGGGCGAGAAAAGCCCGCGTGCATTTGCCTTGGCAAGGACAGAACCGACTGATTGACAGAATGTTTGTGTACACTGCTCTGGAATGAGGGCTGATACTGTTCTGTAATGACATCAGTGGCTTTTCCTTCAAGCCCATCCCGAACTTGAGGGCCACGTCTGACTCTCCGATGTCTCACACCACTGCTCCCTGCTTTCCTGTACCTTCGTATCCCCAAGAACTGGGGCAGTGAGCCGTTAAGCCCTTTCTGGCCCAATGAGGATCAAGTGTGGACAATCCAAACTTTTAAAACTACGTTTTAGTAAAGCCACCAATTGTCTGAGGCCTAAAAAACAGAAGGTATCTTCGTTTGTTCCTTACTGCGGATTTCCACTGTTGATAAATTTAAGCCGGATTGGGCACCCGGAATTTTTACAGCTATGTTGCTTTCAAATAGAATTTAGAGATCAGTGGTCATTGTTGACACACTACAGCACACAACAATGAACAGAGGTGGACATTTCAGGTCCAGAAAGTAAAAATCCTAACCAGGATTTTGTTTCAACCAACCAGTTGAGTACTCTGTGACTGTGACTCTTTATACTCAACTGGTTAGTTGAAA
>JAODLC010000124.1:153310-168449 GCA_026781145.1 Hippopotamyrus pictus | reverse complement strand
GATGTACCATACGTACCATGTGACCTGTTGTGGGATGTACCATACGTACCATTTGACCTGTAGCGGGATGTACCATACGTACCATGTGACCTGTTGTGGGATGTACCATACGTACCATGTGACCTGTTGTGGGATGTACCATACGTACCATGTGACCTGTTGTGGGATGTACCATACGTACCATTTGACCTGTAGCGGGATGTACCATATGTATCATGTGATCTTTTGTAGGATGTACCATACGTACCATGTGACCTGTTGCAGGATGTACCACATGTACCATTTGACCTGTAGTGGGATGTACCTTACGTACCATGTGACCTGTTGTGGGATGTACCATATATACCATTTGACCTGTACTGGGATGTATCATATGTATCATGTGATCTTTTGTAGGATGTACCATATGTACCATGTGACCTGTAGCAGGATGTACCATATGTACCATATGACCATAGTAGGGTTGTATGGGAAACCATGATGTTCATGTCCTTAGTTTTGGAGATCATTTTTTTTGGGGAGGAGGGGAGCTCCACTGCTCCCACACGAAAGGAAGGACCTCCTGGGTTAGGTCAAGCTGCTGAATAGGGACAACAGGTGTCATGGGCGCGGAGTGACAGCCCCATTTACTGCGGGTAGTCTTTTCTTTGGGGGGAGGGGGGAGTCTGCCACAGAGAGCCAGTGCTCCTCAACAAAGCCGAAGAAAGATAGCGAGTGCAGCTCGGAGATTGAGGGAGCAAGAGAAAAGTGGGGGAGACTCTTGTCAAAGAATCTATTTTAAAGGGTATGGCAGGGAACAAGCGTATCGATGGAGGGAACTAAAGGGGCCAGGCTGTGGAGGCCGGGGGGTGGAGAGGGTAGATGAAACGCTTGATTAATTTCAAATAAAGGCCAGTGGCTGTCAGGCGTTGGAGACAGACGGTGGAGTGAGGCAGAGATGGGGGTCCGGGGGGGGGGGCCTCATTGTGACAGGCCAGGACTGCCGGGACAGGTGCTTTGTGAGGGCTTCCGCCCAAGCCCTGAGGTAGCTTTTTAGTGCCACGACCCGGTCCGCCTGTCTCGCCCTTCGTTTACTGTTCTAGCCTAGAGGAACAGACCAGGACCGGACCGGCTCTGACGGCTGAACCACGCTGCCCTGTCCGCCTCGGGAGAGAAGGGGGGGTGTTGGGAGTGAGCGTTAGGTGTCTTACGACCAACAGCGGCGCCGTTCTCTCAAGCTCGTCCTTTATTGCAGGATGAGTCCCACTTAATCTTGGGTCTCTGCATCCAAAATAAAGAGATCTGATCACAGACATTAGCTGTGTGCTCTGAAGTCCGTGGATATTCACCTTATCCCCAGCATCTCGCCGCCCTCTGGCCGTTAGTCCGTTTTTCTGTGTCCTCGCTTTTTATCAGGCTGTCCTTACTTTCACGCGTTTCTCTCCATCTTGCCTCACGCCTGTGGATGCCGCGACAGATGCACGCCGTATTTTGGCAATAACGGTGCTCCTCTAGCTCACCAAACAGCTGTTGGCTGCTGGATCTTCTTCCGCCCAGCGCTTGTTATTTTACATCCATCGTAACTGTTGCGTTTCTAAGCAAAGAATCAAAGGAAGTTGTTAAAACTGTATGATGACTATTATGATGACTGTGTTATGCAAATCATGAAATTACATTGACCAGGGAACTGGTTAGAGCAGGTTTTTTTCCTTAATGAAGTTACTGGTCTTCAGGCGTGTGAAGAAAATCGAAGAACCCATTCTAGGTTGGAGTAAGTGATCGAGAGTAATAGTGTCAGGATCAGAGCATCCAGAGTAATAGTGTCAGGATCAGAGCATCCAGAGTAATAGTGTCAGGATCAGGTAATAGTGTCAGGATCAGAGCATCCAGAGTAATAGTGTCAGGATCAGAGCATCACGCAAAGCTGTTGGAGGGATCAGGGGTAAAAGTGTTGACATTGGGGGTTGGAGTTTGATGCCACAGTTGAAGCTAAAATGAATTTACATTTTATATATTTACCAGACACTTTTGTCCAAAGCAACATAGAAATGAGGCAAACAGAACACATATTACAAACACAAATGCTGTCACGGAGTCGATTAAGCACAAGCAGCTAGATTGAGCTTCCAGTGGATACCCAGGTACAAGTGTAAGCCGAGCAGTACTGGAGAATTTAATACTGTTATGTTTGTATTTATGAATCTTGTATTAATTTGTATTTACCCTTTTATTTGACACGTAGAAACTTTTTCATGGAAAATACCCTGCAGAACCATGAATGTGCTCATGTCTGAATTATTGTACAAATGATTAGTTCATGAAAACATCATCTCTATTCACTGTAAAGCACTTCCTCTTTTACATAAAATGTCTTAGAGAGGACCTTTTTGAGTAGGATCATGTGATTTATTTAATGATCTTTTTGCTGCTATATGCTTGCTAAATGTCCACCCATCCTTAAACCCATATGTGCTGATGTTCTGTGTTCCCGCTGCCCCTGGGGCGGTTGTAGGATTCGATCCCTAGGGGGCTCAGCCCGCTGAAGATATATGGGATGTCACTCCCCCCCCCCATGAGTAACTTTGCTGAGGGGGGTTATCCCCATGATAAAATTTGCCAAGTTGGGGGTACATAGTGTATAGGACAATCTGGGACAAATCACTAAATGGTTTTAGAAAAAGTGTTTTCAGCAGGGTTGAGACTGAGATGGTCACGTGTGAGTTTTCGAGAGGGGAGGGGTCTGAAAAGGCAGGTGAGTCAGATCGTCTATGGCCAGTGACCTTTCTGACAGGTGTTTCATTACGAGAAAATGATATGTTAATTGAGCTACAGGTCTCATTACTACACCCCATATTAAAGCCATATGCAGAAGATCCAAAGATAAAACGGGGAGCAGGATGTGAGTGGGCAGGGAAACAGCATGGCTGAAATTATCCGGCTACTGTCTGTGCCTCATCTAAGGAGAGTCACGGTGAACTGGGTTAGGCCATATGCAAAATCGCAGGCTATAGCCTACTTCACAAAATGAAGCTTTAATCACATTTAACAAATTCATTTTTTTATATTGCATGCATTGTGTTGTGCAATGGGAAAACCTTTATTTGGACACAATAGGAAAAAACAGGTGAATTCACATTTACATGGGCACACTCCGGCAAAGCGAGCCGTCTTCCCGTAACTGTACCCAGGGTGATGTCTCCGTCACCATTCCAGTCGTCCCAGTATGGATTCCCAGTCTCTGTACCTGTACCAACATTTTTTTTTTAAAAAAAAAAGATCTATGTTTTTTCTGGCATGTAAATTCAAGTCTATCCAAGTCTAGACGTACATCACCTGATGTCGCGATACATATGCGTCAAAGTAATGTAAGTGAGCTCAATAAACATATTCTATCACGTTGCCCCATTATACCAACATTTTAAGGGAACTCCGAAATTCTCTTTGTCGTTCTTCCTGAAATAAAAGAACACCATCTGAAGATTTTATGATAAAGTTATCGCCAAGGACTTTTCGCAGAGCTGGGTATGACAGTCTCTTTGGTGCCTTCTGCAGATTGTTTAACCAAACTGAACGATCTATAAACACTTTGTTGGCAAACCTGTCTTCCAGCAAAATCCCACCTTACCTGTGTTCGAATTGTTTTACATTAAGTTGGCGCTGGATAAGCATTAATGTACATTCCTACCGGGATCACGAGGAAAATTAGCACGTTCGTCACGAAAATCATCTTGCAGTAGTGTTTCCCATTGTATTGGCTTTAGGATGCTAACAAGGACTCTGTCAGTTTTGGCTAATAATTACCCTACATTCTTATCTGATTAATAAAACGATGATGTTAACACGTTTTTACGTCTGAGATGCTGGCTTTCACCAATCCATTTACCTGAGATGTGCCCTGCCCGCAAGTGTACTGTATGTTCTAACAAAATGTCTCTCGAAGGTAGGCTGTAATTCACACTGTGATCCATAAACGTACTGGGCAGACAGAACAATTTATTCCTTAATGCTCATCAAACCACTAATAATCAATAATGTAAGCATATACAATCCCGGAAAACCATAGTTTTTATTTTCAATGAGTCATGCATATTTTAAGTTTCATTCGAGTACAAAACATCATATAGCTTATGCAAATTCATAAAAGTGCAAAAAACAGTGTATTCAGATTCACCGTAAACAAACAAGCACCGCTATTCTTTCAGGAATACCATCCTTGAAGAAAGTGCAAAAACGACTTTAATTAAACATGCGCATTCCCTGCAATTTAGTGAGCTTCTCCGTGCGTGCATTTTAAAAACAAGCCTACAGGAGGGAAAAAAATCATCATACAGAATATTCACGTAATCTCTACTCATATACGTATTTAATTCCCATGCACGAATCCCATGCGTTAGGTGTTGACATCTGTAAAGGTTTCGTGAAGCCTTACAATAAACACTGATCATAACAATAAAATTCAGAGGTTAAAAAAAGTTTTTACCCTCCGGAATCAAAGGAAGGTAACGTTAAAAACGAGGATGAGGAAAGAATTATATTTAACATTCCTTGTTTCTCTCGGAGTAAAAAGAGGAAAACGCGCGTTTCCCGAAAGTTCACGCAGAACGGCAATACATTCATGTTTCATTTCTAACGAACTTGTTTCAGTGAATTACAACAATGACGCCACTTTCCGAAAGCAACAGGGCATGCTGGATTTACTTTCTTCTTCGCGATCATTACCGACGATTAAAATATTCTCACATCCTAATCGAAATACTTTGCATATCTCTAGCCACCCTGGTAACCAAGTACGAGGGCGACATCAATGAGCAGGTCGAGCGCCAGCAGTGCACTCACTCCCCCGGCGCGGCCGTGGTTAGTTCATCCCGACGATGACCGCTTCCACGTCCCTAGACGGTCTCCGCTCCTTCACGAGAAAGTTGATCATGCTTTCTGACTTGATCATCAGATTGCAACCGAGGAAAAAGATGCCAAAGATCACCGTGAGTGACAAAACGCACAGCACCGCTATCTGGACCACCCGCGTAACGAAGAGTTTGCGCTCATCCGGAGGCAGAACCAGCGAAGTTCCATCACTTGTGGCTATGGTGCTCCCGTTACAGCAGCCCACCAGGGTACCGGCCAAGTCCTGGCTTCTGTTGAAGAACAATCCCTGTGTGAGGACAGTCTGGTTAAATAAAGTGACGTTCATTTTTTTCCGTCGCTCAAATCGCTTTAGGGTTCCAATGATGAAACAGTTCCTGTTGTTCTGTATCTTAATATTGTTGTGTGAAAAGAAAGGTATTCGGAGAAAACATTAAAAAATTTTATTGAGTAAATATTTGGGGTGAAAGCGTAAAAATGACGGCTCTAGCAATATGGTAGTTTGTTTCAGTAAACTTTGAAGAAAGTGACGCCTCCCGTTTTTACTGTCAAATGAGAATCGCAGGAGAATAGAACGCACGTCTTAGTATTTCGTACCAGCAGGAAAACTAACCATGCATGTCAGCCGTAAGCGGATCCCCGTGGTCTTGTAGTTTTCTGTGTTTTTTTTTCCTCGCTTCTTTTCTCTTGTTTTTGTCGTTGGGTTTTACGTGGCGGACAGGGGGGAGGTGGTTTTAGCGGTACACCTGCTTTTGCGAAGTGTCTTATAGGAAAGCAGAGCATTCAAAGCGGGGACACAATGATTCTCTTTTGGATGACACCACCAGCATCTCCATTTTGGGGGAGTTTGAAATTTTAGGGTTCGCGGCACTCTTGAACGGAGCCCAAACACCACCCAGCACAAAGCAAAGCAGCTTTACCAAGCAAATTACATCTGTGGTGCACAGTTGTAGCCGATACGATTGTTTAACTAAGCACCGATCCAAGATCTTTAAAAGTTTAACGATTGCTATTCTCCACATTTCATTGAGAGACGATACTACCGTACATATTCCAGTCTACCCCAAAAAATCAGTTCTTAAAACGCTAAATGAAACAGATGTTCTCACCAAATGTATTTGAAGTTATTCTACCAATTCGTCAGTCACAGATATTGTTACATACTATGCTCGGATATGCAAGTAATTTAAAAAAAAATCAGAAAAGCTGGCTGATTGTACTATGCATAGGTCTACGTGAGGAAGTGGGAGAGAATCAACCATACAAATAAATATACTAAAATGCTATAGCTTTTGTTTACTAATCAGTTATAAATATACGTTATTGTTATTATTCACATTATTCCTAGATCTATATAATTTCAAGCTAATTGAAACCTACGTTTAAAAAATGTACCTAAACTGCAATTCTGACAAATATCGGCGACCCACTGAACGGAGCCGCCTTTGCCCTCCCTCGCATTACGTAATAGGTGCTATTTTCCCAGAGATTATTCCACGCGAAACTGCAGCGGTTCCTGACATCCCAGTCTTATTAAACTGCGCTATCTAAAGATCCCTTTGTACTTAAACGAGTCTTCCATGTGAAGATCTTAGTTGAAAATGCAAAATGCACACATCAAAATGATTTTCGTGACCTTAAATATTATTAAGTGTTGGAAATGACTTTTGAATGCTTCCTCGCGTTATCACTGCCGCTTAGTTAAATGTTGTCATTTGATACCACAAAACTACAACAAGCATGATTATCTCAAGTTATGTAGGCTGTAAAATGTAGTTTTACGATGACCGTTTAGTTGGGAGCGGTCATTCCTTTTTTTCTGTACCATGGGTACAGAAATCAACTGATGGCACATGACGCAGATACCAGTTTTAAGCAAATTGTTATTTCAACTAGGGTATATTAATAGAGCAGTCAACGCTCAACCCAATTTAAATTTCGGATTGCCAGAGTAATTAATCCTCCTTATACCATACAAAGGAAATTCGACTTTAATAAAAGGCATTCGACGTGTGCGCCGCTCCTTATACAGCTATTAAAATAATTCGATGGTTTTACTTAATCTTTCTAATTTCAATTCGCTCTTTCACATTAAATCAACGTTTGCACAGAAACGGGCCACACGTACTCTACCATTGTGTCATTTGAATATCTCTTTAGCTTTGACGTGCGCACACACTTTAAGCAATTAGAGGAATCCAGATTCAGCGCCTTAATTCAGTCACTCCTGAGACTTTACCCCACGATTTTTAATTGATGAGGCCACGTATTTAACAACAGTGGTACCAACTTCCGTGACCCTTGCCATGGCATTAATTTTTCATTCCATTCACTCCATTTCAGATCAAAAGTGTTTTCCGTATATTTGATTGCTAAAATTATTATATCCATCGAAATAGTTTTTTTTTTTTGCTTTTTTTTTTTTTTTTAACCATATTCTGCTTTAAACAAGAAACTTCGTAGTACTATCAGAACAACAAAGGGACCGTCTTTGCAGGCATAAATGATTTTGGCCGCATAGCTGTAAATCCGCACGCTGACTTATGCTTTTGCGTAGAATCTACGCCTCCGGTACGGCGTTCGCGTACGTTACGCCTTTCGCTGTAGCCTGATCCCACATGGGGCCTTGCTGTAGCATCCGCAGTTAGCCGCCATGTATTCTGTATTCGGTAAAACCTCTCCAGGAAAATGTTTACATATGTAAGCTTTGGATGAATGCAGCGACAAAACATCATTTGTAGCCTACAAGCAATGGGAGGCAATTACAAATTTCAGTAGTAAATTCACTAGTAAACCATATATATTTTGCCAATAAGTTCGCTGTAGATATTTGCACTTGCCTCTTACGTAATTAAGTGCTCAAATTTATTTTGGCATTCAGTCACTGACTTATTTAATGTAAGCCTGTTACAATAGGCAATACTGGCGCAAAGTGACTTTGATCCAGTTGCAGTATGATGCGTCACATTCTAATGATCGTATTCACAGTAATTAAGGGATTTTAATGAATGGTTGCCTTTGGTGCTTCCTCTTGATTAAATTTAAAAGACTGCAGTATGAAGTGTAGGAGAGATGCATCTTTGGAGTGATTTAAATTAAATGTTCAGTTTACATGTGTTATAATTCAGCTTTGCAACTCTAAAATAGATTGTGTTTTAGCGATGTGTCAGCAATGCGCAGATATTGCCAAATTAAATAATAAACCGATATGAAAATGAGAGATTAGTATTTATTAATTTCTAATGTTTAAGGGCAGCGGTATCATTAAATAATGACACATTTTACGTATTGTAATAAGGTAGGTCGATGTTGCAAAGTTTTGTTTTAAAGAGAAATGTTTCTTAAAGCGTCTTAATAGACGCTTTGTGGCAGAATGGTTTATATTCGTCCCCTGCGTGTTCGTGTATAGAACATACCTATGGACATTAATATAGATTATATACCAGGATCTGATTTGTTGCCTAGCAACAATGAAGCAGTACGAATAGCAACAGACGGTTGAGAAAGTTATTTTGGTTAAAAAGGGAGGGAGGAATGGGGAGGAAGGATGAAGAAGTCGTGAGAGCATTATTGCTTAACTGGATGGAATCAGCAGCCTAGCAACTCAAAGTAAGTGGAATATAACCCCTTAGCAACGGGGAGACACTGAATAAGTTTCTTTTGACCTTTTAGTATGACTCATATAGGTTTGATGTGTGTGTGTGTGTGTGTGTATGTATATATATGTGTGTGTGTGTCTGTATATATATAATGACACACATACATAGGCAATTCATTCATTCATAAATCTCCCATACCACTGATCCAGCACCACAACCCTGTGTTGTATGTATGTGAAAGTGAGGCTCCAGTGCAGGAATTCACTGGAGTAGGAAGTCAACAGCTGGGGTTTTTTACAAGAATTTCCTCCATCTCCATTTAATTACTGGTCCGATCTGCTGCAACAAGTCAATGCTGCATACAGACACGCGGCTGTACAGGCGGCGTCTTGGTGGTCAAACGACAGTTACCCCCAGCGCGCCTCACGCGGCACAGACAACCTACACACGAGAAATGCAGCCAGCTATTACCGTTAACTCGCCAGCCATGTAATATCAATTTCCTCATCATCTTTAATGAAAGATATTATTGAACGTCTTGGGGGGTGAAGCAATGCTCAGCCACTTTCCATGTGTTGTGGTTTCAGACCAGTAATTTAATCTCAGTATGCAAGTCCAAACTACCATTATAAGAATTCTAGAATGAATAGGCTGCCGTCGCGTTAATAGCTTGTAATCTATTGCTCTCCCCCACTCCAGTACGATGCAGGTCTGAGTCGGTTAAGGTTTTATTTGTTTGAGAGAGTGGTGGGTGGTGGGGGGCGGGGGGGGCAACCGCGAGGGGACGAAAGCAATAAAAGCAATCAGATAAAATCTGCCAATAGAGTAGCGTCAAAAGAGCTTTAATACCCCTGGAACAATCAGGACAAAATGCCAAAAGACTGCAGGGGTATTATAGCCTATCTGTTTCCTTTCCCGTTTATCGTCGCCGCGGTTCTCACAACGCCCAGCGACTGTAACCTAGCAACTGGCGGCGACTGAGGATGGAGGTGGGCATAGGCGCCAGGATTCAATAAGAGAGCGAATAAGCAGATGGATCAGAGGGAGGCACTGTCGCTCCGTGCTCCGCTCATTTTCTAGAAGGTGCCAATGCTGGTGAAAATGGACATTGATCTGGACCCCAACCGCCCCCCCCCCCCAAACCACCACCTACTCCTTTCCCCCCCTGCCTGCCTCGCCTTCTCTTATTGAAGAACAATCTGTTTGTGCAGAATTAAATTTTGTGCTGGATGGAGGGTAAAACTCACACCGAAGCATTCTGACTAATTTTGCACTGTTAAGAAAGTGTCTTAGCAACCTAGTGCTGGTGGAAACTACATTTGAATTGCAAGCTTGTGTTGAAAAGCATCATATATTCTTAATAGACAGAAATTCTATAAGGATATAATAAGAAGAACAATTAAGAAATAATAGCCAATTTAAATTAAATGTTTGTGTTCATTTTCTTTTTTTTAAATAATTTTTGCAGTTTGGGTGCAACTATCTTTTATTATAATTTTATTAATAGATTATCAAAGAAATGGCCGTGGGTAACAGACAAATGCACACATACAGTCACGGATGGTAGAGGCTCCCTTGCATTCATCTACATCCTTCTTACTGACTTAGAATCAGATGTCAGAAACAGATTCTTGCTATTTCTGATCCTCGTGACTTTAGTCAGTATATAAAATAAACATGACACGCAGTACTGTACAAAATTGTAAATTTTTAAAAATGCATTTCAAGTGATGTTTAGCCGGTTTGGTGTTCTGGTGAAAGATGTCTCCTGATAAATTCTATTTACTTTGCTTAAGATCGTTTGTATGGCTTTATTTATAGAGTAGACCTATATATTGCCGCACGTATAAGCGCAGCATTGAATGACAGACATGCAGAAGCAATTGTGCATTTCTGCCACGAGATGACGCTGCAGAACCATTCCTCAAAGTCAGGCAATTAACTGAGGAATCGCTTCAATTACGGGGCTTATCGGATGAGCAAATTCTTGTTTTTTTAGCTTCATGTGCTATTAACAAAAAACATAAATAAACATTAAAATTATCAGTGGTTTAAATCAAATTGCTTTGAGAAGCTGGTAGGTAATTTTATCCTACCAACATTAATTACAAAGTCAAGAGAAGCATTATTCTTAATTATCTAAAAAAACGAAACTGAAAGTTTTTATTACACCGGGCGCATTGTAACACGCCGTTTATTATTTTGCCATGTTATTAACCGCATTAACGACATTCAGCAAAGTTTCAGCATTCTTGGTGAACATTAAAACAACTAAAAGTACCGGAAACGCAACTCCAGAATGTTGTTAAGACAAGACTGCATTGCTGTCTCATCCTGGGAGCGTCACTTAAGGGCTGTTGTGCATACTGGACAAATCCGGAAATTTTCCAGTCGAGGAAGACAACAGTTTTCTGGAGTGTGAAAAGGAAAAACATTATTGCAACCATTTTAGGTTTTTAAGTTGAAACGCAAGTGGTACGCCAGGTCGCAAATATGAGATCACTGATTCTGCAACTTTGGTCGATAGTTTTATTTGCTGGATGCCGAGTGATGGGTAAGTATCTTTAGCACACTACATCATTTAGCATTTTTATTTTGCTGTTTTATGATGTTATACTCATGTGTTGGGGTAGGATTGTGGGTGCCTCGTCATTGGTTTGGCTTTTGCTTTTTGGGCATCTATGGGGTGGGGGTGGTCTGCATAAGTAAACTGCTCTTAACGACTCAAAAACAACAAGATTAACGGCAACACTACTTGAAGGGGCACGAGCAACTTAGTAACTCATTTGCTACTCAAGTACAAATCATGAACAAACATAATTACTGCATGAAATACAGGAACGGTCATGATTAGATGATGATTATGATAGGAGTGTATTACTACATCATTTATCCTCAAGTGGTACCAGATTAACAAATTAAAAAAATAAAATAAAAAAGTAAAAGTCGTATTGACGAGGGTTATAAAGAGAAATCGACCTGACACATGGGGACATTTTTACACGCTGATCGATATAATTCCTACTTAATATTTGCCGTACACTGTGGCCAAAAGTAATAGTGTATTAAGACACCGGTAGGTTCAGCTGTCCATGTTTTGTTGGATTCTAACAAATTGTCGGACTTTTCCCTGGTCACAAGAAATTGAGCATTTGTTTTAATCTAAAATATATTACAGGCGACAGCAGCGCTAGCAGGGACACACTGAGAGCAGGTGGCGCATAGTTTGTAGATGTAAGTCACATTTAAAATGCCAGATGTAAGTGAAGGATCAGTTCTGAGCTGCACTGCACACCTTGTTTTCTGCACTGCTTTTCTTAAGCGTTTCTTTATTAAAATTGATGCGCTATTAACAGAAAGAAGTGTGCGCTCTTACTGGCAAAGCTGTGGTTTAGCGATCAGTGACCCGATTGTGAGCTTTGCACTGATGTTGCCTTTAGTGTGTGGGACAAGGCAGTATCTTTTGGGTCTATGTCATCTTTTTGGTTTTCCAAAAATCGGCGGTTTTACCTGGCTTAGCGCTGTAACCCGTATGACCCAGCGTTGCAAGTTACAGTGGCGGACCAAGTGAAGGGTAAGGCACCAATTTTCAATATACGGCAGCCACTCAGAATTACCCCGCAGCGTTTACAAGGCTCCTGCACACATGTACTTTAAAAATTAAATGATATGCTCATCCCTACGTGCCACGCTACTCACGAGTGACATCAACTTCCGGAATGTTCCTGGAAGTTGCTGCCACTTAAACATTGTATATTTGTGACATCTTGTTTGCAACAGTACATCCTCTTTTTTTTGTCATAGCAAATATGGTAACCGCATATTTTTGAAAGAGGTGGCATATATACGTGAAGTATAACGGATCACTGGTCATTTACACAAAAGCCAAATTGTCTCTGTAGCATATAAAACTCATGCGATCAAAGTGTTTCTGCTTTCTAGCGAACCTTCTGAGTCTCAATGGCTTTGCTGCAGATGTACAACAATCCAGGTCGTGGCTTGCCTGAGTAGGATCTAGGTATGCTCCTATTTGGTCAGGATCGTGTTGGGGTGGGGGGTATGGCTTGGGCAGGCTGTGGAAGGTCCCGCACGTTTTTTTATTTATTTTTTTTTTTAAATTATCATTCACAAACCTTAAGAAGGAAAAAACAAGGAGAATGGTCACATTCGCTGGTGTAAATATGGGCTGTATGAGTAACATACAAGAATCAGCATGTCTGCATGCCAGGGAAGGAAACATAGAATATTTTAGCCTAGAAGCATGGAGTTGGAATGGCAGTAGAAATAAATAGGGGGGTAGCTTGGATCACTAGCTGGCACTGAGACAGCTAGAGATGACTGTCATAGTCCAGCTAACAGCCCTGATTCCCCACCGCCCACACACAAACACACACTTTGGTCACATGTGGCAGTTGTATGCGACAAATTTTGCATTAACATCAGCAGGAAGAGACGTCTAGAGATGTCTATGTCGATAAGAGCAGGAGTGGGTTGTGTGTGTGTGTGTGTCTCAGTGTGTGTGTGTGTGTGTCTGTGTGTCTCAGTGTGTGTGTCTGTGTGTCTCAGTGTGTGTGTGTGTCTCTGTGTGTCTCAATGTGTGTGTGTGTCTGTGTGCGTGTGTGTCTGCATGTATGTGTGTGTGTCTGTGTGTGCGTGTGTGTCTGCGTATGTGTGTGTGTGTCTGCGTCTGTGTGTGTGTGTGTGTGTGTGTGTGTGTGTGTGTGTGTGTGTGCGTGTGAGCGGGCGGCGCTGTCAGAACATTGCATGGCTCGCGTTCTTTGCTTGTCAGTGCTGGCTGGGACGGCTGGAGATAAATCAGACAGTGGCGAGGTCGGAGGCGTTCCAGGAGCTGAGGCTGATTATGCTGAATTCTCCAGCCTGTCTTGACGTGACTTGCAACTCTGTGAGCCATATGGACCCCCCTCAGTTCAACACAATCTTGCAATATTTATAAAAAGGCAGACAATCATTCAGAATTGTACAGGTTAGCCGCTATGGTATGAAGGAGCAAATGCAATCCAGTGCACTGTACCCAAAACAGGGTGGCGTAGTGGATACAAAGATGCTGAATTTGATACATTAATTTCGACATCGCTTGTCATGTACGTTACTGTCAAATCGCAAGGACCACAATAGTGAGCTGGGTTAAGATAATAAGTTACGCTGAAACATTTTTACGGTCATAGGAAACAAAACTTAGCAAGTCTTGCAATTTTAATGATCATTCCTTTGCTTGATTTTCTTGTATAGTTAAAAAGTAAATAGCGTATAGTTTACCGACGGTGCTTTTGCATGAACTCCGCACGCGCTCTCTGAGCCGATCGTAATGCTGTTGGACTCACTAATAGATGGTGTGGCGCGTTTGTGAGAAATGTAACAAAAATGAAGAGGAAAGCTAACAAGAACTGTGGCCTGTATTACGAAGCGGGATTACTGGCTTATCGGGGTAACTTGTCGGATTTAAGGTAGTCTGGACAAAATGTAAGTGAGAGAATATGAAATCAATTTAAACTGTGGTACCTTAAATCCAACAAGTTCGCCTTTTGTTGTATAAACATTCTAATAGCTGTAGTTTATTGAAGGTAAATTTTATAAATATTGCAGCATGAATCGAAAAGATTTAAAATATCTCGATGTGAATATTTTCCGAAATCGTGCAGCCACTTGTGCATAAATATAAATAAATATGCATAAAAATGTGCATAAATATGTTCATAAAGATATCTGGCCACATGTAAATAAGGAGGATCATCATACTGTTAGTGCTGGTTCAGGAAAAGTTGCATAGGCATATTTATAGGGTCATTAAAATGATAACGTCTGCTCGAATTACTACGCTCTGCCTGAACCCTGCGCTTCTTACAGGCTCCAACATCTGCACCTCAAGAGGCGGCAGCACGTGCAAACAATGCCTGGCCACACACCCCAGCTGCGCGTGGTGCTTCCAGGAGGTAAGATCCGGGTCAAACCAGAAGACACATTTTAATCATGAGAACGTTGGCTCTTTTAGTGGAGTTCTTAACCCTAAACCACCCTTCCTGGACAGGATGGTCTCTCCCTGGTTCAGCCCTGATTTCAGTACCCTTAGGCAGGACTTCTCCATTCCATTGCTCGTCTTTCTCAGTGCTTGACTGCACACCTTTCATTAATTTCAGCTCTGCAAGCAAAAGGTATTCTTTTGCTACTTGCCGTTCTATTATACAATATATCTATTTTAGCAAATATCTAGGAAAAATCCTCAGTCCAAGCATTGAATTTCCAGAACCAAACACGATCCTTGGAAATGTTCAGCAAGATTAAAAGAAACGAGTTTTCCAACAAACAAGAGCAGATTTTATCAGATATCGATGGCCAATCAAAGCAAGCCATCAGCATCGTGATATTGTCAAAATATTACTGCTCTTGTCTTCATTTGAATCAGGTGAATTGCCATTTTAATGAGATGCATATCACAGAATACAGGCATTTGCATGGATGGTGTTTTTCCAGCCTACCTGGTCAAACATAATGCCTTTTCTGGTCTTCCTGGGTAACAGTCGAGGTTCCTCCTCCACATACATGCTGCATTCTGGAACCTGGAAGTAACCAGTATCTCAGATGGCAGTCAGTGAATTCATCCTCTAATTACTGAGCAACATGTGCTTCCTTTACAATTAGGCATAAATGAATTTATAAGACACTTTATACTTTATCTGACA
>JAODLC010000124.1:127948-139851 GCA_026781145.1 Hippopotamyrus pictus | reverse complement strand
TCTCTCTACTGGGAGTCGCTTGGGATTAAAGCATCAGATAAATGTAACAGATGTTACTCAGAAGGACTTTGAGAGGGGAAATACCGTAGCCGCACCTTTATTTTTCAGTCACGCCAGTTTCCAGACCTATGTACATCAGCAGGCCTTGAGCCAGCCGCCGTGTCCCCGCTGGTGACTGTTAATAATAATAAAAGGTGCAGGCAGCAGCCCATTTCAGGTGCTGTTACGCAGATAGACTTTATTAATCCCAGAGGGGAAAATGAGGCCTTAATGAAGCTGCCAGATGTTGGGAGGACAGGAACACCTCGGATGTGTCAGATGCCTGAATTTAGGATGAGGCCTGCCCTTCAGGCTGAGTGCGCGATCGGCGTCGCAGTGCCCCGCTGTCTTCTCGTGTGCCCGCCCTTCCATAGCCCCGCCCATCGGCCAAGCTGTTTCTGTAACCCTGATTCCCCACACCCAGCTGGCCCGCCTTTCTGTCCATTTTCCTTCTAGTTTGCCTGTTGACTTATTCATACCCTCGCACATTTATACACCCATAGCCCCGCCCACCTATTGTCCATATCCCCACCCGATTGGCCACCCGCCTGTCCGTGACTCTGCTCATTTGCCCGGCTCCCTCTCCCTTCACTGTCGATTGGCCCCCATAGCTATGACTGACTCCTCTCCCTGCCTTTCTCTTTGCAGCGATTGGCCGCCAGGAGCCTCGTCTCCAGTGCAGAGCGTGGAGGCCGTTAGCCCACTGGGCAGCCTTCCTTGCACAGGTAAATTCCGCATGGGCCGGCTTTTACGTTACGTGAAAATCTGGATAATCCGGAAGGGAACCAGTGCTGTGTTCCTTGTGGGACGGAGAGGGAAGGAGCTTGACCTTAAGGAGTGTCGTGAAGGAAACTGGGTCAGCATTCGCGTTCCTGGCCGAGACGTGTTGGAATTCCCGCAGACGTAGTTGGACTGGATTTTAGCTGGATTGAAAGGAGTTGGTGCCCCCTTCCACCCCACCCAGCTGGTTCCTTTTCTGGGACTGTGTGCCTGCCCAGTACAGACACATTGGGTGGGGGTGTTGTGGGGGGGGGTGGTTCGGCACAATGGCTGGCTTCGCAGCAGAGAGTAGTCAGGCTGGGGGGGGGAGTTGAGGATTACTCCCATTCACTGCCATGCATTCTTCACATTCCCCACCCCCCTCCCTGATGGGACAGCGACAGGCGTCCCAGTCCAGTTCGGCGTCACCGTTTGGGGACAGTGACTCTGCGGTGTGTGGTGACACTGACGCCTTTTTGGTTACGACTGCAAACAAACAGCAACATGACATCCAGCACCAGTCAGCATCTGGCTGAGAACCTGTCAAACCCCAGGACTTTGGGGAAACACCAGGATCCGAATTTACCACCAGCCTCTCCACTTTACCTCGAGTGCCCCCGGGCCGTGAGGGGGAGGGGACCCGCTGTCATTCAGTGCTGCAGAACAGTAAATGATGGCAAAGTCCCCCCCCACCCCACTCAGCTCCGATAGGATGTGTCCTTGTTCCTCTCAAGCTCTGCCCCCCATTCCTAAAATCCCCTGAGGCACTTATCAGGGGCTGTGCTGGACCTGCTCTTTCTTGGCACTGTGTGTGTGTGTGTGTGTGTGTGTATGTCTGTGTGTGTGTGTGTCTGTGTGTGTGTGTGTGTCTGTGTGTGCGTGTGTGTGTGTGCATGTCTGTGTGTGTGTGTGCATGTCTGTGTGTGTCTGCTTGTCTTTTTAAATTTGAAATTAGTCACTGTGACAATGCTCTTAAACATGTCTGAAAAGCAACAGCAGTTAATTACACCAGAGCACTAACATTGTTATAAACAATGGCATTATTCTAACTGTAGGAAACTCTGTATTTCCTAACTGATATGTAAGTTACAGACATGTTAAAGGGTTTGTTTCTTCAGGGGATTAGGAAATGCAGTAATTTTTGTCTGGGTTTGTTGGGCTTATGTTTTTGGGACAATAAACAATGCTGTATAAAAACACTGGGAAAGGAATTGTGGAGACTTCAGGCGTTTTAATTTTTTCTGTTAAATTCAATTTTGTTCGGTCAAGTTATACAGGGTGTGTGGTGTCATTTTACTGGTACCTGTGTGTAAACAAACACACGCGCGCACACACACACACACACATATACAGATAATTTTGCATTTGTTTTCTACATGCACATCTTTCAATGTGATGATGTCGAGTTTGGATTTGACATGAATGCTTTAATCCAGATCTTCCACATCAGTGAATATTACCACAGCCTGGATTTTGTTTCATGTCTTATTTTATTTTCCATGCATTTTAGTTTAACATCATAAAGGGATCCACAGATCTCTCCACATGTGCCTAGAATTCATTCATTCAGTTGTCTCAGTTGCATTTTTAAGTACCGATTGGCACTTTTCATGAGTCGGACTACGAGGTGTGAAAAATAATCAAAAGCCCATGCAAACATAAACGGTTAAGTATAAGGAAGGTGTTTTTGCACTCAAATATTTGCTATTTTAAATGAGTAGCAAGAAATAAGTAATTAAAACAAGATCCAGGAAAAAACTTAAGAAAGCTGGATATCATGTAATGAAATTTGTATTCAAAACTGTAGTCTTAAAATGCCCTCTTATTATTTGCTGTCGGTGCTGTCAGATAGCAGATGAGTGCAGAAATCCGACAGATTGCAATGTATCCGTGCTGATTAATACATGAAAATTACATTTTATGTGTTTAATACATTTTATGGCGCTATCAACTTGGGAAAAATACACTAGACCACTACCTACATTTTTTCTTGCGTGATAATGTGAAGCAGTATGAAGGAATCTATTACCTGTTGGCCATCTATTCCTTTTGCTTAAATTAGCCGAATAACCTCACACAAAGCATCGAGGCTGGTAGGCAGGACAGCCTCTCTGCGATCGGACAGCAGCGTTTCGCCACGTGTTTCCGGGAGCCACTTCCGGCCTTCCACTCCAACATGGCGGCGCCCTGCGCTGCCGCTGGGCAGGTGGACTCACCGACACCGGCGCGGGGCTTGACTGACTTGTCATCTGATGGGAAAAGACAGCAGTTTGGAAACCGTTTCCTCATAGATCCCAGCGACGTTTTTCAGCACAATGCCTGGTACGTGCAAACGAATACTAAGGATCGAGAGGTCTGATTATGATACTGGGATGTGTGTAGTATAGTCTTTTTTTTGTGTGTGTAGTATAGTCCAGTGGTTCTCAGTCCTGTTCCTGACGCACCCCCGAGAATGTTTTCATACCAACCTTACCTTACTGAGGCTTATATGGTCCTTAACAAGCTAATGAATGTGACAGGTTGAAAGCAGTGTGGGTTGGAATGAAAACATTCTAGTCGAGGGGCGCCAGGATCAGGATTGAGAACTACTGCTATAATCCAAGTTTACGTTTCCCTTTGCCATTTAACACTGGGCAGTATCACCTATACACCTATTATCTACAAAATATCCGCTGCTGCGGTAACGCAGAGCTTGAGTGCGTGTAGTTTTGTGGTTATACGGTTCATTTGAAACGCTTTTGTTTTGTATGGCCTATTTTATTAGTGATTATTTTTACGATGACAAACTCGTTTTGGATCTGTATCCTGCTGTCATTCACTTGCGTGCAGGGATAATGTGGAGTGGACTGAAGAACAAGAAGCAGCGGCAAGACGTAAAGTACAAGAGAACAGTCAGCCTCTTCCTTCGGCGAAGCAAGGTTCCCATCGATCTCTGTGTTTGTGTCATATTGTCTATTTTTAATTCATCTGCAGTTTGAACCGACAGTTTTCCGTGACCAAGAACTTGGAAAGCTAAGTATATAACTTCCTCGTTTTATTGGTCTGTCTCCCTCTGTCGAGCAGAAGAGTTCGACGCCAGGGCCAACGAATACTGGAATGACTTCTACAAGATCCACAATAATCGCTTCTTCAAAGATCGTCACTGGCTCTTCACGGAATTTCCCGAGCTGGCCTTAAACTGCCGGCAGCACCACAACAAGGCTGATGATGCAGTGGAAGCGGCTATGAGTGAGAATGTGGAGTTTAAGCTGGCGAACCATATTGATGCACCATCTGGCTGTGACTTTCCCGGTTCTACAGCAACGTACCGAATTATGGAGGTGAGTGACCTACATCACCATTGCCCCCAGTTTAGACTGTGCAACTACACCTAAAGAACATCTAATTGTCTCCTTGCTGTTTTTGTGTCATTGTAATTTTGAATAATTAATAGCCATATCGTAAATAATTATACACATCCTAACATTTATTTTACTTGAATCCAATTTGATATATGTAGTTACTGTGAAAGTCTGGCTGAAGAGAAGGTATGTGTACAATATGGCCGCTTTGTATCTCTGCAGGTTGGCTGTGGTGTGGGAAATACTGTGTTTCCCATCCTGAAGACAAATAAGTGAGTGTTTTTGGTTCTGAGCCTTAATAGATGTCAGATGATGTTGGCTAATTCTTATAGAGGTTTGCTGTTCTTTCAGTCTTTCCCTATCAAAGACCACTTATTCTTGCTTTTACAGTGACCCTGGACTTTTCCTGTATTGTTGTGACTTCTCTAGCACTGCTGTGGAGCTCGTCAAGGTGAGGGGAGGGGAGGGGAGGGGAGGGATGAGGATCTTTAATGAAAGCAGGTGATGGCTAGGGTTGCGAAGGGATGGAAAATTTCCAGAAACTTTCCAATCAAGTTGGGGAATTTTGAAAATATTAAGGAATGAATAAATGGGAAAATCCCAGAGTTTTGCAGCCCTATGTATGGCTAATTTCAGTACCTCTAGAGACATATCTTTTCACATACTCATTTTAATGGGCTGTTTGTTGATCTGAATATTAATAACACTTTTGCCACTCCCTTGATGGTGGTGAATGCCATTGCGAGACATCACTTTCCCTCTCCTCAGACCAACGAAGAATACGACCCACGCCGCTGCTTTGCCTTTGTCCATGACCTGAGCGACGAGGCAGCTGCCTTTCCCGTACCCGAGGGCAGCCTGGACGTTGTCGTGCTCATTTTCGTGTTGTCCGCCCTCCACCCGGACAGGTCAGTGCCGTCCTTGGTGTGTCTCTTTTCGATGACGGTTCTGCATGTCTCTGCTTTGGTCTTCTTGTCAAAAACACTGCAGTGTGACCACGAAGCATATCCTATGATGCAACAGGCACAAGGCAGGGGACTGGATGGGATCACTCACACGGCTTGAATTAGAGACACCAATTCAGCAAACCTGACGCTAAGCTTTACACTGTAAGCAGAAACTAGACTACCAGGTGGACAGTAGGCTTGCAAAATTCCGGAAATTTTCCTTTAATTCCCATGGAAAGTTTTCCAACTTGGAATATTTCCAACATTCCTCATCTTAACTTCCCATAGGATGGAAAGTTTCAGGAAAGTTTCCAGAAATTTACCACCCCTTTGCAACCCTAGAAGACTGCCATGCAAATGTGGGGAGAACATGTAAACTCCATACATACAGGGCTAGAGGTGGGAATCTAATAGCATGTGAGGCCACAGTGCAGCCCAGTCGACTACCTCCCCCCCTGCTTGTTGTAATCAATTACACACATAATCTGCAGCAGCTGTGGTGATTGCGCTGGTGAGCTTTAGTGCAATCTGTGACATCTTCCAGGATGCCGGTGGCCATCAGCAGACTGGCTCGCCTCCTGAAACCAGGGGGGATAATATTACTGAGGGACTACGGTCGCTACGACATGGCACAGCTTCGCTTCAAGAAAGGTAGATGGACCCCGACCAGGTCACATGACCCCTTTGTAATGATTCTGCTTCTGTCGCAGTAAGCAGCATGACAGTCTCCCATATTTATTTTCACTCTTTTTTTTTTTTTTTTTTTTTTTTCATTTCCCCTCAGGAAGGTGTTTATCTGACAACTTTTATGTCCGAGGGGACGGAACGAGAGTCTACTTCTTCACCCAGGGTAAAAGGCTCCTACCTACCTATACCTAATTAACTGTAATAAATTGCCCCCCTCCACCACCTTCTCTCATGGGCAGCCATGCCTGTGCGTCTACATTCTCTAATGCGTCAAAAGGAATATTTAAACGTTTTTGATCTGAAAATTCAGCAAATGTTTTAAACGTTGGGCTGATTTTCCCCATATTTCATTAACACAAAGGGATAGACAAGACACACTTCGTGAAGGAAGCTTATGACATACTGTATCATAGAAATGTACACAAAATCACATCCTTGTGGCGCTGTTGCTCATTCCTCCAAGGGGTTTGTTGAAGTGTCCATGAGCTTCTATATTTGCTTTTAGTTCTCAGGATATCAGGTGCACCATGTAAATTTTTCTGTAACTGCTTATCCTAGTCAGGGTTACAGGGGCTCCAGAGCCTATTCTGGGGGCTACGGGCACAAGGCAGGGAACAAGGTTGGGGTGCCAACCCATCACAGGGCACACTCACATACCTATGGGCAATTTGGCAACTCCGATTAACCCCAGCATGTTTTTGGACTGTGGGGGCACGAAGAGGAAACCCCACACCGGCACTGGGAGAACATACAAACTCTATATAAAGAACCCTGGAGACTCAAACCTTGGTTCCAGAATGTGTGAGGCTGCAGTGCTAACCACCATGCCACCCCTGTAAATTTGTGAGATTTTAAGTAATAAGTGTACATATGAGTTTAATTACAGAACATTTTACTTACGAACCCTTGCAGCAAGGAGAGAGCATGTAGACCCAAACACGGAGCGGATGTGGGATTTGAACCTTGGAGGTGGGGCAACAGTGATAGCCACTGTACCTCTATGCAGCCACGTTTTATAATATCTGACGTAGAGTATATCGTTCTTCATGTGGTGTATATTTATTGTCATTAAAAGCTTTGAGTGTTTTTAGTCTTTGGGGACACGCTTAAACCGAAGCTCTTGTTTTAGTGCGCGTGGAGTCGCATGCCAGCCCTTATCAAGAAATGTGTTGCTCTCAGATTAGTTGTAAACATGTAAAAAGCAGATAGAGTAGATCGTCGATAGGACACGCAGTAATGCTTTTAAGAAAGTGATGTGAAAATTTGCATTTATTCTACGGACATGGGGGTGGCTCAGTGGTGGAGCAATTGACCCCATGCCTCGAGGGCTGCGGTTTGATTCCTATGTGTAGATTTTGCACCCGTTTCCCCCCACCCTCGTGAATGTGTGGTTTAGGAGAATCTGTGTCTGGCACATGGGTGTGTTTGCCCCGTGATGGACTGGCATCCCGTTCGCAGTGTCCTCTACCTTGTGCCCTGTGCTTTCTGCTATAGGCTGCAGGCAAACATTGTACTGGATAAGAGGTTTTAGATAGAAACCTACTGTGAAACTGGCTGCAGTGGGGCAGCCTGGTACTTAAATGTCCACCTCAGTGTTTGATGATTTACCAGGAACCGTTGGATAAATATGGGTCACGACCCGAATTTGGGTCGCGGCAAGTTCTGAAAGGGTCGTGAGGCGGAGCTGGAAATGTAAGCATTTATAAACCAGCAAGCACCTATGCTGATCCAGGATCAGATTTCCCAGCCCCAATCCTGGAATTAAGCTATATATAAACGTGTTTTGAATCTGCCATTGCTTTGCGCAAAACTAGTGAACACTCAACCAATCCAAGAAGCCAAACCACAGATGCTTAATTTAAAATTCTCTGGTGCGTCCAATCAGATTTGTGCGACAGGCATTGAGTGGTGTAAATTGCAGAGTGCACTGCGTGCTTAATCATAGCGTTAATGTAAACCTAATTCTTGATATAGGATCACGACTGAGCTGGCATGGTAACAATTGGGTCAGGGTGCAAAAAAGGTTGAGAACTACTGGTAGAAACAGAATGAATGAGAGTCATACATTTTTGGTAAAGTAACTAATAACAAGCCGTATCTTTCAGTTTTTGTTGAGATCCTGTTGGAAGCTCCACCCTGGTTCACTCATTTGTTTCTTCCAGACGAGCTGCATGATCTCTTCACCGGTTCTGCTCTGGAGAAGGTGCAGAACCTCGTGGACCGGCGGCTGCAGGTGAACAGGGGCAAACAGCTGACGATGTATCGGGTCTGGATACAGTGCAAGTATCGCAAGCCGGTGGAGGTGGGAGAAGCAGCGCCGCGTGGAGGGGAACCTGCGAGCGAGGAGAACCCGGGATCAGAACCTTGCTGAGCGAGCAAGACGGCTGGGAGAGTGGGATACAGCGTGCTGGATGCTGTTGTCCTGGGGACCCATGTGGGTGATGACTGACATAAATGGGAGGTAACTGCATGTTCCTGGAGACCACCTGGAATGGGAATGCAGAATAACAGAGGGTTCTGCGTCTTTGGACCTGGCCTCGTCATCCAGTGTGAGCTTACAGAGGGCAGAAAGTCAGTTTTATTCTGAATGTGTTCAGTTTTAATGTTGATCCATGTACTTATTCGGAACTAAGTAGGTAATTTCAACTGAAAGTCATTTTAAAACCATTTGTATTTTGTGAATAAAGCAAGTAAAATATACAACACTGGCCATGTGCTTTTGAAGTGTTACACATGAATATACACGTTTATCTTGCAAAATTCCTTGCATCCATCCTCCATATAACTTATCCTGTACTGTGAGTCTGCAAAAATTGTATTGTAATAACCGGAAAGAAGACTGGGTTTTGTCATTCTGCATCCTAGATGGCTTGAAATTTAAGATCAATTTCCCCTGTTCACATGTTAAAAAAATATTTCACTGGACAATGAAGGCCAAATTTGTAATGCTGCATGCTTGACTCAAAAAATGCTAATGTGCATTTAAAAGATTTTTTTGTCACAATCTTAACATCATTTCGGCTCGCCTATTGCTGTGTTGATATGAAAACCGTTCAATGTATGCCGTATTGAAATGAAACATGCTATACATCGTGCAGTTTTGTTCCAAACAGTAACTGGTGCTCAGACGTGAGGACTGGCAGGGAACACAACTCTCCTTTGTCGTGCACCCAACTCGCTAATCCGAAGCGCACGCGGCGATGTTGGGTCAGGTCAACTTTAGGAACCACGACCGCGATTTACCTAATCCAGGGTTTAAATTAGTGCCCAGCACTATCTGTGTGAATTAGAGATTTACTGGCAGGCGTGGTGTGGGGGGTGAAAAAAACTGAATCTCACGAGAAAGAATGAGATTTACCGATTATTGTTTACATTGTAAAAAATATAGAGAGAACCGAACCGAATCGATCCGGATTAAACGGATTTGATTGGAATCCCGTGGCTTTTTCGCCTGATCGGCCACTCGACGGCAGCGGAGCGGAGAATCCGAGTTTGGACGCCGCCCGAACGCACATCGCATCGGCCTGACTGAATACTGGCTCTCTCGCTGTGGGGGAAATCATCGGAAAAATGAGCAAGTGGCCGCTTTGAAAGAGCCCATCCCAAATGAAAGTTTACAGGTGATGGCGGCGTTATTGTTCGGCGTCGTGTGAACTGAGTGCTATCGCTAGCTTAGCTGGCTGGGCTGACAGAGCAGGCAGCTGGGCGAGCCGCTCGCCAGGAGGGGGATTCGGCACGGCGGCTTCAGGAAACCCCGGGGATCTGCGGGCCTCTTCGCGGACCCCCACACAGTTTTAAAAGACCTGGGGAGGGGACGGGCCACCGTTTCTCTATCTCGAGCTCCCGGTGAACACGCTTTGCCGGATAGCCGTAGCCCTGCAGGGTGGTGACCGAGAAGAGCAGCCCATAACCAGGGACGACCGACGGAACACCCTGGGCCCGTTAAAAGCGACGCGGCCGGAGCAGGTAAAAATGGTAGATGGGCGCAGTCCCTACTTAACGAAAATGTTTGTGTTTGCATATGGGGGGGGAACGAACAAAAAAGAAGAATAGAGCCAAAACGGTGTACCTGGTCCATCATCTTTTCAAAATTTGCAGAAAAAGAGCCAAAGCAAAATGGCTAATTGGTTAGCTGCCTGGTAAACCAACTTACTGTCCTCGGGCTCGGCTCGAAAAGATAGCATTAACTATTAATTGATGGTAGGGGTCAAATGTTTTTTTTTTTTTTGTTAAAAATATCATATTAATGTTAAATATTCAATTGAGTTGTTTGAAGGCTACTATTTCCACCCAGTTTGGTGAGTCTGCTATGAGCGAGTTTGTATGTGTATGTTTTTCAGATGTATGCTAATATAACTAATTGCAATGCAGTACGTGGTGTGATTTGGAAATTTTAAGTTTATAATTTTAGTCCGTCTCAGGGAGTCTGCGTTTTGTGCCGTACGGTTTTTTCCTGTTGGCTAACTTGCACTGAGCCCTTGATTAGTGTGAGAAATCTAGGCTTCATCTGTGCAGAGGCCAGGGACACTGGATTGCCCAAAAGCAACGACGGGGAGCAACGCTGTACTGATTTTAATAATCACAAATTATATGTTTATATAACTGACTTATTATAAACTTATTAATACCTATACATGTTCTCGAAGTAGCAGCATGTCATAGTTCTAATGGAGAAATTCATCACGGAGCAGTTTAACATTTGTTTCTGCGTTAGCAGCTGTATCAGTTACTGAACGCCATCTTTTAACATCTTCTTAGTTAACTGGTGTTAAACTGTTGCGTTTCTGTGGTATATTAGTAACTAAGTAGTTGACAGTTTCATATGAGGCGGAAAACAGGTTTTGGTTGATTGTCCGTGCATCTTTCATTAAACATGTCATGTTTGTGTGAGATGTTTTTTTTTTTTTTTCAAGAATTTCAATTTACAGGATCGCCAATATTTTCACTGGTTTTTCACAGATTTTTTTTTAAAAAGTTTCATCACACTAGCATGCAGGAATAGACACATTTTCTTCTAATCATTAGATATAACTTTACTTTTGCTGGTGTTTTCTTATCGGTAGTATGTGTCTTTATTAAACTATTTAGCAGTGGAAAAATACTGGTGTCATCCACGTGAGATTCATGGCCACCATAGGTCCATTGTGTAAAAACAATAATCTGCCACCATCTGGGTAATTAATCAGGTGACAGATAGCTAAAGAGTTTAGAACTTTCAATAATGTCTTTTTGTTTTAGGAGTCACTGGTGTATGACTAAATGTGGCTTGTGTAAAGGAGAGTAACATAAAAGTGTGTGAATATGATTCGTTTTTGGAAAGGATTTGAATCCCCAGTGTTAGTTTTAACAGACATGTTTCCATAAGATGTATTGCTGTTTTCCTGGCAGGAAAGTTTAGTAATCTCCCTGATGGGTATTGCAGGTCTGGTTTGTGACAGTGGAATGAAGTAGCTAGTAAAAAAAAATTTTTTTGCGCTGGTATTGACAGGCTTTTCTTGAAGACGCAACTCTCCATCGATGGCGCACATTTGTTGAAAAGGTATCCGGGAAATCTCCCAAGGACCGGAGTCTTTTAATAGTGGATGCGTAGTCACTGAAATCGGCCTCAGTGGCACTCACAAGTGCGTAACCACTGCTGGGACAGTTTAGAACCTGGAATTAGCCCAAACATGCGACAAGGACTGCAGTATCAGATTATATGCAGTTCCTTAATGTGTCGCCCTGCCGCAGTGCTGCCTGGTTAATGTCTGTGCGTCAAATTCTAATGCTTATGAAAAATTGTCATCGCTGGGTTGGCGTATCCGAGAAGGTAATGTTTTCTGATTGTACCTCCCGGGTCGAGGATTCGAATCTAGCTTCACATGTCCTTCACATATTCCCTGATGTCCTTAGAGTCTCAGGAATGCGTAGGAAATGTGTATTAGTTACTCTTGATGTCATACGGCTTTAAACACATCTGACGCTTGCGGTGCACGTCTGTACTGGGATCTAGATCAGTGTATCTCTATCCGCTCCTTGGGGATCTGCAGATGGTCCATGTTTTTGCTCTCTCCCAACTAGGGATGCAAAATTTTGGGAATTTTCCAGTTAATTCCCATATATTCCCACTAATTCCCATGCAAAGTTTCCA
>JAODLC010000124.1:112644-127848 GCA_026781145.1 Hippopotamyrus pictus | reverse complement strand
GCAAAGTTTCCAACTTGGAATATTTCCAAAATTCCCCAGCTAAACTTCCCATGGGATGGAAAGTTTCCGGAAACTTCTCGGAAACTTTCCGCCCCTTTACAACCCTACTCCCAACCCCCTGCTAGACAGTACACAGTTTTGCTACTGGGACCTGGGAGGGAGCCAAAATGTGAACTGTCTGCAGGTCCCCTAGGACTGGATTGGGACACAATGGTCTAGATCACCACAGTCCTAATCGGACATGCGTTATTGGAAAATGGGTGGACTGCTGTTTTTGATTTCCATGTTCCATGGTTTCCATTTGCCTTGGGAGTGGACTGGGGGTTCCTGGTGCTGTTTCTAACCCTATTCTTCCCTGCTTGTTCACAGCAGACATGATGGAAGAACTGCACAGCTTGGATCCGAGGCGGCAGGAGCTGCTGGAGGCCCGCTTCACGGGGGTTGGGGTGGCTAAGGTGTGTCTCTCTGTGTTGGTGTGAATGAAATGCAACGTGCAGGAGGAGCGGCTGGTGCAAGCTCGTTAGGATCTTGCCCAGGAAACGAATGGAGTGTCTGTATCACCCGATTAGATCTGGAATAAAATACCTCTGCCGTATGCGAGTCGTATGTAAATTTCAATCCATCTTTATTGATGGTACTCGTAGAAGGTGAGGTCTAAAGGTGTTGGTAGGAACTGCTAGATAAATGGACGTGCTACTAGACAGGGGAGCTGATCCCAGTATTGGGCAGCCAGTGGTTGTGTGGTGACTTTGAGAATGGCGCGTCGTGGATGCAGCAGCCCAGGCTGTGTGGAGCTAGGCGGCTCTGCTGGGAGGATTCAGCCTTCTGTGCGTCGAGTAGGTGACATTGAGCGGCGTTGCATCACTCACTGCTGAAGGGATGCAGGAAAGGTTGGAGCTGGCGGAGTCGGCCGCTTCCCCTGGCGCTTGTTTCCTGCGTAGCATTTCCGCCGTCGACGCCGGTCGGAAGCCCTGTTCTTGACGAGGCTGAAAAGGCAGCTCTAGTAACGAGGCACTCGGTATGCTAATGTGAATGAAAAGCTCATGTAAAGTGCCGAGCCTGGAATGCTCTTTGCGTCTGTGTTTGTTCTCTTTTCATGTGATAAGGACCTAGTCAAGCTCAGGGCAAAGTGAGGTGTCTGGGCTCCAGCCTGAAGATGCTGTTGGGCAAGCAGACAGCATCAACACTGGAGTGATTTTTGCACATTCGTGTTTCATATTTGCTGTACTGTTTCCACAATCTGTCCACAGCTTGTGATGAATTGGCTCTGTTATCTTCCACTATCCCCCCCAGGACTGTCAGAGCTGAAGGGATGTTTCCGTTTCCCAAACTCGAGTGTTCTTGGTCCTGTTCGGTTTATCTCTAGCTCTAATGAGTCTTTCATTCGCTGTTTGATATCTGTGGCCTGTTACTCAGAAGAGCACCTGGGACTGAACCACTTCTCCTGCTGTGATAAAATTATCACAAACTAGTTTCCATAAAGCAGCTCTCATCCTTGTATTCCTTTGGGGGGGTGAAAGTTCCCAAAAAGGCCTATTTTCCATTACAGTTGAAGGTGTGCTAGCTTGCAACTGTAAATTAATGCATCCTTTGACAAATATCCAGTACACTCACTGTACACCCCTGTTCTTTTTGGTCTTTCCCGTTTTTGCACAGGGCACGGGATACAATGAGTCATCCAACCAGAGTCTCTGCAGTGTGGGATCACTCAGTGACAAGGAGCTGGAGGTTAGTGGGCTCTCAAAACCTGCCCTGATCGCGTGGTCTTTGAAGAACCCGTCCTCGGCCCCATTCTTTCCCATTCCACCTTCCGTACAGACCCCCCCGAGAATGTCCTTAAGCACATTTTACATAATCCTGCCATTTTCTGACGTGAAGTCTCTTCTTCTAAGCAGACCCCAGAGAAGAAATCCAATGACCAGAGAACGCGGAAGCGGAAAGGAGACCCTTTCGACAATAACCAGGGTGCGACTTTATTCCTGATTTGGTTTGATTTCACGCGGGGCTCATATCCTGTTTAAAAAAAAAAAAAAAAAAACAAGGCATGGTGCCTGTGGTGGAACTTCAATGTGCCCTACATGTTTCGTCAAAGAACGACTCTTCAGTTGTTCATATTTTTGATGGCCGGTCCCCGGACTAAAGAGATCCTAACATGAATGGCGTGCTGTCAGGGGGGCCGACTTCGGAATCCTTTATAAAACCCTTTCTCAGCCTGTGCCTCGCCGGCGCAGCTGGAATTCCGTCACCGGTGTTTACGGTGAATCGGCTCCTCATCAGAGCTTGTTTTTCTGCCTCTTTAGGGAAAGCGGGAACAAGGGGGCACAAGATTAGCGATTACTTTGAGGTAAGTGCACGAGTCGATGACTCGGCGTGACTGTTCCCGCGCGTCGCGGCGGGCCCTCGTAGGAGCTGAAACGCATGACTGGCTGCTGCAGGCAGGTCCAAAAAAAAAAGTGAATCTCATTTGCTGGTTGTGAGAGATGCTGCCTAGAGAGAAGCCGCTTTGTAGCTGAAGTATGACGCTTATCTCTCGATCCAACCTTTATTTTTTATTTTTTTTCCTACTCTATTCCCCCCACCCTCCCCAACTTTCTACCAGTTTGCGGGTGGCAGCGGTCCTGGTACTAGTCCTGGCCGCAGTGTCCCCCCAGTGCTTCGCTCCTCCCCTCAACATTCCCTCTCCAACCCCCCACCCTCGGTGAGCAGGACACTCAGGATTCAGATGTGCCAGAAAATATGTCTGCCCTTCTGAAAATCCAGCCTCTTATGCTTTATGTGGAAGTACGTTTGTTAGGAAAGTGACGGCAACAGACTAATTAAAACTAAATTTAAGAAAACTTGGAGGCATATATTTAGCTTTGCGGTCTTTAAGTTAGACCAAATAGCATTTAATTAAATCTGTAAACACCTCGGTTTAGCCCAACACTTTTCTTTGTGTGTGTGTGTGTGTGTGTGTGTGTGTGTGTGTGTGTGTGTGTGTGTGTGTGTGTGTGTGTGTGTGTGTGTGTGTTCTCGTCCTGCTCCACTGTGTAGGTGCAGCAGGGAAGTCCATCCTCCACAGGCTCTGCAAACACTGACCACTCCACCTGCTCCCTGAAGCCCATCTCACTCCATACTGTCCACAAAACCACACAGGTATTGCACAGGATTCTTGCTTGTTAAAATGCATTTAAAGCCACTTAAACTGAGGAGCCTGCGTTAAGAAGCTCCAGCCTTTCTATGGTTCTGCTTGGCACCAAATAAGTGAGTACATGTAGCTAGATTAGGGTGTGTTGTGTGTATGGATGCAGGGAGACTTCCATGTGTGTAAAATATCCAGCTGTAGGTCACTTATGATGATGCCAGCTAAAGAACTAAACCTCTAAACCGTTCACTTTTCGTGTGAGGCTCAGCTAGTTAGATCTCGGTGTCCGTGATGGGAAGGTCATTGGTTTGATTCCCAAAATTGCCAGAATGTTTTTGCCGTCAGGCCCTTGAGCAAGGCCCCTAACCCCCAATGGCTCCAGGGACCGTCTGGGTTTGCTTTCTGAATAATGTGTCATTTTGGATAAAGATGTCCACTCTTAATCTTTACAGTTGGTTTTGGTTTAGGATTGCTTGTGTACTGCTTTCAGACAGAGGTTGGTGATTCTAACAGCAGAATAAAGAGCTCAGCTGCAATGCAGAGTTGTACATCCTTCTGGTCTTAGTAGTAAAGGCTTTGTTTGTAGGCATGCAGGGATAATCGCAATGGGACCGTGAAGTGCGTGTCCGTGTGTGTAAGTGCATAGGCTGTTGGATCCCTAACCCTTTAAGACGGGGCTTGAGCTCCGACACAGCAGTGGTAGGTGCATATTGCAGGTCCGGATCATTAAATTCACAGGAACTTCACGCCACGTTTGTGTTTGAACACGTGAAATTGGCCCTGAGGTTCATCTCGCAACCGTGTGTGCCGTTTGAGATTTCACACGGAATCGCCCGTGACCGTTTCACAGACCGACCTCACGATGGAGAAGCTCATCGCCCTGGAGAACAACAAGAACTCCGACCTGGAGAAGAAGGAGGGACGCATCGACGACCTGCTGCGGGTAAAGACACATCTTGCCCTGCCAGTCAACAAAGGCACTGTTTGGGTTGCAGAATTTATGGGAATTTTCCATTATTTCCTATATTCCTGGTAATTCCCATGAAAAGTTTCCCAGTTGGAATACTTGCAAAATTCCTCAGCTTAATGTCCCATGGAATGGGAAGTTTCTGGAAAGTTTCCTGAAACTTACTGGCCCTTTGCATCCCTAAGTGTGTTGAGCTTGACTGTGCTGTTTTGTGTGCTTCTGACATGCTGCACATTAAAATATTAATTTTGAGTCGTTTCAGCTAAGCAAGTGAATCGTTAAGTAACACAGTCATAATGCACAGTAAAACCTGTGTGGGAGTGGGCAAAGAGATGGCCTGTTGCTGAATGCGATTTTTGGGGGGGGGTGGTGGTGCCAATGCATTCCAGGCAAACTGCGATCTCCGACGGCAGCTGGATGAGCAGCAGCGGATGCTGGAGCGCTACAAAGAGCGGTTAAACAAGTGCGTCACCATGAGCAAGAAGCTACTGGTGGAGAAGGTGAGCATGAACGAGCAATGCCGTCAGACCTCCATCCAATGCAGCCGAATCCAGTATCACCGTCATGAATTCCAGAGAACCTGCAATTCAGGGGTCTGCAAGCCATCCTCACCCTGTTTATGTGATGCCTGTCTCTCCTGTCTCTCTATTCTATCTGTCTTCAGGTAGTATTTTGCAGTGCAAAAAAAGTTTGATCAGTTGGCATCTCTAAATTACCCCTGGTCTGTGCTTTGAGTGTACCGTCTGATGGGCTGGCATCCTTTCCAGTGTGTTCTCATGTGCCCTGTTCTTTCTGGGACAAGCTGTACTGGATAATCGGTGCGAAGACGGACGGATGTTTCACAAGCCATGTGTGCGTGTTCGTGTTCTCCACATGTGCATGGCCTCCTGGTGGCGCAGGCTAAAAGTTCAGCTCTCCTGTCCCACCACCCCAGTAAGAGGAGCGCGTTACTCAGTGGGTTAAGCTTCTGTGCTTATGATCGGAAGACTGTCAGTCCAAGCCTTGGCAGAGTAGCCTGTTGGGCCCATCCTTGAACGATGCCCTTAATCTCCCGAAATGCTGCAGGGGTGCCAAAGAACTGCGCATGCATGTGTGTCTTTGTGTCTCTAAGGGAGAACAAGATGGGATATCTGAAAGGAAGACGTCGGATGTACCTGCATTGTGCAAGTGGCAAATAGAGGATATTTCATTTCAATATCATTTCAGTCCCAACAGGAGAAGATGGCGTGTCGGGACAAGAGCATGCAAGACCGCCTGCGTCTGGGCCACTTCACCACGGTGCGGCACGGGGCCTCCTTCACCGAGCAGTGGACCGACGGATACGCCTTCCAGAACCTCATCAAGTGAGCCGGCGTCCGCTGTCTACCAGGCCGTCCCCAACCCTGCATATCGCCACTTCCGGTTAAGCCGCAGTACAGCTTTCTGAAATGGGCTTCTCAACGCTTAACGATGACTCGAACATCTACGATTATTGCGACGTCCTTACTTCAAGGGGATCTGCATGTGGGGATAGAGCTTCCATTCGGCCTGTAGGGTGGTGCTTATGGTGTGGTTATGCCGATTGCAAGGTGCTGCATTCTGTGGTGACAAATAATTGTTCCTGTTTTTTTCTCATCTGGTACTTGTGAATGCAGACAAATTTCTACATTTGTAAGCCATTCTAATCTCAAGTGGTTTTCACTCATCAAAAGTGGCCCGTTCATAGTAGTGCCTAGAGGAGTTGATGGTATCAGTTGTTTGAAAAGAGGTTGTCTCATTGCAAATCACGCAAGAGAATAAAACTTCTAATCAGAGCTACTTATCGTTTGATGTTTTCCATAAGGGTGGATTTGGACAGTTAAGTGTCTTTTGCTGTTGGATTTTGTTTGATCTTGGTATCAAAATGATCCAAGAGGTCACCCGCTGCTTTGAATACTTTTAGACACAAGATCAAACGACAATGAGTTAACATGAAGACACAACGGTGTCTGTAGTTTCATAATGGGAATGTTAATGGGTGAATTCTTGTATGTGGCAGCGATTCAGTCGCACTGCGTTTATGTAAGGCTCTGTGGATCTGGTACAGGTTGAGGAGTCTGTTTCATAGTTGTAGGAGCAACGCAGGCAAGGAGCTCAAGTCGTGAATCTTGATTTACCTAGTTACTTCCACACTACCTGCCCTCACCCCTTAACCATCTCCCGTTGTCTTCCAATAGGCAGCAGGAAAGAATCAACTCCCAGAGGGAGGATATCGAGAGGCAGAGGAAGCTGCTGGGCAAGCGAAAGCCGCCTGCCATGGGCCAGACTCCGCCCCCGAGCTTGGAGCAGAACAAACGCAAGAGCAAGACCAACGGCGCAGAGAGCGAAGCGTAAGGGGGTGCTGGGTGTGGCGTGACGTGGCTTGAAGATTGTCCTCTCACAGGCAGTGGGCACTTGTTCTCTTATGCGTCACCAACCGTCTTCGCTGAAAAGCAGTGATACACTTTGGCCTGTCAAGTAGCGTGGGGAAAAGAGGGTCCATGTTTGGTGACCCTGGTACAAGGTCATTGACGACTTCTGCTGTTGCTTGGGCCTTGAGGGCAAAGGTATCCTGTAGGGTGAAGTCAGGTGCTCAGGAAATTCATTCGCTCTGCTTCTGTCTTATAATAACTAAAATCAGATTGGGGTCTGCGCCCCAGCGAAGCCCTTCCTTAGACCCTCCCCCTACCTGTCGTTCTCTGCTTCACTTTCATTGACACCAACACTGCAGCCTTGTACTTGTCTCTCCGCTGTTTGGTCAAACCCATCTACACTCCAGTGCCCCTGTTCCTTCCCCCAATCCATACGACACAGTTCTCCTGACTGCGTGAGTGGAGCCGGTCTTACGAGTTGGTTACCAAGGAATCAGCTGGTACCTGGAGATCTCCAGCTCGCTATATTAACACAACATACTTTATGGATGCCTGTTAATAATTTGCTTGCTGTTGCTTATAGAACACTTGATAGGCTTTGCCTAGATTACAGGGATGACTAAGTGATAACGTAATTGGGCGTTTTGTTTTTGTTTTGACCCGTCTGCTTTTTGTATCTCCCGCTCCCTCCATACCCCACATAAAGACTGACCCTTGCTGAGTATCACGAACAGGAGGAGATTTTCAAGTTAAGACTCGGCCATCTGAAGAAGGTACCCGTCGCTAACTCGCCCGCCGTGCTTTTCGACGCGTTCGTTTACTGGTGCCGCTGACGCCGAGGCACCTTCCGGCAGGAGGAAGCAGAGATCCAGGCCGAACTGGAACGGTTAGAGCGAGTCCGCAACCTGCACATCCGGGAGCTGAAGAGGATACACAACGAGGACAACTCCCAGTACGTCCCTGTCGCTGTGTTCCGTGCCGACCTGGCACCCATCTTCTCCTTATGACCTGGAGACTGTAGGTCATCTGAGGACATCCGATCAGTGGCACTTTCCCTAGAGCCGCCATCCCAATTGAGTGTCGCGGCACGTTTCCGTAGCAGCAAAGCACCATAGCGACTGGCTCTCTTCACGCAGGTTCAAAGACCATCCCACGCTGAACGACCGGTACCTGCTGTTACACCTCCTAGGCAGAGGAGGCTTCAGTGAAGTCTACAAGGTGAGACTGATGGGCTTGAGCCGTCTTCCTGCTCAACAAACTTTGCACGGATTGCTTTGAACTTACTCACCGGGTGTGGAGAAATTATCGGCATCCTACAACGTATCACGGGGGTAGTCTGGTACCTCGGTTGCTGGGGAAAGTAGAACGTAGCTAATCTTGATCAACTTTGAAGCTTATCTAAGCTTGTATAAGATGTTAAATGGGCCTCGTTGACCCGCATCTAGGCCGTGGGTGTATTGAAGCGGAAGGCATCATTCTGAAATAACCCCCCTCCCCCCAGGCCTTCGATTTAACGGAGCAGAGGTACGTCGCAGTGAAAATCCACCAGCTGAACAAGAACTGGAGGGATGAGAAGAAGGAGAACTACCACAAGTGGGTGCCGTGGCCGGCTTTTCGCATTTCCGTGCCGCTCTCGTTGACGCCGCTAGTAGATGAGGCTCGCGGCTAGAGTGGAAACTTCTATGTTGCGTCTTTACGATGCGATGAAATGGTCAGCGGCGTGTTTGACGTGGTGCCGTGTCATTGCAGACATGCTTGCAGGGAGTACAGAATTCACAAGGAGCTGGACCATCCCCGGATAGTGAAGCTCTACGACTACTTCTCGCTGGACACAGACTCGTGAGTCACTGCCGCCCAGCACGAGTCAAAGCAGCCTAAACATCGGAACCTTTCACGCTGCAGTGTTCTTGGCAGCCTTCTAATTATACGCTACTAAAGTAACACAGTTGAGGGCAGTTAGCTAATTAAGTTTTGTTTATTTCTCCTGATTGTATCATCAGGTCTGAGTTGCACTGCACAAATTTAACCTCTAGGTGTCTCCCTGAGTACCCTGTGTTTTATCAATTATGTAATGCACACAGGCACTAATTTTAAAAAGCAGTCATTCTGCCAAGACCTTTCATTAAATTGGTGACATGGTAATTGTTTGACCCCATGTGCCTTCAGAGTATGATGAATTTACATCAACACAAAAAGCTGCAGGAGATACAAAAAGCTGTAGAGTTATTACCCAAGGTCAGTTATCAGCTGGAGATCAGGCAGTTGCAGGATTATTTCATTTATCTTTAGCCTTTTTGATCAGCTCACCCAAAATCGCAAAGACGATTCCAGCGTCAAGTCTGTCTCGTAAGGAGTACAACTTGAAGAATCGCCTTAAACATCCGGCAGCCCGTCTGCTTGTGCCGCCTCGACACGGGTCTCGGGTCGTTCTGGCCCAGTTCTCCCAGGTGGCGGAGCGCATCGTAAAGCTGTTTTAAGCCCTGCCGCTCCACGGGGCTTTTATCCCGTGTGACGCACGCCGTCTCTTGCAGAAAGCAATCCAGAACGCATCGATTTGTTTGGGGATTGAGACTGGCATGCTGATCACGGCAGCCTGAGAGGCGCTATGCATTCCGGAAAGTTCTTGCAGCAGATGAAAAGCTCAGAGCAACATTTATATGTGGAATCTCTTTCCTTTTCATGTAAAACATTATAGTGTTCAGTGTAAAGCATTTCCCTTTATCTTCTCAAAAGAATATTCTATATGGTCAAACCTGGGTCTGATACTGAGGGGATTTTACTTTTTGTGTCTGTTTTCAAATTGATTTTGTGCATGTTTGTGCTAATTAAACGACTGCCTGAAGTCACACGGTTCGGGGTCAGCCTTCCATTGGCTAGTTGGCGGCGGATGGTTAAAGCATCACTGTCACCATGAATACATTCATGGGTCACCGCCCCTCTACCATGTTAGGTTCTGTACGGTACTGGAATTCTGCGAGGGGAACGACCTGGACTTTTACTTGAAGCAGCACAAGCTGATGTCGGAGAAGGAGGGCCGCTCTATCATTATGCAGATCGTCAATGCGCTCAAGTACCTCAACGACATCCGGCCCCCCATCATCCACTACGACCTCAAGCCCGGTGAGCACGCCCCCCCCCCCCCCCCCCCCCCCCCCGGGTGATGATGGTGACATGCCTTTAAAGTCCTGATCAGTCATAGGCAATCTGTTTAACTAATTAAATGATTCAGTATACAGCTGATGTGCTTACGATACTGAAAATTGTCACAAGTTTTCTCCTTAGACACTTGTATAGTTTGAGTACAGTTGTATGTGTCTTGTCAAGTGCAACACAACTGTGTTGCGAAAGGTACTACTTAAAAATATATTGAATGAATTTTTAATCAGCTGATCCTCTACTGGTACTTGAACCAAAAGGCTGTATGTTCAAGTCTTTAACCTACATGTGACCGCAGATGTTGACCTGTAGTCCCCTGATCAATGCCCTCGGCTAGGGGATTGATTTGTGGGGGAAGTGCCTTTTCCCCTCAGTCCAATTATCCGAATGTTCCCTGTTCTCCCTCGCCGCTTAGGGAACATCCTTCTGGTAAACGGCACCGCCTGCGGCGAAATTAAGATCACGGACTTCGGCCTGTCTAAGATCATGGATGACGACAGCTACAACTCCGTGGACGGCATGGAGCTGACATCTCAGGGAGCGGGGACCTACTGGTAAGCGGGGGCCCGCCACCCACCGAAGCTGTACAAGGGGCCTCACATTCAGGCCCAGTAAAACCTTGTTACTGTTGAGAGCCTCTGCATCAAAGTATCTCCTGTATATAAGCAGAGCACTGGGTTCTACTCAAGTACATTTACGTTTACGGCATTTGGTGGAGGACCTTTGGCAGAGCGACTTGCACAAGTGCTTAGAAGTCTCATCAGTGAAGTGTCGGATACATTTTGTACAACAGAATGCCCCTGCGAGAATGATTAATAAAACTGTCGGAATTGTCCCCTCTGAAGGCAGGTACTCCTATTAGGGACATTTTCCTCCAGGCCAGCTCCTGGGTAGAACTTCACATGCTGTTCTTGTTAAGCTAAGCAAATCCACACTCCGAACAAATGCCTCAGCCCGTCTGTCTCGCCATAGAAACCCCTGTCTCTGCTTTCCGCCGCTGCACCGTGGTGATGTGAATGTCCTGGAAGACTGTTTGTGTGTCGGGTTCACTTTGTCAGGTGGCCGGTGATTGCGTTCGGCTCTGAACGCTTAGCCGATAGTGGCGGGTTAACGCCACGCGGTTTTTGTAATGCAGGTGCGTGGAGGTAAATGTTCTTGGACTTCAGGTGCTTTGCTTTGGCAAATGCTGCAACTGACTCTTTGATCCTTGTGTGTCTAATCTGTAAGAGATGGACTCCTGTAAAAAGAAAATGATATAATGCTCCTTATTATCAGGGGCCTAATTAAAATGTAAATTGGAAAGAGATATTTTTAACTGTGCTGGGCTTTTAAATGATAATAAACTAATTATATGCTTCTGTATCAAAAGCAGAGCTACAGTAGTGATTAAATCTTTTTTTTTTCCCTCTCCCCTTCCCCTCCTTTGTACTCAAGTGATTCTCTGTTCGGTCACAGTAGACTGATGTGATGGATCCTTGATTTGAAAATGTTGTAATTATCCCCAAAAAACGGCCCAGTTTGGAGAATTACCTTGGTTAGAGACATTCCAACACCATCAGTTCAATAAAATGCAGATGTTTGGTTTTCTGACAGGTCACTTGTACTGAAATGTTTATGGATTTTATTTATTGATGTCACTATATTGAAATACTTAGTAATAACTCAGTTATAGCTCATGAACAAATATAGCTGCTACTTGAGATGCATCACGATTTAATAATTATGACCAAACATGAGATCAGTATTTCACTTATGATATTCACAACTTGTTCCTTCAATAGTTCACAAAGGTTTACGGAATTAAGATATAGTGACAAATATAGTTCGGGATGAAAGATGTGTCAATGATTCATTAATGATGAACAAATATGAGATCAGTGTTTAACTCAAAATAGTATTTAAGTGGTATTTATTGGTTGGACGGTATAACGTGACTCTGAAACTGTGAAACAGGTACCTCCCGCCTGAGTGCTTCGTGGTGGGGAAGGAGCCACCCAAGATCTCCAACAAGGTTGACGTGTGGTCGGTCGGGGTCATCTTCTACCAGTGTCTATATGGCCGTAAGGTAAGTAGGGGACAGAGGGGAGGGGAGCTTCTGATGTCATCTGGTTGAACCTGCTCTCCTAAACCACTTGTTCCTCTGCTCCTATAGCCGTTCGGACATAATCAGTCACAGCAGGACATCTTGCAGGAGAACACCATCCTGAAGGCCACAGAAGTACAGTTTGCACCAAAACCAGTAGTGTCACCCGAAGCAAAGGTTTGTTGGCGCCTGTCCTTGCCTTCCTCATGTCACCCGACATTTCTGGGAGCTCCGCCCAGCTGTGACATTCTGATGGGCGGCTCTTCTGCTGAACTAGACCCATGTACCTGCAAAAAAATGCAAAAGCCTTTGATTGGCATCAGAACCTGAGGCTGTTGATGCCTGTGACCGACCCAGTTTTAATAAAATACGATTGATCTATTCTAGGCCTTCATCCGCCGCTGCCTGGCATACCGCAAGGAGGATCGGATTGATGTGCACCAACTGGCCAGCGACCCTTTCCTGATGCCCCATATCCGCAAGTCTGTGGCCACTACCGGGGCCGTGGGAATGGCCGCGCCGTCCACCTCGAGCTCCTCCAACAGCAGCGCCTCAAACTGAGCCCCGAGCCCTCCTCCCTGACCTTCTGCCGCTGCTACACAGGGGCTCGACTAACCCGCCAGCGCCGCCCTGTGTGGCAGGCCGATCACAGGGGACTAGCATCGAAGGCGAAGGGGTCGTTCTTGCCCCTGGGCCCCCGCGGTATGGATTCCTGTGGGTTCAGAGCCCAAGTTGATTCAATGTGGACGTGGACTTGCCCGCACCCGCGTGAGAGGATGTGGTTCCTTATCTTGTTGGGTTTGTATGAGCGGCAGAGTGCCGACATGATACTTGGGCAGACAGTTGAGTTTTAAAGGCCCTCCCCACACAGACCCCCGACCCCAACAATTAAAGCCAAGTAGCTGGATGCCGATTGGACTTGGAGCGACGTTGATGCCTGAGTCGTCATGGTTTTCTCTCATTTTCTACCCCCCCCCCCCCATTTTTTTAAAAAAAATTTATTAATAAAGCTGGGCTTGACTCTTCAGCCTCAGAACATGGGGGCAGTGCTCTCTTCGAACCTCCCCCAGTTGACCAAAGTTCAAGACTACCTTTAGGTGGCGCTCTTTTGCTTAGTTTTAAGATGTTAGTGGAGTGAGATGGGGGGGGGGGGATTGAAGTGTCGCCTTTCTGTAGATTCACCTTTGTATGATTTTTAAAATTGTTTTACCTGATGTCAAACTGGAAATTTTAACTTTCTTTGACAGGCCAGTCTTTTTTTTTTTTTTCTCCTCCAAACCCACACATATTTATTTAGTTTTTTTTTCCCTCCTTCAAGAATGTATGGAGCTAACATCAGTGTGTACTGTGAGGGGGAGATGGGGCCTTTGCAAGAAATTGCGTACAAAACATTAAATACGGTTGCTAAAATATTTCGGTTGCTCTGTGTCTCCTGCTGTTTTCAAAATGTTTAGCGAATTTATTTTTTTTTGCATCTCAATCCTTTTGCATCTGGCTGGACACAAGGTACCCTGGAGAGATGTATTCTAGATAGGGTAGCCCTTACTGTTATTTACATACCTACAGTTCCTCTGCCTTCAGATAATCTCAAAAATTAAGATAATCTGGAAATGCGTTTGGGGGGGGGGGAAACATGGCGCATGTACGTCTCTGTAGCTACTCCATTTTGAAGTGCCTGGCCTTTGCTGTTTTTCTCTTCCATGCAGCCCCGTGATCTAAACAAAACTAAGACCTCTAATTCTGTAGATTTTTTTTTCTCTCTGCTTGTGATCTGCACATTTAAACAGCTGTGTGGCTGACAGTTTCTGTGCAACGTTTCATTTATGTTAAAGGTGCCAAATTTTAGTCTGTGATTTGGCTCCCATGGCTGGCCCCTGCCTATGCGTGTCTGCTTTCCGGAGCGTTCCAGAGTGCTGGTTTAACCTGACGAGGCACTGTGAGCCTGTGTTTTAAATCGTATTACATATCCCTGTAAATTTGCTTTTTTTTATTTTTTATTTAAAAAACAAAAAAAAATACACAGCCATGATGTCATGTTTTGAAGTGTAATACAACAGCTATCAGTGTTTAAAAAATGAATGATGGGGGTCAGTGTAGGAGCAATCATCTTGGCAGAATTTTCTCAATACATATTCCTGCTTTAAAGGGGGTGGAAAAACAAGAATGCTAGATGACTGGGGTGCATTTGCGTGTTTAAAAATGTCAAGTAATGCAGAAGGGCCTCTACGAAGTATCGTAAATACTACACATGGACATGGGCAGAAACGGCGAGCAAGGCCTGCATCGTGGTGTCTGTCTATAACGGAGTGCCAGCGTGTTCATGTTGCGAATGTCTTTTGCGATTTTTACAGCATGTCAGCGATGTGAGGGATCGCCACTGCTGGTTTTCATCTTGACGAGATTGTCACCGCCCCCACGATGCTTTCCATTTTTTGGCCAAGTGGGACCTTCTGATCCCGCAGCTCTTGAGAAAGCGCCTGACACTATGGGCGGTCGTACTGGCCCATGGAGTGACCAGGCCTGCCGCCAGTCTGACTCACCGTACTTTTCATTTTCCCCTTCAGTTTACTTGTTGAGCTGATGCAGAGGAATCTAGTGAAGCTTGTTTAACTGGCTTAACCATTTCTATGCCCAAACTATGTTCTTTACCTGAAAATTGAGTTTGCTTGACTGTTTTCCATCATCTAGTTGTCCCTTGCCTCCATCCCTTTCCTCAGGGATTTGACAATAAAACCATCTGGCAATCGGTTTAGCCACTTAAAGTATGTTGTGTCACTGCTCTGGTATATACATATTTATTTTGCCTCCATCCATGCAAAGCGAAAATATGGTCGTGCCAAGAGCTCTTCGGAGGAAGTGGGTTGTGTTTGGCTTAACAAACCACCGCTTATTTTCGAAAAACTCCCCTAACAACAGTTGGTAATGGCAAGAGTTCTAAGACTGTTGAGGTAAAGCCAACAAACGCTGGTTACCCACATGCCTGCTTCCAGGGGTTGCCAGTTGTTAAACTCGATTTAAACCTCTCTGCAGTACCCCAAGAAATGATGGCTGAGGAAACCTTTTCCCACCTTGGATGAGACCCACACCAACCAGATTGACGCTGGTTTTGTTGGGGGCGGAGGGGCGGAGATGACGTTAGATGCTGTTAACACCTGTGAGATTGCTGGGGTCTGTAGTTGAATCCACCTTTTCCAGGAAGACATCTGGGTTGAATTGCAGATTGCAGTTGGCTCTGCTCCGGTCCTGTACTATTTAAATAGCAGAAGCCAGATTCCTCCTCCTACTGCTTTTTCAGTCCGTGTGACTTGCCCCGGCCTAGTCTAACACAATAATAGGCAGTACCTTCACCAACCAGCAAACGGTTCCATTGCTTGCTGTCTAACAAAAAATGCAGATATCCTGTGATCTGTTTTTTACCATTCTCAGCACCTGGCTGCAAACTAGACAAGATATGACACGCTTTAAACCAGCAACTGGTTTCAGGCGGGCGTACTTGCTGGCACGT
>JAODLC010000124.1:99368-112544 GCA_026781145.1 Hippopotamyrus pictus | reverse complement strand
GCGTTCCGCCCTGTGCTTTTGTGACGCTGCCGTTGTAACTGGCTTCAGGCGGGCGTACTTGCTGGCATGTGCGTTCCGCCCTGTGCTTTTGTGACGCTGCCGTTGTAACTGGCTTCAGGCGGGCGTACTTGCTGGCATGTGCGTTCCCCCTGTGCTTTTGTGATGCTGCCATTGTAACTGGTTCCCTCCACGGCTTGCTTCATTTGTTTGGCTTTCACAGTGGAAAAGACAAAAAAAAAGTTTCTAAAAGGGAGAAGAGAACTTAGTGTTGAGTTTGTATTTGAAATTGAAGTTCAAATTTAACCATTTACTCAAATCCATTTGTAATTAACACGGAATCCCTTCAGGTTTTGTCAGGACTATCAGTTCATAGGTGAGATTTTGAGGCAGAACTTCATAAATCTAAATATTCATCTTGGCTAAAAAAAACTGCCTGATCCATTAAATTTTTGTCCTTGCCAGTGCATTGTGGGAGGGTGGCGGGCTAGCGGTGGTCCTGACATCTGGAGGACACTCTATCAAGGTCAGTCACAGTTGCGTTCTGCTCCCCTTCCTGTGGTAAAGTTGGCAGAAAGGGGGGTGCACAGCTGTTTCTGACCCAGGAGGGCACCAGCGAGGGCAGGCCAAGAAAAAAAATTTCACAGCCAACGGCATGGAGGGCGCTAAAGCCCAAATGTGGACCACGGGTCCTGCTGATTTGACCCTTGCTGCCAATGAGATCTTTCAGAACAGTCCAGGAAATGTGAGATGAGTGGAAAATCTGGTTATTCATCGTGGTGCCGCTGTCAGAAGCTGTCATGGTCTGCAGAATCCATCGAAAGGCCTGCATCCCCTAGCTGCAAGGCCACAAATGCTCTAGGCATGACTTTCTCTTCTGGAATTGATGTGGGCCCTTCCAAGTCTGCCAGCATCCTGAACCTCTCCATAGCCAAATGGTGTCTTTAGTTCCTCCTCCCACACTGTTCTTTCACAGCAGCAGTTCAGGACACATTATTTATCCACAAAAGGCTCCTTGCCTACCGTTCCTGCCAGGGCTGGGGACACGAAGGCAAAAGGCTGAACTGCAGAGGACGCTTGGAGATTGGCCACCCGGCTGAGCACTATATAGGTCCATGTTTGCTAAAACCGGCATGCTGAAGTCTTCCATATCGCTCACAGCTGCTCCTGGCATAAGCAATCGCACGCTAACCACCGCGTCGGCCAGTGCTATGTCTGTGCTGTGTACCGTAAAGATTCTGGTAGTTTTCAGTGCACTGGAATGACACCGGTGAGCGTAGGTGTCTGAAGTGAAGAGCCGTGTATATCTTGTGCCTGTTAAATCATCTGAATTTGATGTGCCTGGAAAGACACTTAAACTCCAGGTTAACTGAGGAAAGGCAGACTGTTGACAACACTATTGCAGCCGCTTCCTTTGTTGTGAGACCCATCAGGGATGGTGTATGACTCAGTTAAGGATTAGTACCCATGTCCGGAAGGTTGTGGGTTCTAATCCTGTGGCTGGCAGAGAAATCACATCACCAATGGGCCCTTGAGCAAGGGCCTTAAACTAAACTACTCTAGAGAAACTGTTGGCTGTGATTTTAGTGTTTTATGGAGAGTCATTTTCCAAGAGATGAGTGCCTTGCTTGGATCTAGTTACCACCTGATTTACAGCATTCCAAAAGCAGTGTGATTGATAGTTATCACCATTAAATTGAGTGTGGCTGTTTTTATTGGGGTTTTTTTGGGGGGGGGGGGGGTGAGCTTTTGTTCTCTGTTCATGATTTAAAGATGCCAATTCACCTGACAGCATGAACTGCAGGAGGAAATGTGAGTGGCTGAGAAGGAAGATGCAAACATTCACGGGAAGGGATTAAATCTCACCCCCCCCTGCCCCCCCAACCCTGAATGTGTGAGGTGACAGTTTCCCACTCTCTCACTGGGCAACAGTTTGCATTTATTATTTTATTATATTACATTTAAAATATTTAAGTCATTAATATTTTAAAGAACTGGAGGTTCAATTTTTTGGTATTATGTAATTGCATTTTAAAATTAAGTGAAGCATGAGTTCAGATCATTACTGCTGCTAGTGCAGATTTCTGCCATCATGCTTACTGATGCATTGCTAAGGCTTCGCGCCTGAGACCATTTAGTCCATCCTGCAGTTACCGTGACTCATTTTTCCATCCGCGTAGTCGGTGGGCCAAGCTGCAGGCCGATAAAGATTCAGGGAAATCAGAAACGCGGCTCCTGCCATCCTGTCCCGTTGCCGCCGTGGAGAGGGAGCTCGCCAGTGCGGATGCCGTGTGACGTGAACCTGGCGGGGTCACGAAGAGGACGCATGAGTCGGCATCATTGGAAACATAGAAGGTCAATAATGTTCCATGGCGTGTACAAAGTGATGCCCCCCCCCCCCACCCCCCGGAGAGGATGGGAAGGGGGGGGGGTAGCCCTTCACAGTTGCCCATGGGATGTCAGGGTCTGGCCAGACAGGCAGGTCAGAAGTGGGGGGTTGACTTTCCACAGAGCTGGACTCTTTGGCCCTGAATCACCCAAGCGCACAGTACCATGTGACTATCTTACTCATACGCTCGCAGCCTTTGCATTCAGTCCCTCCCCCTCTCTACCCCCCATCCCTCAGATTGATGGTGCCTGTGTGTTTGTTTAGGTCTAATCTAGATGACAGTAGCACCCCAAGGGCTCTCATTGTCTCCCGTGCTTCACGGCTGGGGCTCCGCTCCGCAGTGCGAACAGGATCGCGGAGCGTGTTAGCTGCTGTTATTACTGCTGAAGAAGGAAAACTATAGATTCAATACACTACAAATACAACTGCCAAGCGCTTTCTAAAAATGGATTTTAGAGCAGGTTGGGACTTCAGCAGAGTTTATCCATATTTATGTTTTTGGTCCCAGCCCTATTCTTTCTTGCAATGATTTGACCAAGATTGCATTCTGTATGATTTGGAATCATGTTTCTTTATTCATTGTTTTTTAGCTTCCGAAATCAGCAGCATGCAACACTTTTAAAGCGATGGCAGGACTTTGTACTAGAAGAAAACCTGTAAATCTGAAATCTGTTTTTATGGTTAAAGTGGTGATTACTGTACTGCTGGTGATTATAACCCTTCTAGTATACCATTACGTTTCTCCAAAATTTTCCTTCGCCTGGGGTCATTGAAAGACTTGCCAGTGAGGTGGTTGACCGGTGAACCTAACTCTCTGGAGGTGTCTACGTTAGGTACCCGCTCACATTCCTCCTGAAATTTCCTCTGAAATAAACCAATAAAGCTAGCATCGTTTTTTCATGGAAGGATGAGTACGCCTGTTGATGAGGGCTGAATGTTTTCAAGGTGAATGCAAGAATACAGACTGCTCTGAGGAGCTCGGCTGAGTGGGGCATGCCGCAATGTGACAGTGAGTCTCTTGTTCCAGAGTGGAGGCTGGAGGCTCTTTGTGCTGTACGCCTGTCGCACGCTTTGCTTACAGTGGTGCAACGTACGTGCTGCCTTTGCACGATGCAACAGTGGACTGTGCCAAGAGTCCAGGTCCTCCGATGGTTGGGGTTGTGCTTCTCCCCACAATGCCTGCCGATAAACAAATGAGTAAGCTGACAATCCACCCCCCTGGGAGAAATCGGGCTGACCGCCTAGCAGGCGCGTTTCTAGCTATTGAAAAGATCGTGGACTAAGTCAAGTTACCCTGGGGCTAAACTTCAAATACTCGGGGACACGGTCCCGAGTGATCGGACCTAATAACACCCATGGCGCCTATATTAAAAATAGAATTAAAATAAAGTACAGTATAAGATGGTGTCCTTATTGGGTAGCATTTTTTTTTTTTTTTGGGTGGGGGGGTTATGTGCCTCGAATATCTCCATGAAACCGAGCCTTGGTCTGCATTTTTTAAGCTTATTGCACAATGATATGTGACCAAATCACCATTAAAGAAAATTCTCAAACTATGTAGCAACGTGGAAATGGTAACCATCGTAGTGCATGAAAGTGTAATAAAACTGTAATAATTGAATGGGCAGGTTTCCGTTTGGACCCTGCTTTGCCTAGAGAGTGTTTATAAAGAACGCTGCCACGTAACCCAAACTTGTGTCGCAATTTAACACTGAGCCAATGAGTCAATTTTATTTTTATTATATTTTTAGCCTGACAATACTCTTTCGCAGTATCAAACTGGATTTCCTCAGAAAAGTAAATAATTTTCCACCAAGTAACCACAGAGCTGTTTATATATATATATGTGTGTGTGTGTTTACACACAGGGGAAAAAACAGCTCTAAACGGTTGTGAAAACGTCTGATTAAATATGAATACAAAATATGAATATATTTTCCTGTGCCACTACACATTTCATATATATATGAAAAAAATACTCCCACTACGACTGCCAGATTATACATTTACACTGCTCAATATTACAGATATTACGCACAAGTCGTTAGTTGCAAATATATCCGTGCATTTTATTTAGTTTCAGCGTAATGCAGCTTCGTCTGAATTAAGGCCACCTGAAGAGGTCCCTCCACGCGCTCGAGGCGTTACAGATGCGCGCTTGTCAGCCACACGCGCGCGTGCTTTATGTTTTCGCGCCGGAGAAGGCACCCGCTAAGGCGCGCGCTCGCCATCGGAGCCCCTCGGAGCCAGAGCTCGGAAAGCGGCTCGCGTGACGCAGCGTCTGCGCGGCTCGGCTCGGCTCATTCACTCTGTGCTCATTAACGGGCTCGCGAGGAAACCAGTGTCTGAGGAGCCCCCTGGCTGCCTGGATTACCGTGCGTCTCTCTCCCTCCCTCTCTCCCTCCTCTCTCGCTCTATCTCTCCCCCCTCTCTCTCTTTGGGCACTTCCATCCATCCCGACCGAGCCTGAAAGCGTTCGCTCTCTCCCCGGCTTACCTCTGCACAATAACAGTGGGCATGCAACGCGGCGACCGTCACAAACACTCGCCAAAAGCATGGAAAAGCTGCCTACGCGTCTACAAATGCACTTTATACCTATTCGTCTTTAGTCTGGAACTAAGGACAGTGGTCTCAGGTAAGAAGAAATCAGTTTCTGCTTTGTTACGAGTTCTCTTTTCAAATGTACTAGCCGCTGCCAAGTCCACAGGAACTCTTCATAAAACTTATTTGTATATGTGTGTTTTTTATATTTCTCGAGACGAATCGGAGCTGAATTGCGCGATCTGGTTTCGTATCCGGAGAGGCTGATGCGGTGGAATGCCACGAGAGTCCAGAGCCTGAGCGAAACCAGATGTGGAGAAAAGGGATAGATAGAGTTCGGATTTTTGGAAGGGGGAGGGGACTCTTATCCTTTCGTGTTGGTGCATTTTTTTTTTTTTTTTTGCTTTAACGTTAGAATATATTTTCTTAAAGATGGAATAACACGCAGGTTGAATAACAGATCTTGATTTTTACATAAGTCATTCTTTTTTGTACGGAAATTGTAGCTGAGGTGCTGCGACGGAGCGCCAATTGGCGTGCAGATGTTTCGTAATATAATGTGATGCGTGTCGCCGTGTGGACGATCGACCCGTCTCACGGTACTCTCCGTGCCACCGTGTCACTGGTACTGTGTCCTCCGATTGCGTGCATATGGTTATTCTTCATAAACCTCGGTTGAGGCACAAAGTTTACGAGGCGCAGAAAAACAAAAGTTCAGTTTGTATGGAAAAGCAAACAGAATTCTTAATTCAGCAGTATCTCTCTCAGAGGAGAAAGAATAATTGTATTGGGGCAGTTAATCAGCATAAGGTGTCTTTATATCAACGTCTAGAGACCTCCCCCAGCACGTTTGTAGGTTTGTATCACTGGCACTGCCCCAGGAGCACCACCTTCGAGTGAAATCCAGTTTTGCAGGGGGCATGGGAGGATCGTTCTGGTGTGAATACTACTGTCAATCTCCTTGGGTCTCAAACTCAAATTACCCAGGGGCCACTGGCTATGTGGTATTCCCCCAAGGGGGCCATGAGAGAAATCACACAACAAAAAGTCCCATTTTTTTCAACTTGAATTTTTAAATTCATCTATAAACAAACAAGCCTCTGCTCAATTAAAGGAAGAATTCATTAGTACTAAGCTGAGATGAAATGGCATGAAAATGTAATTTCATGATCATATAGACCAAAATTATCCCAGTTACCAGTATTAACGTTGTATTATTCAAATGTGCTGAAAATCTTAAACAACTACTGAGACACAAACTGCAATCATTTTGCCAAGTTCTACAACGAAAACCACAAATACAGTTAGCAGCAGTATGCACTTTGTTTGCATGAAATAATTACATAGCCAATACCATGTAAACATAAGATAACCATCCTAAGAGTTTGACTTTTCACTGAACTTCAGACAAATACAAATAATGCTGTCCCATCGTGGTTACACTGGAAAATCGATACAGAAGAAGGAAACTAGTCTGAATTGTTCTGTTTAAAGAATATCTAAATACAAATGTACACAGAAATAATTCTTGGCAAATGGGCATTCAACTAGCATGGGCATTCACAAAAAGGTGCCATTTCCTCTACACAAATGTGTAGCGTTTTTATAGGAGGAGGTAACGCTGAAAGCTACTAGCTCTTGACAAACTATTAGCAAGTTAGACAGACAAATCATGACATTTTCCTCCTATTCTGAAGCTCAAACATCATGCACTGCGCTAATAGTTAACATACCTGGCATTCGCTATAAAGGAGTGGGAAGGGTCACGGTGATTAAAAACCGAAATACAATTACACCAGACTTAGTCCTCTTCAACGGCTGAAAAATCGCAAGAGCGCTATAACTGCCTTCTGCCATGTTTTTACTGACATAAAACAAACCCACGTTGCGTGCTGCGCCTGTGTGCTACATGCTGAGTCTGCGTGCTGCTCCTGCGTGCTGCACCTGTGTGCTACATGCAGTGTCTGCGTGCTGCGTCTGCGTGCTGCGCCTGCGTGCTGCACCTGCGTGCTGCACCTGTGTGCTACATGCTGAGTCTGCGTGCTGCTCCTGCGTGCTGCATCTGCGTGCTGCTCCTGCGTGCTGCGTCTGCGTGCTTGCGTCTGGGAGACTGTTGCTACCTTTGGTTGATCAACCACCATTTTAACGATAATTAAAATCTGAAACGGTAGTACTAACTGTCGGGAATTTTACCGTGAACCCAGTAGCCATTTCATACCTAGTACACAGTAAAGATTGATTTGAGAGCTATATTAAATAGTAAAATAAAAACATGTCGCAGGCCAGTAGCTTGACCCCTGCCTTTGTGTACTGCTGTCTGGGAGCCGTGCTATGTGTAGTGGCACAGGAAAACTCCTGTCCAGTGGCATCACTACATCCTGTTCATGTTGACAAAGATCCCCTCCTCTCCACTCATTAATTAACCTATATCAGTGTTTCCCAATCCCGTGCTTGGAGACCCAGAGACAGTCCACATTTTTGCTTCCTGCCTGGAGCTGTGAGGGAGCAAAAATCTGGACTGTCAGGCAGGGAGCAAAAACGTGGACTGGCCGTAGGTCCCCGAAGACTGGATTTGGAAACACTGATCTATATTGTGTCCATTTACATTGGCTTAACCACTTATACAGTAATCTCTCCACTTTCTGTAAATCGTTGTGAACCTGAAGCCTATTCCAAGATGCACAAGTAGGAAGACAGAGGACAGCCTAGATGGGATGCCAGTCCATCACAGGGCACACACACAGACTCTCTCACACACTACAGTCAATTTAGAGACACCAGTTCACCTAAATGAACTCTTTTAGGCTTTTACCAGCATACCCAAAGGAATCTCACTCAAAAATCCGGGGGAAAATGTGAAAACTTCACATACACAGAATTGAGTGAAATCCCCAACCCTAGCAGTATGGGGCTACAGTGCTACCAGCTGTTTATACAGCTGGGTGATTTACTGAAGAAATTCAGTTTATTTTCGCCTGTAGGTAGACCATTTCCAGTAACCTTTCAAGCTAAAATCTGTCTTTATCTGTGTATTATATTTGGAAAAAAATACTAACTATGCATAACCTTGTTGAAACACTATGCATTGATTTAGAGCAATTTGTTGATGACATATTTAATGTAATGGAACAGATATTAAGCTCATTAATAAGCTTGCTAGACCAGTGTAGTAACATATCAAATAGCCATCAGCAGTTAAACAACATTTATACAATAATTACAATTGTTACAAATGTCAGGCAATGCTGTTTCAATAAGTAAATTTAACAAAAGTATTATCTGGGTGTTTGTGGAGTTTTACCTATTGAAGAAACCAAACTTCTTTGCCTCTGCTAAACAGCCTACCCTCTGTCAGTTATTTAAGATGCATCTAGTTTCTTCTGATTTAAAATGGTTGACAGGCGGTTTTTCCTTTCTGTCTTTGTGTCCTCCACACAGCGCTTTGAGGAAAATAGTCCTCGCGGTCGAGAGACTCTTCTTTTAGCCAGCTGAATGCTTTAAAAGGCACAGACTCACAGATCTCTCTCTCTCTCTCTGCATTCTACAGCGGCAGCCTTGCTGACGTTCCACAGGTCAAGTTTCTTTTCTCACCTGAGACTGAACCGCTCCCCCGTCTGTCTGATTCAGTATTTGCAGTGCCTAATAACTTGCAGACGCCCGTTGGCATTGTTTTGCGTGTTTTGCGCTTGCATTGTATTTTGTATCTGTTTTCCGGTGATTGGTGGTAGAATTGGCAGATGAAAGGTGACTTGGACTGGACCATGTTCGGAGACATCGTCAGTCTGCTCGTTTCATTTAGTGGTTGTTCTGTATCTTAGTAGAGAATGGGGCAGATGGACCCAGTGTATAAGCTTACTGAAGGTAAGAAGGCCAAACTATGGAATGGGATGAGGCATTAGGAGCTTGGCGGTGAATGTTTTGGTGGTAAACATTAAAAATGGATAATAGTTGATTGATTTTGTTTCTTTTTCACTTTCATTGAACCATTACTTGGTTCTCTTTATTCTGCTTCAGAAGGCCTTGATTGATGTTTTATGTATGTCAAATCATGGAACATGAGTCCAATTGTGTCACCTGCAGTCCTTTTACCATAATGGGTCTTTTTGAGGAGGTGAGAAATACATAATTCAGACTAATGAGCAGAGTGTTAGGAAAATATGGAATAATAGATCAAGACCGGGCAGGGAAGAGGCTAGATATCGGAGGGATTGTTGCAGTTTTGCATTGTTTGCGGTATACTGTTGGTGTTGCATTAGCTGCCTCACCAGTCAACATTGCAAGCTACAAATTAAATGCAGTATGGGCTTTGAAGTGATGAAAAGCCAGAACATTTTGTGTTTAGGACCATGCTAGTAACTTTTAGTTTGTGGGCAGAATGACCCACTTTAGTCAGCTTCCCGTTAAGGGAAATAATCTTCAGATCAAGTCAGCTCCTCCCAGAAGATGCTGGTCCAACCGAGTAATGAACCCCAGCTGCCTGCCTCTTGCTGAACCTCTTTCAGATCCTTTGGGTGAGATCCACCTCTAACCTGCCATAGAAACCGTGGCCCCGAAAAATGTCCTTCTCGTAAAATAGGGTTTTTTTTTAAAAAGTATGCCACACAGGGATTCCCATCACATGCCACAGAGGTGAACCCGGAATGCAGCCATCAGCCAAACAGACGGCTGTAGAACACAAAAAAGAAACAAACACAATGCGGTGGAATTTCCTGTGTATTTGTTGGTTGCTGTTTTTACAGGATAAAGGGATTTTCTGTTAAAACCCAACCAGGAGACTCATTTGCGAAACATCTGTGAAAATACGCACATCTCTGCGTGAGGGTCCGTTTGCAGCTTCGTGTGTGGATCCTTAAGGCTCCCCGTCACCTTCGCTGCTCTCCCCTTAAACTGGCTGGACCCAGCTGAGGTCAGTCACAAGGCTGTCTGGCAGTCCAGGCTCCACTTTGGCTTCTCTGTTCGGTTGTTCTTGGCCGCAAGTTTGAGCCTCTCTCTCTCTCCGTCAGAAAAACTGAGGGGAGGAGGGGGATGCATGTATTTTCCCAGGGTGATATTGGCTTTGGACCTCTGTGACATACTCCCCATGTCATATTAAATGTAGATTTGCACTCACTCATAAATAAAGAAAATATATTTTGCTTTAAATTTTTTTTAACGCAGATTTAGTGTGGGGCTGGAGCTAAAATGACTACTCTTGTTGCCAGGTGTGTAATTTTACTTCAGTGGTCCAAAAAAATGCAACAGATTCTGTTCCCAGCCGGTGTCAGTCTCTGTGGATGGTGTTTTTTTTTCAGTGCCATAGGCAAAAAAATGTTTCAGTGCATGTATAGAGTGTTTTTGAATGCGCAGTGTGTTTGAGGATGTCAGCTCAAAAGGCCCTGAGCATGGTATTTTTGATGATGAAGTGTTTCTGTCATTACTAAGATAAACAAACATGTTTCCTGAGATATTTTTTAAGGGGTGGGGGGTGGCTTTTGTATTATTATGACATGCAGTACCAACAGTATGTCAGCACTGACTCTCTATATCTATATAGGAGAACACCTGTCATCTTGAGAAGTTATTGGCTGACTGTTTAGTTTAGCGCGTCAAGTGACTCTGGCATGTGGGTGGAAATTTTGGTGGAAGAAGCACAGATATGAGGGCCAGGGTATCATCAATGCCATGAGTTTATCTCCGTGAGCGTATACCAGCATTGCTTTGGTCGGTCATCAGTTGATGCCGTGAGATGTATCGACTTTCGAACAATTTGGCGATCTGCAGACTGCATAAAATTGCCAGAGGTTCCCAATCAATGGATTGTTTGGACGGCTTGTGTTTTCGGTCCGAGATCAAGTGCCGCAGGTGATTGTTGCGCATTGTTAGGTAAATACTATCAGGAAGATTAAAGCTGTTGCATGATATAAAGGCCCCCAGGACGGAGACGGATACCTGGACGCAGATTCAATATCGTCTATAAATTATTCACTTGAGGTGAACCTAATAGTCCTTAAGGAGATGGTCAGTAAAAGCAGTTCCAATGAAAACTGGGATCAAATTTAGGTCTCCAACAATTTAACTTGGACTAGGGTGCATGAGTACCATATATGAGGAGAATAAGCAGTGAGACGTACAGGAATAGATGTGTCTGTAGGCATCACTGCAAAGGAAGTAAATATTGATCACTAGCTCTTTTGCCATTAAATTTGCAAGTGTTTAAATAAACAGGTTGTTGCAATGTTGTAACAGCTAGCTATACCTGTACATGTACAGACCTAATTTACGATTTTAGGAGGTGGGGAAAAAGCTGATGTATAGTGAGGGAAATCGTTTGTCACATGTAGAAAAATTAACAAGACTAGCCAGGAATCTGGAAAATCTGCATTTAGGCTACGTAATGAGCGATGAACCATGTTATGCTGCTCGGTCGCTGCATATAGCATTAAAATTTGTTCTCATACGGGCGTGTTAACTCGGTTCCGGTTTATTGGGCTTGTCTGACTCCCATCTGATTGGTACCAAAAATAACTAATAGAGTAGGTAACAAGTTATTTACTGTTCTGGTCACAGAGGAGTGATTTCAGCATAATCTCCAAACCCCTGGAATAATAAAGTTCAGTGTTATTTATAAAAGATTCCGTCATGAATGGAGGGTGGCCAAAAGATTTCACAATTATATTACTCACATGTGGGCTGAATTTTCTTTAATCCACGCAGCAGTTTCTTCCGAGAGGCACATGACAAGAAAAAGAGTCGACGCTGAATTTGACTTTAATGACAATATTACTTATAATAGCGATTGATAGTGAAAGTTTTTTTTCCAGTACACTTTACTTGAGGAGGCACAAATAATGCAGTGGTACATTCTTTATTCATTAACCAGAAACCACGTGTTAATTACGTACTGATCCCATGTTCGTTTATGATTATTAATCATAACGTTTAATGCATTTACCTGCCTTGCGCCTGTAGCCTCCGGGATACGTTCCGGACCTCACGCGACCCTAAATAGGACAAGCAGTTACAGAAAATGGATGGATGGCTCATGCATTTCATGCAGTTATTGCATTTATTCATGATTTGCACCTGAGTAGTAACTGAGTAAATAAGTCATCTGTGTCCCCTCACGTATAGTTACCCCTTTTTCTATCAGGGAAAACATATATTTGCAATTTAAACGCAAATGTGGAGGACTGAGTTTAGTCAGTTGTGACGATAGATGGATTTAATGACTCATGAGTCATTTTTTAAGCAACACGCATTTTGTATGATAAGCTGATATTAATGCGACGGGCACCATGATTTTGCGCTCATATTTAACTTAAAAAGGCGGTGCGGTTCAGATTGTCCTTTTTCTCTTCACTACTTGGGGTACATGTGTGTGTTTTTACCATCGGTTCGTTAAAAGATGTACCTGTGAATTATGTGAAGAACTAATCGGTCTCATATTGCTTTTCGCGCTCGGTGCTCGATATCTCACAAAACTGAAAATAGTCAATCGGAAGGTGCCGCAGCCTTTTCATGTCGTGCTTTGACTTGTTGAAAAAAAAAAAGATTATATGTCGGAAGAGACAAAAAATAAGCCCCTAAGTTGTTTCTTTACTGCATCCCAATTAGATGACAGTGCACACATATTTTTTTAGTTTGCACTCTGCTGCGCTTAAATAAGGGCCTCTTTCCTAACTGCTGGGTTCGACAATGAAACGTGCGAGTATGCGGACGGCAATTAAGTCCGATTTGGCTGCAGGAATCCCTACCGGGGTGGGGGTCTGGTTGGCAAGCTGATGTAAATGGCCGGTCGGGTGTCGGGACGCGCAAATATCTGCGCTGAAATACAGAGAAGGAAAGACCAGATTACCGATTCTCCTGACAGAAACAGGATTTTATCGCCAGTCTAGTCCACGCCTGGTTTGTTCCGAACGCTTTTCATCTCTCCGACGACACAAATCAGTTTTAACGTTTTCATGACACGGGAGCGCTCTGGAGGAGAGGGCCGCTACAGTGGAGGATTTGTGAGGCAGTGTTTTTTTTTTTTCTTTTTAAGGATCCCATCTTCAAGGACCAACTGCTGCCAAGTTGCCCCTAATCTCTCACCTTTTCACTTCCTGCCTCCTCAAAAAGGGGCCCAAAGAGGAGGAATGCCAAGAGTCTTTATTTCTGATTCTCTTATTCTCTTTCCGGTCCTGGGTTTCCGTGCCCCCTGTTTTAGCAGTACCTCAGTTCCTAACTTCACTCTCAGTTCCTAACTTCACTCTCAGTTCCTAACTTCACTC
>JAODLC010000124.1:65164-82104 GCA_026781145.1 Hippopotamyrus pictus | reverse complement strand
AGAGTACTCAGCTGGTTGGTTGAATCAAAATCCTGGTCTGGATTTGTACTTTCTGGACCTGAAATTTCCACCTCTGCCATCCACTAAACAGGCTTTGCTGTGGGGGACCTGTATTTCTTCAGATTGAAAGTGGTAACCCTAGTGGTGGCCCAAGGTGACATTTTGTCAGGGGGCCCAGAATTTTTAGCCACGTCTGTGGGGGTGACACAGGGGGTGCTGTGAGTGCGGCGGGCTGCTGTCAATGCGGTATAGAGACGATGATTCTTTATCGATTCCGAGTCTGAAAATCAGAAACAGAGTCTGCTAGATGCGGCTCAGGACAAGCATACTCATACTGTTTTTGAAGTGAGTTTTTTATTAATGAAGCTGATAAAATATAAAATTGTGGCTGTATTGATGGGCTAACAGATCCAAGGATTCAAAGAAAAGTCAAATCAGTTCCCATTGGTTTATTTTTTGTGAGCTTGCTTCCAGTCTCCTGCATTTTTTAACATGTCATATTCCTAATAAATTAACACCTGGATTCATTAGGAATAAGCTATATGCCTCCCGGACCATTAAAGCTGGCCATTTAAACCAGTGTCTCCCAATCCAGTCCTAGGGGACCCACAGTCGGTCCACGTTTTTGCTCCCTCTCAGCTCCCTGCTGTGTGTCCCCGAGGACCGGATTGGGAGACGCTCGTTGACTCGACATCCGCCCGCTGTGTCCTGTGTCCCCACAGCTTTCCTTACCACTCTGCTGCCCAACGTCAGCTTCAGCCTCTGGCTCGGCCTCTCAGACATGGACGTGCGCTTCCAGTGGCACGACGGCACCCCACTGAGCTTCACCAACTGGGCCCCCGGGGAGCCCGTGGCCCGGCGAGACTCGCAGCTCACTAAGACCCGGGTACGCTGCCTCCTCCACACTCTATATGTCAACCGCCCCTCCCCCTCCCCACCGGCCTCCTCCTGTCTCCTGTCTCAGAGCCCTGGCGAGGAAGGTGACGTGGGGACCTCACGGGTGAACTGTGCAAAAGGTCGCTGTGGCCTCGGCGGTGATGTGACAGCTGGGTTTCCGGGCCAGATGGCCTGGGGCATCGCCGGGGCAAGTGCGGGACTGCCCCTGAAAAGTGCCAAATATAAAGACATCTAATATTAGTGATAAGAATAAGCGAAATAAGTGGCAGACAAATAAATAATCGAACTGCCGCTTCACGAGTGAGTGGACGTGGACATTAAGCTGTTTGGTTGAAGTAAAATCTTGTTCTGAGCTTTTACCTTCTGGACCTGAAATGTCCACCTCTGGTAACAGAGAGAACCGTAGTAGTAGTTCAGTCGCGACCACTTAAGTGGACGGCACGCACCGTGACAGCGGGACGCTGACATGGGGCGCCGTGGAGTGACAGTGATGTCGCGTGGCTCGCTGCAGGTGAACTGCGTGACCATGCTGCACGGGAACCCGGACAAGATGACGGGCATGTGGGCGTCCCGGGGATGTGAGGCGGAGAAGCACGGCTACGTGTGCCAGAGGCGGAAAGGTACGAGACGTGCACGCACAGGCCGTGATTATAGTCTTAGGCGGAGGTGGAACATTCCGGTCCAGAAAGTACAAATCCAGACCAAGGTTTCGTTTCAACCAACCAATTACGTGTAAAGAGTCACCGTCGCAGAGGTCTCAACTGGTTGGCTGAAACAAAACCTCGGTCTGGATTTGTACTTTCTGGACCAGAACTTTCCACCTCAGGCACTGCCAGCCTTTAACGCCAATAAACAACTGAACATTTTATTAAAGACTGTCACCAGGAAACCGGTATCAGAGCTGTGGCTCACACACAGATCCTGTAAGAGCTTCCACCCTCGGGCAGTGAGGCCAGTCAACAGCTGATCAGGCTCTTAGCGTGGACACCTGTTCAGTTTATTGACAGGTATCACGTGACACCTGTTCAGTTTATTGACAGGTATCACCTGACACCTGTTCAGTTTATTGACAGGTATCACCTGACAACTGTTCAGTTTATTGACAGGTATCACCTGACACCTGTTCAGTTTATTGACAGGTATCACCTGACACCTGTTCAGTTTATTGACAGGTATCACCCGTGTTAAAAACGTTCGCTTTACGCCACTCCGCTTCTACATCAGTGCCTGTTTTCGCCATCGGAAAGAAATCCGAAGAGGATTTTTGCTTTTGCGAAGAGAAGAAAAGTGAAAATTTATCATTTATCGTTTGTTTATTAGTGAGCAAATTATAGATATATAGTCATGCACCGCGTAACAACATTTCGGTCAACGGCGGACCGCATATATGATGGTGGGCCCGTAAGATTTTAATGGAGCTGAAAAATTCCTATTGCCTTGTGATGTTGTAGCCATCGTAATGCCATAATGCCACACATCTCTCACCTCCTGCGCTGCCAGTCATATAGAAGTGTAGCATATACATTTATAGGTTTGTGTGAGATGTCCTCACAAAGACGGAATTGCCTAAGGATACATTTCCCTGTTGTGACGCACGACTGTTGATTCTACTAAGTGGAACTATGCTGTACGTACATTATTTCTGCTTCATATAAGCTGAGTATCGTATCATTCCCGCTTGTACCGTATCTTAACGTTATTTTGGGTTTTACGTGTTATTTGGTATGATTTGGTAGCTTACTTTTTGGGCGTAGGAACACTCAGACATTTTTCCCATGTAAATGAATGGTAATTGCTTCTTCGCTTTACGCCACATCGGCTTACGAAAGGTTTCATGGAGATGCTCTATTTTTGGATAGCGGGGAAAACCTGTGTTTGCGTTTTCCACTTATTACTTTTCTATAGGGAGCTCTCAGGGATACTCATTTCGTTGCCTGCATGTACCGCTTTTCATTTGATAAACAAACTTTGATTCGGATTTAATCAAAGTGAACCGCATGCGGCAGGGATGTGACGCTAATCTCCGTGTTGCTGGACGTTCCGGCCGACCGCGGTGGGAGACCGGCTAACTGCTAACCTCTGTTTCGGCTTAGACCCCACGTTGCCCGCGTCGCCTGACAGCCTGCCGGATTTGACTGCGCCACTACAGTTCAGGGACCAGTCTTACCAGATACTGAACCAGCGCTACGACTGGGCGGGGGCGCTGCACACGTGCAACTCCCGGAACGCCAGCCTGGCCACAATTTACGACCCCTACCAAGCAGCCTACCTCACCATGATTCTGGGCATCCTGGAGCGGCCTGCCTGGATCGGCCTGTACAACAATGGGGTGAGCCTGGGGGTGGGATTAGCCTGGGGGCGGGGTGAGCCTGGGGGCGGGAACGCCGGCCGCTGGGATTGGCTGTGCCGACAGAAGCCACCGCGACGCTTTCGCAAGAACCGCACGTTTGACACAAGCGATTGCGGGCAGTTGCATCAGTATCCGATGCTTGTGACGGAAAATCGGAATGAAGTCCCCGCATCTGAATGGTTGTTTTCCCCCCCTTTTTGTGCCAGAGACGGAGCTTCACCTGGTTGGGCGAGGACCCCTTGACGTACACTGATTGGTGGGATGGGGAGCCCAGTAGCATAGTAGGGTGTGGTCACGTGACCACCATGGGCCGGTGGGCTGTAGTGCCTTGTAGCACAAAGATGTACGCCATCTGTCAGTTCAGCACAGGTGACTTTTGGTTTCTTTTTTCTCACTAAAATTTGTGTGTGTGCATGCGTGCGTGTGTGTGCGCGCACACGCGTGCCCAAGAGGTACACCTGTGTTCTCCCTGACCTCCAGGACCCCCGCGTGACCACGAGTGGAGTTACTCAGGACATTGTCCGCAGGCGCTCGGAAATTGGGACTGGGTAGCTTTCCGCAACAACTGTTACTCCTTCAACCTGGAGAGGCTCATGATGCACCAGGAGGCCCATGACACGTGCAGAAAGGGTGAGTGCAGTGTCGTACAGTGCCGTGCAGTGCCATGCAGTGCCGTGCAGTGCAATACCGTGCTTACCCACCAGCATTTTGGGTTTTGTTGCTGCACTCTCCCCGTCCATCCTTTGCTATGTAAAGCCATCCTTTAAGTTCTGTCCATTGCACGGCTGCATTTTTTGAAATGCCAAAGTGTTGAACTTTACTTGACTTGCTCACTTTCCCAGTGGGTGCTCAGATGCTCTCCATCCTGGACGAGACGGAGAACAGCTTTGTGTGGGAGCACATCCAGTCTTACCAGGAGCAGGCCAGCGGAGCTTGGCTGGGCATCAGCGTCAACACCAAGGGTGAGCCTGGGGCGGCGGCCGCGAGGAGAGCCTCCCCCACTCTCGGAACCTCGTTTAAATAAATGGCCAGCAGCGTCTGGGTGCGGCGCGTCACTTTCGTACGGGGCCACGATGCCAGAAAGGTGATTTAAAAACAGAAAAACTTGTTACCCAGCATGGAGCCGGAAAAATCCCCATGAGCCCAAGGTGATGGATTATAACTTCCATGGGAATTTTTATACATTAAGAGAGATGCACTTGTACAGTTTTTTTTTTTTTAAATATAGGACAAATCTTTCAAGATGACTATGGCTTAGTTAGCAAGAAACTGGGACCAAGAAAGATCCTTGTATACCCCGAGTCACATGACCTCAATTGTGCACCACAAAGATTTACATTTAGTATGCAGATACATTAAATATGCTAAACAGTGCATCTAGTGGCTCTTACGGTTTACAGATGATTCTCGCTGCCACCGAATGCTTGGCCTTCCTGTGACCTGCAGGGGGCGGACTGCTGTGGCCAGAGAGCTCTGTGGTGGAGTATACTAACTGGGAGATACAGGAAGCCAACCTGAGCATGCTGTCTGTCAAGAGCTGCTTCTGGATCCAGAGCAACACGGGCCTGTGGAAGCCGGGCTCCTGCAAGAACCGTACCCACGGCATGATCTGCAAGAGGCAGCGAGGTATTCGCCATGCCCCGGCCGGATAGCTGAGGGGGGAGTGTCAGGGGCTACACAGGAAGTGATGTCAGATAGAAGGAAATGATGTGGAGCCCAGGTGAAGGCGATACTTTTAGCTGTCGGCGAGTGGATAACTTGCCATGCTGGGTTGTAAGATGCTGTATAAAGCAGTAATATGAATTTGTACGTTTTCTGGACATTTGTGCGTCTAATATGGAATGTTAATCCTTTTTTTTTTTAGGTGCTGATTTTACAGACTTTCTGTGTAAGTATAGACGTTCGCTGGGAAGGTGGACATGAGGAGTTAACTGCAGTTTTAAATTTGTAAGCCGGCCTCCGAATTTGGCTAACGCTTTTTCTTCCGCTTCCCGCGCCGCCCTCCACGCGCCCCTCGCGGGAACAGCGGACTCCGGGCACCTCCCCACGCTGGTGCTCGTCCTGGTGACGACCCTGGTGCTGGCGCTGATGATGGCGGGCGCCGCCTACTTGTACCGCCAGCGGGCGGCCATTTCCCGCGGCTCCTACGAGGGGGCGCGCTACAGCCGCACCAGCACCAGCCCGGCGGGGCAGGCCGAGAAGAACATCCTGGTGTCCGACATGGAACTAAACGAGCAGCCCGAGTAGCGACGGGAAGGGCGGACGGCCCGGAAGGCGCGGCGCCGACGGACGGATAGCCGCCTCACGCCTGGTCGTTCCCGTACCCTCCCCCTCCCTGCATTTTTAAGATTTTGAAACGCTGGAGATGCTGCAGGGCTGTGTTGAGCGCAGCAGACCCCAGTCACAAGCAACCCACCCCCCCCTCGACCAGTGCTGTGCCCCACTCTTGGGAGAGACTCTCCCCAAGCCGGACCGGACCGGACCGGACCTCCTCAGCGACCCACTCTGACATTCCATTTTAACGTATCACGGTGTATCCACTCCTGCTCGGGATACGCCTCTCCAGATACTGCACGGTTTCTCTGCCTTTACGCTTTTTCCATCTCAGTTCCCCCACACCCAATGTTACCGTTTCGCTTCATTTGCATTTTTAACTCCACGTCTTGTTCGGAGCCTTGCCCTCACAGCGGTACCTCCGGGGTAAAAGGTAGAGGCTAAAGCCAGGAGCCTGAGAAGCTGGGAGTCCCAGAGGTCCCTCGCCTAGTGATCCGTGGACGAACAGATCACCCTCGAGACCAAAGTTCTCCAACCGTGACACAATATGCTGAATTCTCCAGTGGAAGTTTTTCCTTTTTTTTTTTTGTACCCTCGCACAGTTATTGTGTATATGTTTGCTTTTTTATTTTTAATAGTCAAATAGCCGTGAAATTCCAAGTTTTGAGTCCAGGCTGTTCGGGTTTCTCCCAGGGCTCGAGTTCTTTAGGTGGCAAAGTGGAGGCGTAGGAGGGGAAGTCTGATTCCAGAGGCCTTGAAACGGGAGTAAAGAGCCAGACATGCTTTATTAATGTGTCCATGCCCCTCTATCGGTGTGTTGCGTGAGATGAGTATAGTGGCCATGCGATTTCAGTAGTGCATTTCATTTTTGAATATGTACCATTAAACCTCCACCTAGGATGTTTTATTTGAACCGCGTCTTGCATTTAAGGCCAATTTTGCTCCCCTGTTGTTTTCGTATAAATCAATTCTTGTTCAACAGCATCATTGTGTCCCTGCTGGCTGTCGGTGTCCTGAATAGTGAAGCCGGAAGGGGGCGGACAAAGTGTTCTGATTGGTGGACCGAAACTGTCCATCAAGCGAAAGCTGCCCAATGGAAACTCTCGATTCAGTTAACTTGCCACCAATCTGTAATTATCCAGCTGAATCGCAGCTTTTGTCATGGAAGTTGCCGTACGCTGCAAGGGCCTGTTATGGGGAAAACGTTTATCTGCCAAGTCAAATGTAAAATGGCTCCCTGCATCAAGAAAAGCTTTTGCCTCTTTCTGTTCTATGTGTACATTGCTGTGCTAGTGATCATTGAACCCAAAGCTTGTAACAGAATACAGTCATTAAGCATTTCTAAAGAATAATTGCTTCAGTATGACCTACTTAGGACTATAAAATGCTGCAAAGGGGTGTGGTTTATCAGCGAGAAACAGAAAGAAGCTTTTGTTATTCTTTGTCTTATTTCCACCCTCCCCCCCCCAATACACATCAGTGTTGAAGATGGCTATCACCACGCAGAGTCTATAGAGTATTTTTGAAGAATAACAGTGTTAGAGTGTGACATAATCGCTCAGCTTATTGATCCAAGATGGAGGAACGTGGACTGTTTGTAAATGTTTGATTACTAGCTGTGAATGTTTTTGGCACTGAAAAGAGTTGTGGGGTATTCTGGGAATCGGCAGTGAAATGAGACGTGAGGGCGTCGGAGTACGGAGGGAAAACAGATGGCAGGAAATGGAAGGACAGTAAAACGCAAAAACACGTGAAGATCGTAGGAGTGAATCTAACTCGACCCCGCCCTCTGGTGGCCGTATGGGGAATAACTCCCAGAAGGCAATTCTTTGATGAAGTTGAAACTCTGGGGGTCTGGAGAAGGTGATTTTGGGTCAGACTTTGAGAGGAGCGGCCTCCACATTTAAATCCCTGTGAAGCCAATTTCACATAAGCACCTGTTTGTATGTTTGTCTTTTTTTTGTATATGAAATTAATAAAGTATATGTTGGCTTTATAAAAATGTGTAATTTTTATATCTATAAATATGTTATAATTTTATCATTGTGATTTATGGGTCTTGGTTATATTTGTAGTTTGATTACTGCTGTGCATCTTATTGCATACATATAGTCATAAAGGCAGAAATACAATGGGATAGATATGAACAGCTACCGTGGCAGTAGATATTTCTGAGGCTTCAGCCTCTCAGGTATGTATATGACAGACAGCAGAAATAGGCATTTCGAGGATATAGGCACAGATAAATGGCCCCCGTGGACCAGAATGCCTCTCACGCATTAATTTGGATGGTGTTAATCAGCTGTAACCTTTTCCCAGCTGTATTGAGTTGCTGTCTGGCAGTTTGACCTTGAATGCGGAAGCAGAATATTTGGGACCCAAATTAATGTCCTTAGAGATCTTGCCCAACTTTGATGTCAGTCAACAAAGGCAACCAAATCAATGCATCAGTGTCTGTTTTGTAGAAGAAAAATTAAAAGCTCACGTCAGAGGCACATCCTAGCGCTGGGGCCTGAGACCTGCAGGAATTGTGGGTTCCAGTCCCACCCCTGCTCTGTGTGCGTGTGTGCGTGCGTGTGTGTGTGCGTTCGCATGTTCTCCCTGCGTCACACAGGTACTCCAGTGTCCTCCTGCAGCTCAAACTACAAGCATGCAGTTTGCAATTGAGCTAACTGGTGTCTCTAAACTGAGTGCACCTGCCTGGAATAGGCTGCAGGCCAAGATGAGCAGTTAGAAGATGGATGGATGGATGGATCTACCAGAAAAAGTAAGTAAAAATGTCATCCGAGACCAAGCAAATTCACTCTCAGCCAAGGCGATTCACACATTATTACATATGTAATGAAAAAGGGGGAAGTGGGTGTGGTTTCCACTGGAAAGTAGGCGGGATCTCTGCCCTGTCACTCATCTGCCAGTTTTTGTTTATTATAAGTATGCCTTACGTGGGCCTCTGTTTCCTGTTTTTCTTCTAAAACGACAGAATAGAATAAACTCTTCTAATGAGCATCGAGTGAGGTTTTTTTTTTGTTATTGACTTCGAAAATGTCAGCAGCTAACATAGTCTTCATGAGTGGCTCAGGCAGAGCAAGAGAGGGGCGTCCTCATTGGCCAGATGTCGGCTTGGCGTCAGACAGTGACCAATTGGGAGCGGAAGTGGGCCTTGTCTTTGTACACACAGTGTAACACGCTCATTTAGTTAGTAAAATTTTGCATGGTGGATGTCACTGTAACATATAAATCTAAAATTAAAAACAAAGTAAAACAGATATGTGACACATTAAAAACAGAATCAGTAGGTATGCTATAAGTGACAATTCTCATTGCAGACAGTAAATAACACATGGTGATATACTTGTGTTATTTTGTATCTGGTCACTTGGTCACTGCAACTGATGGGGACTGGCCAACGGCAACAAAGTATCGATCATGGTTCCCTAATTACTTTTCCCCTAAGCGTCAGATTCCATCATTAACACAAATCCAACATGCTGCATTGACCATTGTGTTATGGGGGAACACAAGAACAAACCTTCATACAAACAAGAACATCCCTGATGTCAAACTCAAATTCTACAGCTGTGGGTCAGCTGTTTCTAACAGGAGATGCAGTGGAGCAGGGTGAAACAAATAAGCTAAACTTACGGAGCAGCCACTGGCGAAAATTTCAGGAGGGATTCTGCTGTTGCAGTAGATGCTGAGAAGATCTTAGATCCTCCCCCAGAAAGACATGTGTTGTGACGGAGAGGAGCCCAGTGCAGTACTCACTGCACCGGGCTCCTCTCACTGCACCACCTCCTCACTGCCTTCAGTGTCTTCCCTTCTTTCTTGTATGCAGTCAGATGTGACCGAGATAAAAATCCATAATTGGACTGACGCTACAGAAGAAATCCATGGGTAAATGCTGAAAGGGTTTGTTCGTTTATTATTTTAAAGGTGATGGTTGAGCAGTATTGCCTGGGCACTGGAAAGAGGAAGTGGTTAGTTGTCATTGTTGACACACAAAATTGAAATGTGCCATCTGCATTCAACCCGTTTGTCACGTTGTGACATAGGAAGGGGGGGCTAATTCAGCACCAGGGGAGCAGTGCATAGGGGTAGTACCTCAGTCAAGGTACCTCAGTGGTACTTTGTTGGTCAGGGATTTAAACCAGCAATCTATCAATTATAAGGGCACTGCCTTAACCATCAGGTCACCACCGCCACTGCAGCCATATTCACAGGAGTGAATGTTTAGTTTCTGTTTCAGGCCAGCCATCTTATGTTTGTGTGTGTGTGTGTGTGTGTGTGTGTGTGTGTGTGTATAATCTGCACAAAGAAGATCTATCATGATACCTGATAAACATATAAAGAACCCACATAAAGATTATGGTGAAGGACAAGTTGTATTCGGTACTTTCTTCGAGTAAAAAACAGACGCAACCGCAAATTCTGGAAAATAATTTACGGCGAACTGGTGGACATCGCCATCTACTGGCGAGAGACGCATATGAATACATTTTAGCTTTTTAATCTTCTTAAGATCTCCAAACACTTGACATCATGTTTCGGTCAGTATCACCGCAGGGTAAAATGTGTGTGCTACTTTTCCATTGGTGTCATTCGCACTTTTCCGTGATATGTGAATGTAGTACTGCATAACAATCCACAGCAGCTATAATTTTGCGTTTGTTTTGACGATACTCAATCTGTTAACCTACCACCGGCGGCATGAAATCATCAACCAGAACGAGGCTCGACGTCCCTCACTCCTTTGAAATCACTGGAGTAGGTGGATCCAGGATCATTTAAATAAATTAATTATCTGCCCTCGTTATTTGAAGCTCCTGGAAGCATTAAAAATAGACACCTGAAATATTCCCCTGTTCCTTTCTTATTATTTATGGGCATGATCAGACGAACGTCGCGCCCAATAAGAAGCAGTAAGGGATGCAGGTAAACAGACTCTGTCGTGTGTTAATTCCGGGGTCAAGCTAATTCTGTGAACTATAATGAATAAAAAGCAGTACACGCGTAATTATCTCCCCTGCGAGTGTTTGTACGAATCACTGTTAACTCTGGGAAATTAATACAAAAACGGATCTGTAATAGTTAATTAAAAATTGTATGAACTTGTGACGGTTATTTTCCATACGCTATTTTATAGTAGGCCTAATTATATTGACATGATTAACGAATTCATGTATGTAAAATGGTTTGCATGCCTGCTTTTTCTGTGTATTCTCCGTTTAGTTTTTGGAGGACTTAGTAAAATCACTGTTTTTCTTGGATCCCATCCATCGGTCGCGCCTCCTCTGGCGGTGTCCAACTCCTAAGTGTTCGGCTCCATGGCCGCAAATAACGTCGGTGTCCCCTGTCGTTATACGTAAAAATGGGCGGGCGGACAAGGTGGCGTTTTGTCAGGGGGCCCCAGGATTTCTAGATACGCCCCTGACTCTTCAGCAAAACCTAAGATGTGCGCTGTCAGTTAAATACTGCGGTTAAACACCGTAAAATTTGCGAGGGTTATATTCAGATGATTGGAAGAAACATCAGTGGCTTCATAAAACGTAAAAACGAAGAGCTACTGTCGTTTTAGTGACGCCGACTCTCAGCTGTGATGTCTTGCAAATTCCTAACACATCGCGTGCTGTCGGAATCATCGTAAGTACAGTCAGTAAAATCTTCCTTGCAGAAATGTCCCCTTCACTTTGACAGGCTTTACCTTTTTTAACGTGAATGTTACTTTTCCCACTGTCTTTTTGTCTTGTTTTCAGAGTAGTCTTTAAAGTGTTTTTATTTCTCTTCATGGAAAATAAGAAAAATCAGCAGTCCCGTGTGCCTAAATTGGATATAGATGGAGAATTACTAGCGCCGAGGTCATTTCTCCTTTCTTTTCCCCCATCACACTGTTTGATAACGCCTTCACTGGACCGAAATGGATAGCTCAATCCCCGATAAGTCAGTCTGGGGCTGACTATACACAAGGGGGCTCTCCATCTGTCAATCATCCCTTCCCAGACCAGCCTCGGAATGAGCGCCCTCCTGCATTAAACGCCCCTCATCTCCACGGTGACGGGGACGTGCTGACACATTTCAGATCTCCAACACATTAATGAATGGACACGTTTATATGCTGCAGGGAGATGCCACCGGATTTGGAGTCGGGTGGCGATGGCACGCGGCGTCCGCCAGGGGTCGCACACCCCATCACCCGTTGCTTAACAGCTGTCACGTTTTTAGATCAATTTGTTTGCCTGGATTCTCTCCGCTGGTATTCTCGTTGCTGTTAAGGTTTCTTCCGGCCACGCAGAAATTTTGGAGGGCATCACCTTATAATGACCTCGCACCAAATGCAAGCTGAATCTTGCAGCGCAGACCGTGATGCACGCCTGAGCCATGTCGTTCACTGTTTGTTAGCTGAGGTGACAAAATAAAACCAGAAAAAGGAAATTTAAGCGGTGTCACCAACTTTGGTCAGCTGCCTGGAGTGAGATTTTCAATTCGAGACGGGTCTGCACACTCATTTACATGTAAGCCTATGTAACATTTTTATTTCATTGTAAATAGTCTGTAGGGTTTATAGACTACTCCAATGCTTTTGATGTAGCTAATTTTAGGTTTACAGTAAAATAATACAGATTTGCCGAAGGTTTATTGCGTGAGCGTGACAGAAAGTGTTCGTGACGTCATATGCGTGAGATAGCAACTTGAGTGTAACCACCCTCTGCCACACCTACCACTGCTAAAAATGTACCTTCCCGTTGACGTAATGCCTTGTTATTTTTATTTGTTTGCTTATTTGTTCGTTTTACCGTCAAACCATCCATATTGCTGGTTTCTCTCTAATATGGACCTATACTTCCCTCCTTAGGCAATAGTAAACCACGGGTATAGTGGTGTAGATGCTGTTATTTGCTTGTTATTGTTATCGCTTTAAACTTCTGTACCTTTTTTCTTTTATTACCTGTATCAGTTGGCCTAACAGCTAAAACGCCCTTAAACAAAATATGGTCTGTTTTAGTGCAGCCCGTGTTCCTCTGTCCTTGAGCCGGTCGCTGCTGTCATTTCATTCCCGTACTGAGACGAGTGACGGGCACTTGACCTCCCTCCTCCACGCATCAAAGCCCGCTCTCCTGTCATGAAAATCTCCGGCTGGCCGAGAGGAGAGGACTTTGGGGCGAGAGTGCCGTGCTGACTCGGCGCTTGCAGATACCGGCAGTAATTATTCAGGCCGCCTGGCTGAAGACGCGGACGGACGCTAAACCTTCCTTCCTCAAATCTCCGGAGCGGACGCCTTATCTTAATACGCTTCACTACCGCGCATGCGTTTGCCAGTCGGGACAAGACTTTAAATGCTGCAGGTGAGCGAAAGGTCCAGATAGCTCCAGTGTTATGGGGAAAAATAATTTGGTTTATTACAAATACATTTATATCGCTTGCCCCCCTCTGACCCTTTTTTTTAAATCACATTCCAGACTATCTATTAAGTATCGTTTTGCAGAATGCATATCCTGATCCTTGATTTTTTTATTGAATTTTGACCTTCCAAGAGGACATCGTGATTTAAAACGAAAACTGGTCTGCAATCCTAGACGGACATTTCATTCTTACATGCAATTTTATGAGAGTATCCGCGCAAGATAAACACGCTCTTGCTTTGTCTTACCAGTTTGAACGTATAATCCATGAAATTACGAACAGACATCAGTTGTCTTTGCGAAGAAGAAAACTGCCTTTCTTTTATAATCCTTAAGGGTATGTAATACTTAATGCTCAGTCGGGCCTCATACGTCATGGGACAGTTTATAAACGGAACTTGCAATGTGACAGATATATTTCTGGTTTTGAGGAAAATTGATGTAATCCGCAATAAATACAGAATTACGACCCGTCGTTTTGCTTTGTACATTCATAATGACTGCAGTCCCAGAGCAGACGGTTTTATTGCAGGTGTCTGCACATCTATATTAAGTGAAGGTGCAAAGTGTAATGTACCTGTAGATTCCATATTCCCCCTGAGTCAGGAGCAAGCGATACCATGAACGCGAGACAGAAATGATCGACCACCTTTCTCCAGGACGTTAATAGTGCTGACATGAAAAAATACAGACCTATCCTATGGTTTGACTTTGAGAAGTGTTTCTTACACTCGATGACATATTGTGTGGTCTGGCTAAACAATGAGTCACTCCGTGAACGAGATGTGATGTACGGGACACCCAACGGGTTTGACTTATTGCTGCAAGCTTGCATGCGCTTAGCAATATATGTCCATATGTATTCAGGACAAGTGTGACTTCAAGTTTTGAGGTAAAAGATGCTAATCCTCTCCTATAGCGACTTCACGGCTGCAGCACAAGTCAGGCATTCTCCCGAGTTCATTACTGTAACGCATCATTTTTCTCTAATTTCTTAAAATTAATTTGAAAATGAACTCAAATAATACAACTTCATTAAGTAAACTGGCAGTTTTGCCTCTGGGGCAATTAATCAGTTTTACTATATTACCATTTATTTCTGTAATAAACAAAAATATTTAATTGAATCCAGGGCGTGGATGGTGTGTGATTGATGGTGTGTGAGCGTGCCCTGTGATGGGCTGGCGCCCCATCCTGGGTTGTTCCCTGCCTTGCGCCCATGGCCTTCAGAATAGGCTCCAGACCCCCCCCTCCCAAACCTTGATTGGATAAGCGGTTACAGAAAATGGATGGATGGATGAATCCTGTTAGGGTCAGCGCCTGTCTGACCTGCCCTTTGTGTCACCTCCCCGTTCGGCCAGCAGGTGTCGCTGGCCATCCTGCCTTCCTCCCTGTCTCTTGCCCTTCAGCCCCAGTGTGCCTGGTGTGTCTCCCTTTATTCCCAAACCGAGCTCCGAGGGCTGAGTGCGTAGCTTACAGACTGTTGCCACTCTGGTCATGGGTTTGAGGCCGGCCTCATCTCTTATTTTATATTTACTGGTTTTCTGTTTCCCTAGAGTTTATTTTCCATTTGTTTCCCTGCCCTGGGGCCTGTACTACGAAGCGGGGTTACTGGCTTATCGGGGTAACTTGTCAGATTTAAGGTAGCCTGGGCAAAATGTAAGTGAACGAATATGAAGTCCATTTAAACTGTGCTACCTTAAATCCGACAAGTTACGCCGATGAGCCAGTAACCCTGCTTCGTAGTACAGGCCACTGGTCTCTCCTAGTCCTGTTTATATTTTTGTTCCTTCTTACCATCTTAGATTAGCCTGCCCAGTTTGTGGTTTGTGTTTTCTAGGTTCAGTGCTTGTTAATTGTTCCATCAGTTGCTTCTTGTCCTGCACCTTCTGTGTTTGTTGATTGTCTGATATTCCACACCTGGCCCCTCTTGTTAGCCCAGTGCCTGCCCCCGCTCGGTTCTTCAGTCAGTCACTGTGTCAGTTATATTATTATGTGTTGAAAGTTCTGTCTTCTTGCCTGTTCTCGGACCTTGTGGTTTTGGTTAGTGTGATCCATTTTGCTAATATACCCCAATTCTCAGAACTGAAAGCTGATTGTATACCTTTGTATACCTGTACCACGCCCTGTCAGGCCCGGGTAAGATTAATGGCTATGGGAAAAAATGACAAAACTAAGAGGAAAATTGAGCAAAAATATATACCCTATCCTACAAAATGATTTAGTGTATGTGATATGCAATAAAGTTGAAAGATTTAAAAACAATTTATAAACTTAAAACTATTGTGGTAATGTGATTTCTGGCTACCAATTTAGGGAAAATGGTTAAATTAGAGCAACTAATGACATCATTTCAGTATAGGCCCACCTAATGTGGTGTGAGTTGCTGTACACAAAAACAAACGCTGTATTTCATTGTAAAGTTTTTAAAAAACTTTCATAGGTGTTTGTGACAATGATGTTGATGTTTTGTAGGTTCCTCATGGCGTTTCAGGCTAAGGATAGTGTGTAAGGACAGCAGGACAAGCCGTGTGAGCCAGTGACTTTGAGGCACTTTCTGGGCAGACCTGTGAGGGACAAGCCGTGTGAGCCAGTGACTTTGAGACACTGCAGACCTGTGAAGGACAAGCCGTGTGAGCCAGTGACTTTGAGACACTGCAGACCTGTGAAGGACAAGCCGTGTGTGCCAGTGACTTTGAGACACTGCAGACCTGTGAGTAACATTGCATACCTGTTTCCTTCTGCTGTGGTTCAAGATGTTCTCCGCAGGTGTTTTCAATTAGGCTTGTTTTATTTTTGCTGTCACTCGGGACAACAGACGACTCAAACGCATTTCAATGAGTCGTCACTGGTTTATAATTAGAATCTGGCCAATTAGGTTTGTTGGAGTCTACATTCGCAGCCATGTAGAAAGGGTAGGTGAGAGGCCTTTTTTTTAAAAAAAATAAACTTTTGGGAGAAAGCCAGAATTATTCTCCCGACTTTGTTTGAACTCACGGTCTCCGAATTACAGGATCTGCCGTCCTTAATTACTTGTATTGATGAATTCATTTTCCTAAAACCGGCTCTTCTGAAGAGCCACATCAGTGATGGCGCAAACGGAAGCTTGTAGATGAGACCGGTTTCCCTAGCAACTGGCAAATGGAATCGCTGGCGCTTGATCTCTTTAGGCGAAACGGAAAGGTAAGAAAAGGTTAGGGGCACAGAAGAGCTTGTCATTAGAGGGGAAAAATGTATCTTGATTTCTCCGTTCCTTTGTGACAGCATGAGTGTGATGTAGACGAGAGCCATGAGTCACAACAAGCACACGAGTCTCTTCTTTTCACTTGGAAAGTGGTGTTTTGGGAATTATTGTTGATGTACTCTGAGCTTGAAGTATGCATTTGGGAGTGTCCCAGTGGTTTCAGTTTTTACACATGGCTGACCAACTTTCAGTTGTGAAGGTTTCTTGTTGAGACAGACGGCCCATAGCTCATTACACCGTTACACCACCAGTACAGTCTGGACTGGGTGTCCTGTTTCCCATTTCCCAGTATCTGGTGGGGCTCTTTGTGATGGTTGAATCCTATAAATAAGGTTGGCTGTGCAGTGTGGCTATGATTGGATGAGGCAAGTCTTAAATCTACCCGAGGCCCAACTATAGGGGTCCATATTTACCGTAAGTGTTTGGGGGTGGTTGACACATTTATGTCCACCCCGATCAGTGTTTGTTGGTGTGACTTTGTTGTGAATTGTAGAGGAGGTGACTTAAACCATGGGCACAGGGTTCCATCCAGAGGGAAAATGTCGCCGTTGTGTGCTCTTAAACACTTCGGTCAAATGCATAATTATGAGCGAAACCTGCCAGTTCATTAACGATGAGAAACCAGCCTGTCATCCTCAGCTTGGCCGCAATAAGGTAGCTCGAAGGTGGATGGAGCAGACGTGATGGATTCGGCTATGCTGCCGCCCGCTTAGCTAGGCTGACTTTGTGGTGTTTCTCCTGTTCCTTTGGTGCTCAACGAATATGAAAGATCTGAAGA
>JAODLC010000124.1:34372-46702 GCA_026781145.1 Hippopotamyrus pictus | reverse complement strand
CCACTGCAGTTCAGCCGTTTGAAGGCCAGGAGGACCGGAGGGCTGCGGCTTCACCTCTGGAATTAATTAACGTGCCTGTCACCCCCCCTCCCCGAACTCAGTCATCCCGTCTGCCACTCCTCCACCCTCAGCTCTCTCTCTCCACGTCTCTGTCTGCCTCATTCTGCCCTCCCCCCCCTTTCAGTCAGCCTGCGTTTCCCTAACCCTGATTTATCTGCCCTGACCAGAAGGGGGCCTCACTGCCTCTTGCCCTCCTCAAGTCCACATCCACCTTGCTGTTTATTCTATCCCTTATCTTGCCTCGCTCCTCTTTTATTCAGTTTTACTCTCAGTCGTTTAAGTCGGAGGAAACACAGCGGCCGCCATTGCTGAGAATATGAAAATCCCAAATGCTCAATTTGGTCTTCGACTTCCTTCTGCCATTTTGACACGAGCGTGGGGGTCAGTGGGGGTCACTGTTTTTCTGTACATGATCCCTGCCTCCATCTTGGACTGTACACCTTCCCCCCCACTTTATAATAACTTAGATAAACTTCGTGTGTCAGACCAGATGTCCCCACAATGTGGTAAAATCTCTTGCTTTTTAGCTTGTGAGGACATTTTTTCAGTCCCCACAATATAAATCTCAATTTCATTAAAATCTGTTAATGCAATCAAAAAAATTAAAAATGGCAAAAGTCTTGTATTTTGTTTGGTTGCTTACGATTAGGGTTAGGGCTGCGTGGGGGTTAAGGTCGTCATATTTGGGATGGTTATGCCCATTGAAATGAATGGAGAGTCCCTACAAGGATATAAATACAAACGTGTGTGTGTGTATATACACATATGTATAAATTCATTGTATAGATCTCCAGCTCTTTTGTTTCTCTATTGCAATCACAGATGCTGTATATATTATTTATACCACACCATGTATACTATATACCCTGCTATTGACATATAGATGTAATTTTTTTCTATTTTAAATCTTGTCTGCATGTAAATATTGTACAGTTGTTTCCAGCACTTTTGCACATTCAGGTCAGAACCCGCGTTTCTTTGCCTGAGTGCTCGTACTTTGTGCACTTTCAGCAAAGTTAAATCTGGAGCTTGGGGGCTTCCTGGAGGAAACCTGCATAAACACAGAGCGAGGAGGCAGACTCCTCCCCCACACAGCTGGGTGTGGGATCTGAACCCTCATTTGGGTTTGAGGCAATGGTGCTATTATCGTTCAGCCATTTTTCCTGAATCCCCATGTTAAAAAAATAAAAGAGAACTCAATGTGAATGACCTTTCCCAGGTGGGGGGGGGCGTTTGGGGAGCTGAGTATCATCTGCGACCCACCTGATTTTACACGCCGTGTGATTGGGCTCCATGCATCATTTATGCCTGTAATTTGCAGGCAGGTTGCATGTGTTTGGCAGCGGGGGGGGGGCGCATGCTGAATTAAAGATGCATGGAGCAGGGCCCGGTGCATCCAGCGGGGGCCTCGGAGCACCAGGCCACAGGAATCGGCGGGGGTGGGGGGTGGAAAAACAGGAGCATTTTAAGCAGATGGGGTGTTCAGACGACCGCTGGCCACGGAAGGCATAGGCTTGGTTGTAAATTCTGGGACGTCTGTGGTGTGTGTGTGTGTGTGTGTGTGTGTGTGTGTGTTCAGGCCTTCTGCTTTGAATCGGTCAAGCCTTTCTATTTCTGCTGTTTTGCGGGGAACTGGAAGCCAAAACATCTGGTGTGGTGTGGTGGGGTGGGGTGGTGCCCAGACCGATCGGCGAATCCAGCGGATTTTCATATTAGTTGATTAAAATTGCCCTTTGCACAGTGCTGAGAAGATACTCGACGCCCCACCTGTTGGTGGGGGCCGGAGTTGCGGCTGATGCATCCTCTGTAGCTGCTCTGGAGCGTGGAGGGCCACAATTATCATTCCATAATAACCTGTTGTTGGGCAGATCCTATCCAAAGCCATGGATTGGTGGATAATCACCCCATGCACTCAGTCATATGTTCCTGTATAAGATACCCAGCATTCCCTGCCCCAAACCCAGGATCCACTCACCCTGATAGATTTTTTTATGCCGGTGATTTGCTCTTCAAGGCTGCATCCAACCTTCTGTCCTCCGAAAGGACCAAACAGGCTGACCAGTGCCATGTCCCCAGGTGCTGCTTTCCAGTGTTGATCTCCCAGTCTTGGCACTTCCACAGGCAGGTGCCTGGCACATATATATATTTTTTTACAACAGTTTCCCAGCTGCCGCCTCGCAGCCCATGGGTCTGTGTCACGCGGCCGAACCGCAGCTGCCCATCTATTTAAAGGTCTGCGCAGACGTGCACATCCAGGGGCTGTCTGCTCCACCGCTCTGTCATTATCAAGGCAGCCGAATGAAAAGCAGCCGCAAACGACCGTGCATACACAGACACACACACACACACACAGACACACACACCCACATATAGACATATACACACACACAGACACACACCCACTCATAGACATATACACACACATATACCCTCCACATCACCAGCCCTCCAGACACCACTGTGTTAAGTTTTTGTGCAATATTTTCTTTTGTACTGTATGAACACAAGCAGTGTTGCATTATGGGAAGACAACGGTCAGTGCAGGTATGCTGGTGTAGTCTTGCTCAGGAATGCAGAACTGTGTTGATTGGACCAATGTTTCACTTTTCTTGTTTTACCTTCTGGCCAGACTGCAGATGGGTCTAAGTTCCTGACCGTGACAAGTCAGTCTTTCTGTTGGTCCTGGTCCTGGAAGGGAAAGCTTATGATTTCAGGGAGAGTTTCCCAAAGGCAGACAGGCATCAGCAAGCTGCCTGTTTCCTGTAGACCACAGGCTTGGGGGATAGTGCTGTAGGGGAAACCTGGTGACTATCTTTGGCCCATTTTGCAAATCAGTGGTTGATGCTCCGACTAACTGCACCCCCCCCCAGGACAGCCTGATGTCAGCATCACTGTCTGCTTAGTATGTTGTGTGGCTGCTGGACAAAAGGCCAAGGAGGAGCTTGGGGAGCCTGGGAATGGAGGCAGGTCTGGACCAGCTGGTGGGGGGCAGGGAGGCCCGGCCTGGCCTTGAGCCCCGGGTCAGCTGGCGTTGGAGAGGAACGTGCCTCTCCTGATCACCGGCACACCTCAAGCCTTCAAACAATTCTCTCAAAAAAATCCCACCTGAGAGGGAAGACGATGAAACGGTGTCCCCTCCCCCGCCCCCCAAGTGCATATTATTTTATTCCACATTATTCACACCAGCAGACCCCCCCACCCCAACCCTTCAGCGCCGCCGCTGCCCGCCTGCCGCACACGGGCTCCGGGTCGCTCCAAGATCACATGGATCGGGGACTGTTCCCAGGCGGGGGTCCAAGACGTCGGGCCGAAAACATTTCTGAAAACCAAAGGAACCTCTTACTTGCGGCGTAATGATGCTCCCTGGTTTCCGTGGACGCCTCTTCGCCTCTTTGGGAGCACGAGCGGCACTCAGATCTGCTGAAACGCGCGACGAAATTAGCGAAGAAGACAGCGGCTTGGGACAGCCATATGGCTTTGTCAGGTTATTCCGGGGGATGGGGGCTGATTCACACCGGGCCTGTGCGGAGCCTAATCAGCGCTGTGAGGGGGGTGATAGTGAGGACACTGGAAGGAGCTCTTTCGGTTCTGTAGGCCCCTCCCACACCCAGAATGGGTCCCGTCTGGTACATTAATAAACAAACATGAAGTGCTGCTGAGAACAGGGGTAATTCTGAGAAGGTGGGGCATAAGAGAGTATATAATTCATATAATTTATACACAGGGGTCAACCTTTTGCCAATGATATGTTTTGAATTAGTGAGTGACAGGGGAGTGGACCAATCGGCTTTCAGCTGGGGCCAGCGCTCTTGTGGCCCCGCCCCTGAATGCAACCCTGGCTGAGCTCACTGTGATTGCAATTCTGGTAACTAACCAGCTGTTCCAGGAACAGCAGACCTGTAGCACTCTTGAGTAGCTTCGGTATTCTTGTATTAACAATCTGTGCTAAGTGACTACAGCAACATCCCATGGGTGCGATGAAATCCTGTCGATGCCCTGGCAACCCAGCGCGGCCTATATGAGTTAAGATGATCTTCTGCACGACCAGAGATGGACATTTCAGGTCCAGAAAGTAAAAATCCAGACCAAGATTTTGTTCCAACCAACCAGTTGAGTACTCTGTGTCTGTGACTCTTTATGCTCAACTGGTCGGTTGAAACAAAATCCTGGTTTGGATTTTTACTTTCTGGACCTGAAATGTCCACCTCTGTGCACGACAGAGTTCCATCTGCTTCTAAACCAGACCATTCCTCGGATCTCCAGACCCTATAGGGAAGAACGCACGGGCTAAGGGCTACGTATCAGTCCCATGTGATCATGCACCACCTACTGGGCAGAAAGAAAATCAGCCTTGAGGACACCCTTAAACTCCCCAGCAAGCGGGTGGTGAATCCTGCCGTCCGACAAGACATTTAGGTATCTGTCACGTGTCGCGCGGCCTGCTGTTTTTATGACGGTTCTCTGAGCGGACAGAACATCCTTGCTGTGTCATTAGCCTTCATTTCCTGTGCATTATTTACAAAATCAGCGGAAGGTTGGAGTCTCTGATTCTCGCCCTGAGCGGCGAGCGCAGATGTTTGGCTCGCTGTCTTAAGCGGGCTAAGTCAATCCCTCAAATAGATCCGGCAGAACATCTTTGTGAGACATAAATTACCGGCATCGCAAACAGGCTCAGAGGAACATTAAATTCATTCTTCTTTCACTGTTTATTTTCTTTTTTTTTCAATGGGCTATACATAGCTTCTTGGTACAACCCACCTGAGTCACGACTCCTGGCTATCTGAGAGCCACTCAGAGTGGAGGGGGGGTACTTCCTGTTTGCAGCTGACCGACGCCTTTGTCTCAGCATCGTTCAGGTTGGGGGGGGGGTACAGCCCTGAGACCCGGCAGTGTCACTCGTTTCCATGGTGCCACCCACTTCTGTATCTGTTCTTCGTTCACCCCTGTGTCGATCCGGTCGCGATCCCTCTCTCCCTCCCTCCCTCCCTCGTTCTCCGCGTCGACGGGCAGCGCTGGGCCCTTCGGATGTTTATAAGCAGCTGAGGACATACAGGAAGTAGGCTGTTTGATGAAAGGTGGGATGATGCAATCAGATGGAAATGGGAGAACGGGGGGGGTCACCAGGTTCTGGCGCCGCGCCCCGAAGATATTCCCAGACCTCCGCGCCGCGATTCCATCGCGGGGTTGGCGTCGTTTTGGCTCAGAATGCTGCCCCAGGCACCAAATTCTACCCCATATGCCGTCACGTCCCACGCACGCGTTACTCTGTATCCCTCCTTCCAGTTTTCCGCTTGTTGACCAATCCTCTTCTCTCGCCTCTCAAGCATAAAATTAACCGTTTGACCCTCCGTCCTGCCAGCAGGCATGCAGCATTATTAAGGCCCGGTGTGAAATCGTTGGCCGCGCTTCCTGTAACGTGGCGGAAATGGGCGGAAGACCGCATCCTCAGAAGCCGGTCCAGCCCCCCGGAGTTTAAGGCACAACTCGATTAAGTGGCTCATGTGACCTGAATTCAGGACAGGATTTACTTATATCACTTGAGTTCTAAAAGGATTATGTAGCCTTGGGAAGACTGGATGGCGGCTGGGGTGAGGAGGTCTGTGTGATTATCCCACGCCGCCGTGCCGTCGTACGACCTTCTGACACACTGCTGTCGTTAAGAACTTCACGCTGCTGTTAGTACATTTTCTAACGGCTCAAGTGCCCCCACCCACGCCGATCGTACTCCATGCTATGGAGGATGTTTTAGGCGGGGAGAGAAACGTCATACGAAGGTATTCAATTATTAACGACGCCGCAGTCATCGATGTATTACACTCGAAGGGCCACCAGGTGGCTCAGCGGTTAAGGAGAAACTGCAGGCTTCTCGGACGCCCTTGTCGCACTTGAGGGATGTAGCTGCCCTGCCCCACTTCACTTAATATCCAGTTGTAAAAGTGAATAAAATTGAATGTGCTTTAGTTAAAGGTACCTGCTGGGAATGTTTTGTAAGTAATACTGTAGCAGTGGAGGAATTGATGAACACACACTGACCCCCCCCAGGTAGATACCAAAACTTCACTAAAATGCTCAGCTCCCTGTTGGGGCCAGCCATTAACCTCACCGCTTTCCCTGGGAGGGGTACATTTAAGACGTGGCCGCGTTGCTGATTACCTGTCTCCATCCAGATCATCCTGGGGGAGGGGGGCACTGCTTGTCCTCCCACTGCGGGGGACTACAGAGTAACCAGAGTGGACTTATCATTACCCTGACCCCTCCCACCCTGAGCTTCCAGCCCATGCTGTCCATGCCCCCTTCCATTCCTGCACTTGGAATGGAGTCACATGACACCTTTTTAAAATTTGTGTATGCCGTTTCCATGGAGATCTCCCAGCTTGCCAGCCAGGAGTGGAAGTCTTTTGCAGTACGTAGCAGCCAATTTCCCCAGCTGACCATAAGCCACCCCAGCACCACCCCCCCACGTAGGCTGACGTGCAGACTCACGGCCAATTCTGTCTCAATTCCGTGAGCTGTCCACCCCCCATCCCTAAACTGCGGGAGGAATCGCCCTCCGGAAAATACGCAGGCCTCTTTGGAAAAGTCTGCCGTGCCTCTCCAATCAAGCAGGAGGTGGCGGCTGTGACGGGGAGTCCGCGGTTGCCATGGTGACACCAGCCAGGCCTCAGTAGGCGAAACATGGGAGACCGATCTGGACCAGCAAGGATGCTTTCGAGTGCATCAGCAAAAACACGGTTTTAAAGTCGGTCCTGGAGGCAGCCAATGAGAGATGGACTATTCACTGACCAGCAATGAAGGGCGGGGTCATGTAAGGTTAGAGAGGAACTTGAAGAATTATCACAAAGCTGTCATCCTCATCTGCGGGGGTAGGAACACAGAGCGCATGTTTAGATACAATCCGTTTACGAAATATTTTGTGTAAGGAGGAACTTAAATATTAGATGCGCTTCCCTGTTGTGGAGCAAAGTTTATTTTTAGCATCACACAGATACAGTGAAAATACTGAAAAACAGCCCTATCGTTTGCTTTTATAGTATCTGTCTGATATAAGTTCTTTACAACAGTAACAAATGATTGTTTTAGCTATTTAATTAATGTGATGTCAAACAAAAAGAAGAGGGAAAAATAGTGACAAATTATACGAAGACATGCATAAAGTGACTTTATCTTGAAAGCACTTGTGGTTTTGAGAATCGGCAACAAATTGTCTTGGATCGAATTTCACCCCCCCCCCCTTACAAAACTAGCAGTCCTTTTATGTTAACTAAACATATTTTTTTTAAATTCACAAGTTGGATTTGAACATGTTTTTGATGTTTCTGCTGTAATTATGTATTTTTTTTTCTGAACTGTTTTCTGAAACAATTGAAATTCCCTCAGAATTAGGCAGAGACGCCTGGGCCACCACCAGCGCCCCCTTGTGACTCCTCTGACTTGTTGCATTCGGCCTTCCGGCACATTCTCTGCCGCCCCTCGTTTTCTCGCGACTAGCCGTGCCACCCGAGTGGGAGGGATATGCCAGCACCTCATCTTGCTCTCCCAGTCCCTCCCAGGAACTTCCTGCAAAACCTCCAGTTCATCCCATCGAACGAAATGTAAACAAAAACAAACAAAGAAGAAAAAACAAAAAACTGTGCAAAGAAAAGCCCAAAAGCATTTGACAGCTCAGCACCCCGAACAGAACAACAATAAATAGAGTTCATTTGTCATATATCTGTCTATATATTTTTTTCCCTGAAGGGGGCGCTCTACATGAGCAGGCAGCTCTTGGCGCGGTCCTTCCTCATTCCCGGGGTGCCTTCCGCGTGCTCGGTCCGGCCGGGCATCTGCGAGACGCGCTTTAGGCCGCGGCGTGAGCCGCTGCGGTTCAGCTGCGGTTTGTGGATGCGACCCACCGACGCCAACGTGGTGACGTGAAAGACGTCTCGCACGCTGTTCTCCGACGCCTTGGAGGTGCACTCTGTGTAGGCCACCGCGCCCATCTGCCGGGCCAGTGTGCTGCCCTGGGACGGACAGACAGAGAGAGAGAGAGACAGACAGAGAGACAGACGGACAGACAGACAGACAGACAGAGAGAGGAACGGAAACGCCAGTCAGAGATCAGCCGCAGGAAGAGGAAATCGATACCTGTCCTCACAGAGGAAGCATTAAGGACAGGCACTATGTCAGACTGCTACAGTAAATACAATTCCGCATTATGGAAGAAGGCACAGAATGTTAATTTAGTAAGATATGCCTCTCTCTGTTTTCCTTTCGTTTCCTCTCTCCCTCTCCTGTAAAACTGCTACAATACTGGCTTTTTGTTTCGATTTGCAAAATGGGCAAAAAAATTATGGCAGTATCTGCGAAGCCAGCAAATATTTACTGAGCAGATGTCTCAAGGAAATGCCCTGATTTCCATAAACTCCTCCGCCACATTGTTATAGCTGTGTACGTTATTACTAATTGGATGCGTTAACAGGATCCAGTTTAGGATTTGGAGATCAGACGTCCGTAACTGTGTCTGGCATCTTATTGTCCAGCTGTGGACGCTTGTCATCCTTAAAAGAGAAGAGAAGAGATATCGTTTGAAATCCGAAATTCTGTGTTTTGAGGGAGAGTCGTGGTGGTGAAACAGTGATATCGTGGAAGAACGTGAGAGTGATATCGTGGGGTTTTGTCTGATTTTACTGGATAAGGACTACTTGAAAGACATCTGCACTTACTCTGAAGGAGGCCGTGTCAAAGAACTTGTCTTTAAATATAAAGACGTTTTTGCTAGTCTTGAGAAAATAGTACCATTATAGAGGGACCTCCACAAAAAAAAGGCACATTGCTTTGGATAAAAGTGTGTGCTCAACAAATAAAAATATTTCAAACTTTAAGAATTGTGTTGTGCCAGGGGACACAGGTGTACAAGGATAAACATGAAATGGGGAGGGGAGGAGGGGGGGTGGCCTCGGTGACTTGGGATGGGACTGTCAGATAACTATCACTTGCGAGAAATAAGCCAGCAGAACCGGTGACACCTTTGGCAGGAACGAGCCGATGAATTACAGCGCTACCGTGGCACCACTGATCAGATATGACAACGGCACTTCGGAGATGACCTTTTGTTAACGAGTAGATGTGCCAGGTTCTCGGTCCCGCCGCTGCAGTAATTGCATGTTGACAATTTAATAATAATGAATAGCGCGGCTTTCAACGGTTCCACAGATGGAACACCGATCATCCAAAAAGAATACAGAAAAATAAACCATACGGAATTGGTATTTTTACATGCAATTAAACGCGTGGGGATATTTTACAAGGGTTAATTTTATGAGGTTGATTTTCGTTGCAGGAAGCCAGATTTTGAAATGTCGCACCATATGGTCTCTGTAAAGGGAGCGCTCTCTCTCCGGCAGCGATTAGGAAGACATCCCATAATCCTCCACCATTGCCTGCATGGCCGTGTTCTCCGTGGGACGTGGAGGAATTGGATGGTACTCCCTCACCCATGGACTCCTGTCTCCTGTTATTGGGCGGTGAGACACAAACAGCTAGGGAAGGTCATATGGGACGGAGCTCCGTCAGACAGGGAGAGAGAGGTGGACTCAGACCTATTTGCTGATTCACGATCAGTTCCCTGCCAGCTGTGGACCGCTGCCTCGCCCCACGGACCCCTAAACTCTCTAGACGTAAGCTTGGGCGGTATCTCATTTTTGTTACCGACGTTTCAAAATACCGCGGTGCAGCTAAAATATCACACTATACTGTGTTACTGTAAAACCCCACACGTATACATTGAAGTTCAGCTTTAGATTGATCTAAAATATTCAGTCATTGTCATTGTTCCAAAAAAAATATATAAAACGACACGACAAACGGTACAAAGTATTCAGATTGATGAGCAGCCACTCATATGAAATTTATGAAACTGACGGCAGTGTTGTGTTGGGAACTTCCGTGCGGGAAGGAGAGCAGGACTGCGGATCAAAACTCACGACCGAAGACGACAAAGACCCAATGTAATGGACACATCCATATATGGTCAGCTGGTCGAGGTCGCAGTCTGTTCGACAGAGTGATTAAATGGACACCTGAATAAGATCAGGGGCTCTGGACTCGTGACTTTAGTGAAATGACATAGCCGGTACTGTAATCGAGATCAAGACCCCACACAAGTCCAACGGGGCATCAGCTCAACTCTCCATAAAGTTTTTTAGTGAAGTGCCTTTATACTCTTCTCAGCCTTTATACCTCAACTGATCCACAAAAAAAAAAAAAAAGAGAGATTTCCCCGAGCTTGCAGGATCAAAAGCGGACCGGGTGGAAATCAGCACTGCTGCTGGTCGATGACTGTTGGCAGGTATTCAGATGTTAAGAACCCACCTCAGTAGGTCAGGAATGTCTCACCAGCAAAAAAACAAACCAAAGGCTGCTTTATTGACAGAGGGGTCTGATCCTCATTAAAATAATGACTCTGTTGCAGCAAGGATGAGGAAGGCAGTAAAATAAGCCAAGCGGCTTGGGATGGATTCATTTCCAGCTAGGAGTCTGATGGAGGTCATCAAGGTGCATTGTTTCAGAAGCCGCTTCACCAGCAGCCCAAACGGAGCCGTGAGTTCCCTCTTGGACGTCTTCCCTCCTTTTCAACAGATTAATAAAGTGTCTTACAGCTCAGTCCTCAGAGACCCTTAGACCGTACCTCGTATTCTTTGTTCTCGATTGCTTGGTTGTTTGGTTCAGGTGTGCTGGGATCTGAGAGGGATGGAAAATGTCTTGGGGTCTCAAGGACTGGGTTGAGAATCACTAGATTAGTATAATCCTTTTTTTGCGTAGCAATAAATATTTTGGTAAGTTTCAAGTTAAGATGTGAACTGTGTCAAAGTAGGTACTACAATGAAGTGGTGAGCATGTCTTAGGCGTCTAGGGATTGCCTGAGAACATCCCTACTCAATTTTTCTGAGTCTGTCCCTCAGTGAATATAATACTGTCTAAATGATGAATTGTTAATGAGAAATCAATGAATTGGGATTGGCTCGATAGGATGGGACAAGTGGATTAGAAGAGGGATGAATGAATGGCTGGATGAATGAACTGGGCGGAAATGGCATCTCCCAGATGTGGGAGTGACTGTTCTCCTTCCTGTCACACGGATCCCCAGAGACGCGTATCCTCCGCGCATATCAACCTCCAAAAAGTCAATTTTACAATGTGGGATATCTCTGATATCATCGGGGGTGATGCTTCAGGTTTTAAACTTGTGTTTAAGACCCGGGCACAAATCCGTTTATCCCACGCCGGGCTGCAGAGTATTTGCCGGGATCGATTTCGGGGGTCATTTTGATCAACATCCCTGCCAGAACAAGGATCAAGTCGCCCACCGGATGCTCGATAACACCCGACACCGGATGTAGTATCTGATTTTCTGTCATGCTCACATCTCGTTTTAAATCTCAGATGGGACACGTGTTTCCAATACGCTAAACAAGGTCTTATACACCCAGATTGGGTGGGGCTGTGAAATTCTCAGCAGGTTTTAAGGTCAGGGGAGTTATTATTGACTCTCCTTTTTTTATTTCGTTTAACATGTAAAACACAAAGTTGTTTCGGCTTAATTTGCTGAATTTCAATTACCTCAGAAATGAATCGCTTGTGAGCGCAGTTGAAATGCGATAACGTGTGGGTCCGCCGATGCGGCCCGGCAGCCCGCCGTTAACAACATCGTTAAGGAATGCTGACGATTAACCTCTGCAGGTTCTGTTCCTACCCACACGCTCATTTGATCCTCAGAGTAATCCGTAACTGTCCGCCCCCCCCATTAAAGAGATTTATGCACTGTTTGTCCTAAAGTGATAGACGATCTGTAGCGGGAGGTGACCATGAAGGATTCTGGGTAATCACGCTATAAAAAAAACCCAGTGGAATTAAACCCCAGGTGGTACAACACTCCATACAATTAGCTGCAGTTTAGTGATACATTCTAATTTGTTTTACGTTAATGTAGTTTTTCGTTAAAACACTTTTAAAAGCGTCCTTATGCCTGCAGTAATGTTTACTGTGTGCTACATTAAGTGATAAACTTAATTACAAAAATGGAAAAGACTTTTTTTTAAAAAAAAAAAGAAAAAAGAAAATGAGCTGTGATTTAACCCCCATCTTAGGTTAGCCTGCGGAGGGCGCCAGTGAGTCTTTATTGAGGGTATCTGTGACACACGTCTGTCATAAGTCTCGTGGGAAACATGGGGAAATGGAACAGAAGCAGCCCTCCGTGACCCCCCCCCCCCCCCCCCCCCCCCCCCCCCCCCC
>JAODLC010000124.1:0-12030 GCA_026781145.1 Hippopotamyrus pictus | reverse complement strand
CGCTAATTAAATCTAGATCCCGTTGAAGCCTCTCAGCTGCTAGATCAGTATCTGCTACACCGCCCACCTTGGTGTCGACTGCAAATTTAACCAGTTTACTGTATGTAAAGTTAATAAACAACAATAAATAAGTTAATAAAATGATCTACAAGTAGGCTTGTATAGATTGAATGTTCTTAAAGATACTGGGAGATGATATATCAGTGTTGGTTCGTCATGCTTAGCAAGAACTTTGAAGAAGCAAGTTGGAAATGAGATTTTTGAAACAAAACATCTGTCTGAAGCATCAGCTTCAACAACTGCTTTTGCTTTTGCACTAGTTCAGGTTATTAATCTGTTCTGCATCTGTGCGATCTGCACGCTGTGCACTGTGACCCTTGCACTTCTCAGTCAGTTTTACACACGACACTCTTATTCTGGTTTATTGTCTTTAGATGTCATACACCATGTTTTCTGTGAATTTATCATTTCTGTTATCTCTAATTTTTAAAGCCATGCGTGAAAAATGAAGTACACCCCATGATTCAATAGCTTGAAGAACCAGCTTTAGCAGCAATATCTTGAAGTAATCATTTTCTGTACGATTATCGGTCTCTCACATCATTGTGGAGGAATTTGGCCCACTCTTACAGCCTTGCTTCAGCTCATTGAGGTTTGTACAGCTCTCTTAAGGTCCCACCACAGTATTTCAGTTGGGTTGAGGTCTGGACTTTAACTGGACCGTTGCAACACCTTGATTCTTTTCTTTCTCAGCCGTTCTGTTGTAAGTTTGCTGGCGTGTTTGGGATCACTGTCCTGTTGCATGACCCAATTTCAGCTGAGTTTAGTTGTCAAACAGATGGCCTCACATTTGACTCTGCAATACTTTGGTATGCAGAGAAGTTAATGTTCGACTCACTGACTGCAAGATTCCCAGGTCCTGTGGCTGCAAATCGAGCCCCAAATATTCACCCCTCCACCACTCTGCTTGACAGTTGGCATGAGGTGTTTGTACTGATGTTCTGCGTTTGTTATTCGCCAAACGTGGCACTATGCATTATGGCCAAACATCTCTACTTTGGTCTCATCTGTCCAAAGGACGTTGTTCCAGACTTCTTGTGGTTTGTTCAGATACAAACCGAACCCATGTTGCGCTGTTCTTTTTGGGAAGATGGTGGCGCAGAAGGCACTGCTATCGTTCGGCAACCAGAGGGTTGCAGGTTCGAGCCCTGGTTCCTCCTGTCCCCATCAAAGTGTCCTTGAGTAAGACACTTAACCCCAAATTGCTCCCGGTGGGCAGGTTGGCACCTTGCATGGCAGCCTCCGGGGTGTGAATGTGAGTGTGGATGAGTGAATGTGAGGCATAAATTGTGAAGCGCTTTGAGTACTTGTAAGAGTAGAAAAGCGCTATATAAATGCAGTCCATTTACCATTTCCCATTTTTTAGAGAGAAGAGGCTTTCTCCTGGCAACCCTTCCAAACAAGCCATACTTGTTCAGTCTTTTTCTAATTTTACTGTCATGAACTTTAACATTTAACTTGCTAACTGAGACTCTGAGATTGTAATTCTTGAGTTTTCTGCAATTTCTCTGAGCATCGCAGAGTCTGACCTTGGGGTGAATTTCCTGGGACGTCCACTTGGCAACTGTATTGAATGCTTTCCACTTGTGAATAATCTTTCGCACTGTAGAATGATGGACTTCAAATTGTTTGGAAATGGCCTTATAACCCTTCCCAGATTGATGGGCAGCAACAATTGCTTCTCTCTGATCATTGCTGATGTCTTTTCTTCTTGGCATTGTGGTAACACACACCTGAATGCTCCAGACCAGCAAACTGCCAAACCTTCTGCTTTTATAGAGGTTGTCACACTTGCTGATGATCAGTTAATGAAGTACATTTGATTAGCAGCTGCTCCTTACCCTGTTAATTCCTATGGAAGTAGTAAGGCTGTACTTAATTTTTCACACACTGCTTTCGTATTTTGGCTCAGTTTTTGTTAAATAATGACACTGTGTAATATGCCATGTCTTGTTGTTCATCTGAGATTGAATTTATCCAATTTTAAGAGCTGCTAAGGACCAGATTATTTTGTATTATATCTTGATACATCCCTGTGATGGGCTGCCCCCCCCCCCATCCTGGGTTGTTCCCCGCCTTGTACCCGTAGCTTCCGGGATAAGCCCCGGACCCCCGTGACCCAGAAGGATAAGCGGTTTGGAAAATGGATGGATCTTGTTACATAAATCCTTAAAACTGAAAGTGTACGTTCTTTTTTTACATGACTGTATGTAGGTACAGTACCGTGCAAAAAACTCTTAGGCATAGAAAGAAAATGATGTTTAACTCATCTTTGTGTTGGTATAAAACTACGATATTATGTTTGTAAAACTACATTAACACTTAATCAATATTATTAAATTATTTAATTGATCTGGTGGTTAAATTTAATGTACACCTAGACCGCCCGGGGGTGCCCATGAGGAGAGGTTTGTGAAGTGGTCTTCATCTAGCTGTCCAACAAGATATCAGTAACTTTTTGAATTTCCTGTTCTAGTGTTCTAGTGTTAAATTGTGATTGTTGTTCTCGGCAAATATACACTTACTACTCAGAAAAAAAAAAATCATTAAACATTTCCTTTGACTGCTTAAGACTTTTGCACAGTACTGTACTCACTTTGTAGTCAAAAATTGACATCAGTCTTACTACATTGTTGAAGCACTTGTTGGGACTTCTGCTCAAGTTATACTGACATCTGTTGGTCAGAGGTGGCAGTCAGTACCGCGCCCAAATGATACTTTTTATTGTAAGGAAATGCTTGGAGGTTTGCGTAGACCAATCGGAGTCGAATTCCACGAAACTGGACCCGCTGACGAGCTTTATATCAGCAGCTGTTGCACTTTTCGGTTGGATACCGGGTTCAAAAGTGCATTTCACAAAGCTGCAAAACACGATGTCCAAGATGTTATCCCAAAGGCTGACATTCTGGAACCGCCGCAACAACGATCTACATTTCTAAAAAGCTGATTATGTATTAGATTTGTGTGACTGCACCACCACGCAGAATCTGCCAAATGCAAATACATCGACTCATTGTTCTCCGTCCGTCTGCCCAATGTAGTAATTTCCCCCCAGGAATTTCAGCCATCTGGCTAAAGAAACAATATTAGCTTCACAGCTGTGTTCTCAGGTTTGCGCTGCACCAGTAAAAAACAGTGGGGGTGCAACGTGAAATCCCGTAGATATTAGATGGTCTTTTCCAGTAAAAGAAATACCTTTAAGGGTTGTGCTGGCCACTAAATATCCACTGTATTTAAAGTAGTAATTCATAGTGATGTCCTAACTGAAAGTTTTTTTAAAGCGTTAATCATACAGCCTTTACAGTGTAGTGGAATTCGCTATTAGAAATAATTATTTAATATATTTCATCCATTTATTAACAATCACCAGCAGATGGCGCATGGATAATATGTTTTTTTTTTTTTTTTTGCAAAAGTTACTGAAAAGACCTGACTTTTTATTAAATGTAATAACGATATTGTGTTTTCGCGCATTTGACCTCTGGTGTTTATTTCAGGTTCAGGGCCAGGTTATTATAATTTCTACTATTAAGTTCTGCTTGCTATCATTTAAAAAGGGGCATTGCTTCGCATGTGGCCTTGTAGTTCATATAGAATAAGCAGGCATTAAAGAGAATAAGCAAAACATTACCCTCAATGTTAAAAATTAATGGGTTTATTAAGTGCTAGGTTCTCCACATGGAATAAATTCATGACAAAGGCAGAATATTGGGTTTTAAAGCTGTTAATTAAACATTAGACAGATTTCCCAGGCGTGCCCTGGGGAAGGTTAGATCAGCAGCATCTGTCGGGCAAAACGTTTAAGTCCCATTGGCCTGCGCTGACGGCAGCCGCCTGCCTGCCCTGCTCATTGGTGGCCTGTGGTTACGCAGCAGTGGGGATTGGTCACTGTGGGTTTGGGGGTGTCTGTCAGCGCGGCATGCAGTCGCGGGCCCCTCCACACGCCCAGGTCCCCTGTGAACGCCGGTGCCTCTCTTTGTGCCCCCCCCCCCAGCCGCTCCCTTGAAGACGAAGGCGAGGCGTTTCTGGGGGCGATGGGCTGCACGTTCCCTGGGGTTGGGGGTGGGGCCCATTATCCTGCGCTTGTGTCTTAATTATTCATCGGCTCAGCGGGGGACCCTTGCCCAGAGCGAGTCACGGTGCATCAATTTCCATACCTGATAATTCCAGTCTGTAGCCCAGTTATATGGGGCAGATTTATGGAAGGAGTGGCTCATGAGTGCAGCAGCAGTGTCCCAGTTAGGATTCAGACCCGTGACTCTGCTCACTGGCCCAGCTGGAACTTGGGGATGCTGCCAGTATTTTGTATCAGTTAAGATGAAAATGAGCATAAACATTACATTGGCTTGTTTGTTTGTTTTTCTTACAGTGATAATAAGGCAGCGACTTAGTATATTTGAGACTGATTTTCTGGAACAAGATAGGAGCTGAAAGACTTGCTGTTGTAATGTCATAAGACTGCAAGACAAGCACAACACAGTCTCATTTACCTCATTTGGGTCTGTGTCTTGCATTCAGTTCTCCTAGATTGAAATTGTTTACTGCAGCCCTGGTCAGGATAAGCAGAAAAAAGTTGCCTGGGTGGATGGATGAGGCTGTTTACAAATGATACCTTCTGCATGTGCATTTCATGATCACCTGATGTGCTGGGAGGGGGTGGCTATTTCAGATTAACCCTCCCCAGAATCGTTGTTCAAATGCTGACTTTTGTAAAAGCCAGATTTCTTCTTGCGATGCGTCGTTTAACTTAAGGTTTCCCAAACTTCTGATGTCCACTGTACAGTTTATGTCGTGCAAAATTTTCATGGACCGATAAAACGATCGGGGGGGGGGGGGGGGGACGGGGGGGGGGGGGGGGGGGGGGGGGGGGGGGGGGGGGGGGGGTGGGGGGGGGGGACCGGTGGATCGATAGAAGTTTTCACAAGTTTTTTGTTTTCGGAAATTAACAGAACCCTCCATAAAATTCCCAGCATCCCACGGCCCAGTGGAATACTGACCACGGATTGGTGCTGGAGCTTGGGAACCCGTACTCTACACGATACACCATCTAGATGTCTTTTGAAGGTGTCAGGTGACAGCGCCCCCTACTGGGTGGGGTTCCACACTGCCACTGTGCAAAACACCAGCTGCATTTTTCATCAAGAAGAACTTGAATCACTTGTCACAATTTGTCCTATTTCTCCATCTTTTAACATAAGTGAAGGACGATCTACAGCATTTGCTGAATAGCGACGCATTGCGATCCTGTTAATGCATCTGCAGGCTCGGGGTGTGGGGATGGTAATCCGGGGTGGGTGGTTTCAGCTGGTTTTGTGGAGTGTTAATAGTGAAGGCCGGGGGTGCAGGCCTGGATTTAGGCATTTTCTCACCTTAGGGTGGAAGCAGAGTCAGAAAAAGATCCCAAAAGCCTACAAAGGATACCAGAGCTGGAGAAGGGCGTCCAAGTCTTTTAAAATGCATCTGGACCACAATCATCACTCACAGGCAGGGGTGCAGTAGAGGCATGGATCAAATCCACAAAAACACATGCTGAATGTGTAGAATTATAAACTAGGGTGGGGGATTGTGGGGGGGTTGGCGGCAGGTGATATTTTGCCAGGGGGCCTGGAATTTCCAGTTACACCCCAAGACTGATGCTGTGGTCAGAACCTCCATTCTTTGACCCAAAGAATTCCTCTCCATGGAGTGTTTTCTTGCACAAGTTTTCATTGGTTGTTAAAACAGCTGCGCGCATTTAACGACGACAAAAATAAAATGCACCGATGCTGATCCCCCACCTATAAAACGCTAGAACGCGCAGCCGGTCGCAGCCTGGGCCGGTCTCTTCCGCTTTCGACTCTGCGATGCCAGGAAGTCCAAACAATGTGACCTCTTCATATTGATGAAGGTCCTGGCTGCAGTAGAATGTCTGGTGTAAACTGTTATTTCCTTTAAAAATATCCTATCCACCATTTTGTCCTTCGGGGAACGACAGCGACGAACTGTTCTTTCAGAGTCACCTGCACTCAGGAGCGACAACAAACCAGCAACATATAGTTACAAGTAAGGAAAACAAGACATTTGATAAGGTGCGATGGGACAAACCGCACTGGACTGTTCAAATGTCTCACTTTGCTTACTTGTACTCTATGTTGCTGGTTTGCTGTGTAACATTCTGTTATTTCTGCAATATACTTTATTTTACTTTAATGTGAGTAAACACACCAAAATAAGTTGTGGAATCTCTTCAAAGTAATCAATAAATGTGCTAAATATGGATTAGATTTGTTTTATGCGTGCTGTGCCGTGCGCTGTATTCTCCCAAAAATGAGGATTCGTTTCGCTGTAATTTAAACGAAGCGCGTTTCAGGCATTTACACTCAGTTCCTGACCCGCTGCCTGAGGACCCGCTGAGCAGCCGCGACGCCCCGGGTGCTTAAGGGATCACCGGTCTGCGGCTTCCAGACACTAAGGTAGCCTGAGGCTCTTCTGCAGCTTCACAGCACCAGCTATCTCTGGCCACGGTCTGCTCACTCTGCCAGGCCCAGGAACGACTTCATCCCTGAACTGAACTCTACCTATACTCTTATTGGCTTTCTCCTTACATGTTTACACATATGTGTGTTTTATATGTTAACCGGCAGGAACCCTTGTTAGTTTGCGTCGCGTACTCTGTCACTGATAGATCAAAAGGTGCCGTGTTGATACGACTGACATTGCTCCCCTTATCTGCAAGCAGGCTGTCATTCTCTAAAAACATTGTGCGTTCTTAATAAGATCAGGACCCATCTTGGATCTCGATAGGCCCCCGACTCCTGACAATTAAGTCTATCGTAGGTGACATCGCATTATTTTAACAGCCAGGGACTGCTACTCAGTAAACAACTCCTGCTTAATCGGCTGACCTGTGTGTTGACATCGGTACTCTAAAACGGATAACAACAAGTTTGTTCCCTTATCTACACTGCGCAGCGATTGGGATATTCATGGCTTGTCTCCTACATATTTTGTTACACAGATCCCGTTGTTCCGCTGCCAGTGGCGCTAACTGGGGGCGGAAATAACATCCAATTTCCGATGTTTGTGTCCCATTTCCTAACAATTGCATTTTATTTGTACTTTTTCCCCTCTAGTGACATGATAAGAAAAAGGGGTATTTTCATTAAAATCGCACACTCCGGAGCGTAATTCGAAACAACGACTACTTCTAAAACAGGAAGATTCTCCTTTCTGTGGAAATACTTTTTTGTCACTCGGCTATAGGTCGGACGTTTCTAAAATATGCTTCCCCGCGCAGTTATTTTGCTTAATCATACATAGTTTTTTTCCCTCCCCATCCAGAAATGCATGCCTGTAAATGCGCCGCCAGATCTCATTGGCTGTGACTTTAAAATGCCTGTCTTCCATCCCCTCATTCCGTACTCCGGGATTTGGAGATCGCCTCCCATTCCTGCTCTCGCCGATCGTCAGAGAGCCGAGCTGTCAACCTCTGGCCAGCAGCCCCGTTTCAGAGACTCTCTGTTCGCTCCCTCCTCCAGGCACCCGTGCAATCTGCGGTCCGCGCTCTCATGCCGCGTTGGTAGTTTTTTTTGTCCCCCTTTTGCTGCGCCCAAGTTTCGATCATCTCTGATTCTAACAAAAAAACGTGAAAATACTTTTGCATTTGGAAAAAGAAAAGGTGCATCTGTAAAACTGTAAGCGCTGAATATTTCATTTTGAGATTCGATCGTAAACGGTAGAAAGCGACTCCTTACGATGTCTGGCGAAGACGCACCTGCTCAGCAGCAGAAGCCCGAGGAGCAGACGAAGCAGGAGACCAAAGCGAACGAGGAGCCGAAAGCCGAGTCCAAGCCGGAGCCGCAGCCCGCCGCCGAAGCGGCGGCTGCCCCGGCGGCCCCGGAGAAAGCTCCGGAGGAGGAGGCCTTCGCCTTCAGGTCCCTGGTTCTCTCCGGACACGGGGGCTACGACAAAGTCAAGCTGCAGGTGAAGAAGGGAAAGCCGGCTCTGAAGAGCGGAGAGGTGATGGTGCGGGTCAAGGCGTGCGGTCTGAACTTCAGCGACCTGCTGGGGAGGCAGGGTCTGTACGAGCGGCTGCCGTCGCCGCCAGTCACGCCCGGGATGGAGTGCTCCGGGGTGATCGAGGCTGTAGGGGAGGAAGTAACGGACAGAAAAGTAAGCGCATCTCTCCTTTTTCCTAACACCGCCTATAATTTTACCTAACCTTTATTAAGCACATTTTTCTTATTCAGTATTAATAAAAACTGTGCAGTAAATGTGTTACGTTTTGACTAAGAGCAGTTAAAATTATTTACTATAGCTACTACACAGAAATGGAATTGATCCTTGTTAATACAAATGCATATGTAAATGAAATTGAGTCATGCATTGCATGTTATGCAGCTCGTTGTCATAGTGATATGCAGTAATTTAACGGACCTAGAAAATGTTTTGCTCTCCCTTTTCCTCGCCGTCTGAAATTTCCCATTCATAATTGGTATGAATGACGGCGGAAACAACTTTAAGTAAAAATATGTGTATATGTGTGGTATGATTGACTAAGACCTTTGCGTATGCGAGAAAACAGTGACTTGATGTGTCGTTAGTTGTGGAGAAACTTTAGCTTTTTAAAAACTTAATCCTATAATTCACTTGCAACTGGAATCGTGGAGCCAGCGCCCTTCTGTCCCTTGTGCACAAAACACGTAACACTGCGCATGTGTAATTGACAGTTAGCAAGTTGGACCTGCACTTGGGGTCGAAGCTGGTGGGCGTCCACACTTGTAAAATATTTCAAATTTGCGAGCTTGCCTAAAGCGCAGCATCTCAGTGGATGTTCCCAGGCTTATTGGTTTATTAAAAGCGGACGTTTTGACACAACACGTTTTTCACATTTCTGATGCCGAGTGTGAATGCGAGGGCAGCACGAGCTTGTGTAAAAACTCGAGTCAAACATCTAATATATGCTGTTGTACCCGATATAGCCGTTTTAGCTATGTTTTTTTCTCATTGCTATTATTATACATAAAAAAAACAAATATGAGATGATTATCGTGTAGTTATTGCATAGGATTTTTACCTGAACACGTTAGTTTAATAAATACAACTGCCGGCCCAGCTTTTTAGCCCCATTTAACCATGTAATAGGCTTTTTTGTCGTAATTTGTACTAAAATATTGTTAGCCCTTGTTCTGAGAGCGCAGAATAAATGGGAGGGGTGGGGCGAGGCGTGCGGCGCGAGACCAAAGAGCAAAGGAAATGTAAATCACACGCGCACTCTTTGTCGCGAGCCGCTGACCGCCCCAGAAAGAGCCGCTTACCGCTAATCATCTGCATCTGCGTTTCATGTAAATGTTCACCTAAACGATGTATAAAAAACATTACTGACGTTCGTTTTATTCCATCTTCCAGTGGTTTACTGGAAGCATAAATACCGGACGGTATTTGGGGCTTCTTTTGAGGAAAGGGACGCGCATCATTCTCAAATCTAATGTAAAGGCAAAACGTTAATCTAGACTATGTGCGATCTGTGATACGGTTACATCTGGCGCGGCACCTAACGATGACTCATCCGCGGCTGTCATCTCTAACAGTCGCATGGCAACTGCCGGACCTCCTATGTAATTGCCATCGTAAAGCGACGCACCTTTTCAGTCACGCTGAAATACTCTGGCTATAAGATATAAAAAGTACTATCAGTGCAGATCCCGGTGGCTTGTTTTCAGCGTGGTGGGGTGTGCCACCTTGACGTGATAGAAATCTATTTGCCTTTTGTTAATCGCGTTAGATGGTGCAGCACGCACCCACACGCGATCATTAAATTTATTATATATTTTTGTACTGATTCGCTGATAGTCTGGTCTGGGGTTGTGCGGGTCTTAGGTGGAGCTGATTGTCATGAACGCTACGGCAGTGATTGATTGCATTTGCACGCAGTTGCCCTCGGGGATAGTGCAGAGTGCAGCTCACTCCTGCCCAGCACCACGGTGGAATTAAATAAGTGCGTGGTGGTGCAGTCTGGCCTCATTCCATTGCTGGCGTCCGTCCTGACATCCCTGTTGTCTACCTCGACCCAGAACTTTAAATATGACGAGGCGGGGTTCAGAAGTAGGAAGAATAACGACAGATCTGCATAGCACACCCCCCCCCCTCCATTACTATTTAGACACCACCCACTCTGGAGTGGAAGCTTACAAAATGAGAATTATTTGCCGGTGCGTTGACTGAATTGTTGGCGCGCCTGGCGGATGGCGCCGCCGCGCGGGGCGTAACCGGGTCGCCGGTTCAGCGCAGGTGGCGCAGGCGCGCGGGCGGCCGGCCGCTTGCAGCAGAGCGCCGCAGCTGCGGTGACGTCACGCCAGGCGAAAGGCGCACTCCAGCGTGTGGAATCTTAAAACATTAAAAAATGCACCCTGGAAGCATCACAATATGAAATCCGGGCGGTGGGGGTGGGATGGAGTGTGCGCGAGTTGTGCTGGGACCTGACCCATATGTTTTCAATTATCTACCTCTGTCCCACATTGTCAGTCTGGTATTTCCTCCCGCAACTCTCCCTCATGCAGAAGGGAAAAAGATTTCCCCGGGTTGAGCGGACACCAAAACAGATAATTAAAGAAAAGAGAGACTGATACACATGATCTAATGACACCAAATGATAAGAGACCAGCTCGTTTGATCTGTGCAACGTTGATCTGGGCTTCCACAGTCTGGTGCGGTGTGCAGGAGAACTGGTGCTCGTCTCTGGCAGATGTATGGATAGACTGGGGCTGGGGGGGGTATGGTGACGCACCGGAGAGTCATGGACGCAGGGCGGTGTCTGAACCCTCAACTCAGCGGGTTACAGCATGAGAGGGATCCAAGCCAGCCCACCTGGTGACTGATGCTGTCCCAGCTGGGCCTACATGCCTGTGTGGGTGGGGGGGGGGTGTCACTGCCCACCCCACACAGACACACACAGACCCTCCTGATGACATTAAGGGGAAAAGTCTGCTGAGTGTGCTTCACGCAGCAGATCGTCCCTGCAAAGCGCTGACTGAACATGTGAATCCGCAGATACTGTTCTGTTTTCTCGCACAGTCGCTGCTTATTTCTGTAAACGGTTATTTCATCTCTGTATTCCTTTTAGACTGATTAAACGTTACAGAACAAATTAAAAGAGTGCATTCTTATTAGCTGAGCAATGAAAATATCCATATCCCCCGCTACAGGGTGTGGCCCTTAATTTAATGGAAGATCCGTGTTTGAGTTTGGACCGGCTTGTCCATTCTCGATTATGACGGCGCGAGAAATGGCTTTTGGAAAACGGCAGTTATTCCATTTGGCGGAGTCCTCTAGATGAGCCTCTCGCAGCCAATGCGCAGGGTCCAGCTTGACAGGCTCCCAAAAACCAGGCATGTGAAGCAGCCAGTCATAAATTCTGATGGGTTAAAAGCCTCCACGCCGGCTTCGTGAGTTCCGATCGTTTCGACAACTTCAGATATTTGCTGTCGATCTCGGCCAGGCTGTGACGCATCGCTCCTGTGAGTGAAGATGTTTGGGGAGCCTCTCTCCTTATTACTCTCTGTCTCCCCGTCGGGGTTCAGTCCAAGCCGAGACCTCGCTGACAGGAAGCTCAGTGACTGAGCCGCAGCCGCCGAGGGAGGGCCCTTTTGTCACTCCGGCAAGGCTGTCGCCGCCACGTCGACCATCACAGCCGTCAAATGCGAGCCTGATTCCTGACTCAGTCCCGTTTCCAGTAATGCTCTGCAAAAAAAAAGCTTCTTGGTCACTTCCTCATTTTTAATCAACTGTGGAGAGCACTACTGGAGATGAAGGTGATGAAGAGGAGCCAGAAGAGGCTGTGCTGATGGATTGTGGGAGCACCAAGGTGCGGCCATACTCTCAGTGAAGATCAGGTCTGCGTACTTGTTATTTTCTGAAGGGAGAAAGCTCCTCTTGTGGCTTTTTTGTTTTGTTTCGCTTGATTTTTTTTTTTTTTGCCCCATCCCCCCCCCT
>JAODLC010000123.1:32044636-32062005 GCA_026781145.1 Hippopotamyrus pictus | reverse complement strand
GTAGTATGACTCATTTCCTGGCACGTACAATTTATATTAGGTCAGCGTTCATGGTTCGACTTCTGATATTCAGATCGTGTTCTACGTCAAACTGGTTTGTTCGACTTTCAAGAAATTCGAGTTCTAGTGAGTTTGAGAACCGAGGTACCACTGTATATATTTCATGGTGTTGAGGTTGGTGACTGTGTCTGAGTACTCCTCACCCTTCCTAGCTCATGCAAAGCTTTGAGGTATGTTTGGGGTCATTATCCTACAGCAGTATGAATGCTTCTCCACAAAGATCCAAATCAGAGGGGACTGCATGTCTCTGAAGAATGGGGTTGTACTTTTCCTTTGCCAGGGTGTAGTCAATTCAATGCAGGTGTCCAACCCAAGCGTGGTCAAAACACCCCTGGACTTGGATATTCCCACCACCATGTTTCACTGTTGTTTTGATACACTGTGGTATCAGTCTCTCTTCTGTTTGTCTCCTTACATAAACCCCTCTGTTACAGCCATAAATCTCAGACTAGGATTCATTAGTAAATAAGGATGTACTCACACAAGGTGATCTGTACCACGGCCAAACAAGTTTGAACCCCAAAGTCTAGTTCATTTGACAAGTGTGATCGCTTTGTACAGTGCCTGGTCAACGAACACAGACATGACGTCAATGATGCAACTGACACACGCATGCACAAATGTACACTACACATGAACCGGACCAGAAAGGGACAGATCAGGTAGGCTGTATGGATTAGGTAACGACACATTTAACAAACATGGCAGCAAATGGATCACTTTGGTTTACAGCAGAGTTGCAGCGCTTGGTGGGAATTTGGGCTGATGAGAGTATACAGGAACAACTGGATCAGGGCTGTTTTTAGCTTTTGAAACAATCAGAGGCTAAGTCCAGTTTGCCTGGGCCTTGTCTTTTTTCTTGAGACATAAGTTATCATCAACATCCATATAATGTTCAAGGAAACTGAAGCATTTAGCTATCGACTATTAAATATCCCTAGTACAATTTATCATTAGATTATCATTTAGTCAAAGTAAATAATTTCTCAAATCTCACCTTTATAATTCTACGCTACATTATTATACTCCAATATAAGAAATCCCAGATAATATCCCATTTCACAAGATCTTAATCATAACCATCACTGCACTGACTGTGCTGTTTGTGCTTTCCTGACAACCCAAACTTACATAGATATTAAGATTACATCTGTGACAAAAGAGAACATTTTTTTCTTCCTTATCCCTATATAGCGTACGTGTTTTGTTCCCCAAGTATTCTTTGGAATACTGTTTCATGTGTTCATGTCAATACAGCAAGCCTATTTGAACTAAATTGAATACCCATGTTCAATGATTTCAATGAGTTTTCTTTTTAAAACAGCCAAGAAGGCTAGATGGGTCTTTAAACCCGGATCTTTTCATCTGGACGCACGCAACTTCCAACTATTTCGTGCACTGTGGAGCACTTGATTATTCCCTCATCCTTTGGACAATGCAAGTCAAATTCTGCTCTATTACACAGTCTGTGTGTTGATTTGCTATAACACCTCCTTTTTCCATCTCCCGACAGACCCTTCTCCCTTTTTCAGTGTGAAAATACACAGGACAGTAGCTTCTGGTGATCGGACCTAATGATGCCAATGAACTGGATGCAACTCACAAAAACTATTCTACTTTCTACTTTGACTCTACTTTCACCTCCACGATCAGTTTGTGTCTGGCACCCTCTTTTGTACAATATAAGTTAATTCACTTCATCATCTATTCATTTACACTGTACTTATCAGACTACCCAGTATATAATGTATATTTAAATATACACTACTTTCTGTTTTCCTAAGACTGTTTTCCTAAGTGCAGAACATGCTGCACATGCTGCACAATCATTATGCAGAATTTTGGTCTTTGCATGACGAATGCCACCTGGCACTGATCACACTCTTCATCCCGACACACAGGGATGCTGCTTGGGAGAGGGATATACATTTTGGAAGAGCTAGAGATGGGATTGATGTGTGTTAATAGCATAATTCATTGCCAATTTAATACATTATTGTAATACATGTAATGAATTGGCTTTTTTCATTTTCTTCAATAAAAGCTTAGATTTAATAAATTCCTGTCTTGAGTCTTCTTATTCATGTGGTCCCCACATAACAAGTCACACATGAACCAAGCAGAGGCTCATTGATTCAGATCTGTTACAAGTTACAACTGACTCGTGTGATGTCTTTCTTGAATTTTAACCCTAAAGTCAGTTCCTCCTTCTACCTACCAGCTACTGTCTAACTAAAGCTTATAGACAATAAATGATCATATGGCTCAAACAGACTCAATCTGTGCTGTAACTCTGTGTGGAAGCTTTCCTGGTTCATTCCCTCTGTCTGCAGTTTTTGTGCTGCTTTGTATTAAAGACCAGTCCTGTGACACTGTGAGAGTGTAAATAACATCTTAGAAGCAGTACAGCTGTCCGTAGCATCTGCACATTCACTGTTAGTCTGTCAAATATAATTCAGAGCTACTTCCTGTCTGTCACATCCTTTTCATCCATCTGCTGGCTTTTAAAGAAAACTGGTTGCTTTGCAGATATTTCTTTTGATGTCTTTTGAAGTATTCTTCTGAACTCCAATTCTGAACAATTCTGAATGAATCACTTAATCCCACTTATTGATTGATCATTATTTTTTAGCAAACTGATACTTATTCAAGTCAAAGACATTAGTTTCAACATTGCAAGGCTCTACATTACAGTATATAAAGTTTAATGTTAAGAGAAATCACTATAATACATTCACATGTAACTTCTTCAGATCTCAAGACACAGTAAAGTAGCAAACAAAAATCACACAGCACAGTATAACACAAAAACAGCAAAATGGCAAAACAAGAATAACAAAATGACAACAAAATGCACTGTACAACAATTTTGTATCACTGAAATTTATGAAATATATCTTTTTGATGGCTTGGTTAACTGTTTTGCATGGGGTGGCTAACATGATGAAGCCATGGTAGTATGGCCCATGTAATTTTTTTTTTTTTTTACAAGTTTCCAAGCTGAATATGGGATGTATTTTCTGCAAAAAAAAAATAAAATGAAAATGAAAATTGGAAATGAAAAGTCAAATTGGAAAATGAAAAGACATATTTTTTAATTTTTCGCATCTGACTCATACATGAGTGGAAAATTAAAATGCAAATGCTTCTATTTCATTTTAATTTTCATTTTTGCAGGATTTTTGCACACAGACTTTGGAAACTAAATGGCAAAGTGAAGATTGTATTTTCTTTTTATCATTTTCATTTTATTTTTTGCAGAAAATACCTCCCACATACGGAAGTCTGTAGAGGACATGCGTCAACTTTTCTCTCGAGATCACGACTTTTTTTTCCTCATTTTTTTAAGCCGACATCTTTCAAACATCACCCAGTAACCATGGAGACGTCCCGGACACTCCAGTTGGTTGGTAATGAAACTGACTACTCGTTCAGGCTCATTATAATTTCTCCGACGGTATAGTTGCAAATTTCTGAGCCTCCTTCTCAAATGACGAACACTAATATGACAATTTCCTAGCGCCGACAGACGCACTGTTATTTCCTCGTATCCATGATTCGGTGCAATATATCGACTTTTCCCCCACACTTTAAAGTCTAACTTGGTTTTACAAACAAGTGCAATATAACCACTTATGATATTAGTGCAATATACTTTAACTTTACTGTGCAATATACTCCTATGCACTTTTATTTTTCCTGTAACCTTTAGAGAAAGGTACTTCCTGTGCAGAGATTTTCTATCTTATTTTTTATTTTATTTATTAGAATGTTTAACAGTGCTGTAATTTGTTTTACACTTAATTCCTATTTTTATATTTGTATTGTTCTTGTCTTCGTGTTTATGTGATTGTGTAGTCGCAATTTCCTCCGGGATTAATAAACTCTTCTGATTCTGATTCTGAACGCGAAGTGAAATACACAGGACTAATTGGAAATAACAAGAAACAGCTGATGACATCGGGATTTCACCCGAGGTTAACGAGAGGGGCGTGGCACATGAGAGGATCGGACGAGTTGGTCATGACAGCTGTAAGTGACTAAGATTTCTGTAAGTGTAAGTGAATGATGACACCATACAGATGCCTACCATGGTAAAGTTTTATATTCAATATATTAGACATATTCAAAAAAAATGTATTTCATCTAGTAACTACAGCAACCAGGGATAGTTTGGGGACCGCATAGAAAAGTATAAAAGTATAGTTTTCAAGTCTTCCTAAAACACTAACAATCACCGTTATCGGGAAAAGCACCCCTGTTAATTAACTAGCATACACTGTAATTAGATATTTTATTGGATATAATTCAAAATAGTTAATAATTAATTATTCAACATAATTCATAATTTTGTTTTGTGCATATACTACAATTTTAAATGTCGTACTTATTTTTCCTTTCATTCCCCTATATTAGCACCAATCAGGTAAATGCACTTTAATCTTGTTGTACTACAGTGTAATGACAACACTTCCCATCCTACAAATTTACAGGAAGTAACTCGCGCACCGCACGCACGTACAAATTCAGGCCGATCAGCGCGCTGATGTGACAGGAAGTGACGCTTGGTGCGGCTCCTGTCTCCGCTACTGTTGTTGTTCTCAAAATGGCGCCGTTGGACTTAGATAAGTATGTGGAAATCGCAAGACAGTGCAAATATCTACCAGAAAATGACCTGAAGGTGGGTTTTCCGACACTTCCTGGTCGTATAATTTAATTGCTTAATTGGGCGATCTAATAATGCGAAGTCCTGAGGCAAAAAGAAAAAAATCCGACTGATTTCCCGGCTTCTGCTAAGCGGAACTTGAATACTTGCATTCTTCCTGCATTAGCATGTTAGCAAGCTAGCTAGAGGGATCTCCAGGTTATTTTGGCTATTTGGGCCATGATTACGATTTAGGGTTATCATCCCGCTCAGATAGGACTCTTTAGGTATTTGGATTTATTATATTTGATATGCCGGTTCCTCTTAGATGTTTAAAGGTGGTTGGTTAGCTAATTAGTTGTTATTTCGCTGTCCAGCTAGTGAACTGTAGTAACTACTGCAGTAACTACTGTTTACTTTGGGCACCGGTTAGTAATTCTGCTGTACGATTACATAGACAAGAGTGTATAATGGTAATCGTGGTGCTCGGTTTAGCCCATTCTGCATGAACTTTGCTGGGGAGAGTTTATTTAAATACAGAGGTCCATCTAATGATGTATAGGCTACAATGTTAAGGTGTAACAGAGTATTTTAATTAGGCGAAGCATGAAGTGCTCACTCTGTCCTCTGAAATGTCCCTCTTCCAGCGATTATGTGACTATGTATGTGACCTGCTACTAGAGGAGTCCAATGTGCAGCCCGTGTCCACCCCAGTCACAGTGTGTGGAGACATCCACGGCCAGGTAACCCCCCTCCTCCCACCCACTAACGATCAACACATCCTGTTGAATGGTACAGTCAAATCTGATTCCCATCTCTTCTATTTCCTGTTCTGCCCCAGTTTTATGACCTGTGTGAACTCTTCAGAACCGGAGGACAGGTTCCAGATACGAACTACATTTTTATGGTAAGTATGGAGATATGAAGTCGAAGAATTTTTCCATAAAATTGAATGGTTGGTCATTGCCAGGCCAAAAATATGGGTCAATTTAATCATAAGTTTTAGGATTTTGTAGGCATAATTTTGTTTGTGTTTTTTATGTCCTCTTACTTTAAGTGTTTCACAACCTGTTCTTTGGGGACCTTCAGACTGTTCGCATTTTTGCTCACTTCCAGTTCCCTGCCGGACAGTCCACACCTTTGCTCTATCCCAGCTCCTGGTAGGGCAAAAACGTGGACTGTCTGGGGGCTCCATCAGGACCTGGTTTAGAAATGCTGCTTTATAAAACTAAGCAAAGTTTTAGAGGAGTATGTGATTTTAAAGTAAATATTCTGTATCCCAAATGTATGCTGTGCTCGGGAGCTGATGCGCGTGATGGTGCAGTGGTGTTTGGCCCGTTGTGTTGGAGCAGTGCCTTGAGTCGCAGCGCTTCCCTTCCCGCAGGGTGACTTTGTCGACCGGGGATACTACAGCTTGGAGACCTTCACATACCTGCTGGCCCTAAAGGCCAAGTGGCCAGATCGCATCACACTGCTGCGCGGGAACCACGAGAGCCGGCAGATCACGCAGGTTTACGGCTTCTATGGTGAGTCGGCTGCGGCGCCCACCCCTAAATGAAAGAAGGCTCTTCCACAATCAATCAAGGCACTTGAGCATCAATATCTGCCTTTTTAAATTTTCAAGTTTCTTGTCACTGAATAGCATACATGGTCTATAATGATGAGGCGGAAAGCTGCTGGCAGTAGGTTAAATGCTGACTTTGGCCTTATATTCACATTAAACAAATGTTCTTAAAATGATCGTCTCAGTGTTGACTCTTGAGCAAGGCCTTAACCCCAGCTGCTCTGGGGGTGCTAGACGCTGGCTGACCCTGTGCTCTGACCCCAAAACACCTGTATATAGGGTTGTGTGAAAGCTACTCAATTTCCCTAAGGTATCTCTTCTATAAGAAATCATAATGAAAATCCCCACTGAGTTCTGACTTCCTCTTCCATTCCAGATGAGTGCCAAACAAAATACGGCAATGCGAATGCTTGGCGATACTGCACAAAGGTGTTCGACATGCTGACTGTAGCGGCGGTGAGTGCAATCCCCTCTGCCGGATCCACCTGGGCACACCACGCCTACAGGCAGCTCTGTCAGTGCAGGGTCTGCTTCGCTCCGCCTGCGCCCCTCACGTAGAGGGGGTAGGTGGTTGGTGTGGTGGTTTGGGAACCTGGGTTGGCTGCTCTGAGATAGCTGCGCCCACATTTCTGGCTGCCATAAATGGCCAAAATGTTGTAAAAGTGGGTGCCGGCGGGTTGAAATTGAAAATTCCCAGGTTACATGTAATATAAGAATGTATTGTTTCGATACCACCTAAAGATATACAAAAAAGGGGCTATTTTTAGTGGATTTTGGATATGTTTGGAGATCTCACTTTCATTTCCATGGTGGGTATCTGTGGTTAATTGTGGGATTTCACTACAAATCTCCTGAAAAACATTTTCACACTTGGGGCACTTTTGCCCTGCACTAGGTAACGTGCTTTTGGTACTTCAAGAAGGTACGAAAAGTATGGTACTTCAAGGTGCTGGGTTAATTTTGCGATTAATACTAGCATCACATGTTATGCACATGAAATTCTCATATCGCAAGGACTGTGAAGTCAACTGGGTTGAGATCAGGCTTCATACTGTCCGGGCAATATAGTATTTTTACATTGTCATAGGCAACAAAACTCAGCCAGTTTTCATGATTCCTCTTTTTCAAGATTATCTCGTATATGTTTAAAAAATCAGTTTAAAGTTTACCTCCACTGCTTTTGCATGTGTGCTGCATGCATTCTACTAGACAGTCATAATCATTTTCATCCTTGCTGCTTAAATCACTCATAAACTGGTTTGTCAGAAATTTGTTGAACTGCTTTTTTTGCTTTGTAATAAATTTTGGGGTATTTATAATGTAATCACATTACAGTATTTGACAAGCATTCCAATGCTGTGCTGCCCCCTAGTATATTATACAAAATACTTTTATTTCATGTTATGCCGTCCTGATCTTGTTGCATCTGTTCATCTGACCAGATCGCAAATAAAGCTCGTTCACTTCATTTGTCCACTCAACCATTACTAATACTTTAAGAAATATATTGTTTTGTAACTTTTTTTTTTTTTTTTTGAAGACTGCAGTTGTATAGTGTTTCGGAAGCAGGCTATTTCCTTAACCAATCTACAACGAACATGTTTGCAAGTCCTACCCCAAAGTTTTGAAGTACCAAAATAATAACCCAGTTGCTTTGATATTTTGAGTACTGGAACTTTTTGTACTGGTACTTGACTGGAAATACTGGAAAAGCAAAAGTATCGTACCAAAAGTACAGTACCTGGTGTGGCGCAAAAGCGCCCTTAGTCTAGTGGGGTTTTTGTAGGCTTCAAATAGAAAATTGAGGGTGAAATTAAGAGTGCTGGAAAAAATAAGACTTTCAAAGAACAATTTTTGTTCAATTTTTGAAAGAAATGACAAGGCACAGGTTGGAAAAAGTTTGAAGTATCATTTATTGACATTCAATGAATTATTTAAGTCATATTTCTGGACAGGGAAATGAAGATTGTGGGCCGGTTTTTATAATTTCTTCTAGTCACTACATTTACCTACCTGTACCTGCTTACAGTGGTGAATGCCTGTGGGGCTCCTGTAGTATGGGAGGTTTTCCAGTTGAACCCTGAATTTAACTTCATTTCTGCAGTCTGCTGAACTGAGAAGAGCCTCTAGTTGGTTCAATATTGGTGTTTGATTTTATAGCTAGGTTTGGAAAATGGACATTTTCAGCCTGCATCTCATTACAAGCTCCTTTCTGAACCAGCTTATCGACGAGCAGATCCTGTGTGTCCACGGCGGACTCTCTCCTGACATCAAGACACTGGACCAGATCCGGACAATTGAACGCAACCAGGAGATCCCACACAAGGGGGCATTCTGTGACCTGGTGTGGTCGGACCCGGAGGATGTAGACACGTGGGCCATCAGCCCAAGGGGTGCCGGGTGGCTGTTTGGGGCCAAGGTCACCAATGAGGTCAGCAGATTGCCATTTCATCCGACCTACTTGTCTATTTACAAAAAATATAACTCAGTATTGTTGCTTGTCTTAAATGGAGTATTCAGAAACAATGAAAATGCATGGAGAATATTCTATATATAATTCGTTATTGGTAGTATCGCATATCTGATAACTCGGAACTTGAAAATTTCCAGTCTCCTACTTAAAATACAGGAGAATTACTGACTGAAAAGAATGGATTCATAATACAAATTTATGCAAGCTAGTGTTAATTCTGCTAGCATTTGCTGCTAACCTAAAACGGCGATAATTTACAGATGGGAAATTTAGGAAATTAGCGCATAGTAAGTCATGATGTACACCCTGTAAACAGAATATAAACATCTCTTTGGTTTTACAACATTGTCACTCTCCAAACCTGGTGGTGCCTTTACCAGGCTGACTCTTCTGCAGTGGAAATCCGAAAAGAACTGGAACGTGCTGTAACTAGGCTCTCTTCTCAGTCAGTTACAGCCTGGTTCCTATATGCCAGTGGAAAAGCACCAATAGATGTGTGTAAAACTGATTGGTTGCTTAGTTTTGGGAGTGTGTTCTTTCAAGATTCAAAACATTTTATTGGTCACATGAAACTAGTGTGAAACTAATGTGAGACTAGGGGAACGCTTAGTGGTTCAGCTTCACTCAGTGCAAGATGGAACCGTCAGAAAACAAAGGGCAGTAGTGTCTCTTACTGCTCTCACATTATGTATTATAGCATCGGTGTAGGTTCAGTATCGTATTGTTTTTTTATTCTAAAGGAGTGCCCAAATCGGAGTGTGCCCTGAGATTTTCAGCAGGTCTATTGTGACACTTTTAGCTGGAGGCCTGGGCTTTGGGTGACAGGGTCTGGTAGGTAGCTCAGCTCCTGCCTGACCTGTTCTTTGAACCTCTTAACCCCTCAGTTTGTCCACATCAACAACCTGAAGCTCATCTGCCGCGCCCACCAGCTTGTCCATGAGGGCTACAAGTTCATGTTCGACGAGAAACTGGTGACGGTGTGGTCGGCGCCCAACTACTGCTACCGCTGCGGGAACATCGCCTCCATCATGGTGTTCAAGGACGCCTGCACGCGGGAGCCTAAGCTGTTCCGTGCCGTGCCGGACTCAGAGCGCGTCATCCCACCAAGGACGACGACGCCATACTTCCTGTAATCACGGGGCCATACCCCTGCCTCTGCCCTCTTCCCCCATTCACTTCTATGTGTACCTCAGCTTCCTTCTAGGATTTCCCCTCTTCGATTTTTAATTATTGTATTACATCTTTTTTAAATACTTAGACTTGCATTCTCAGTCCTTCCTTTGAAGGCCTGGTTTGTTACAAAGACCTTATATTTATTTTGAGTTTTATTTTATTTTTATTTTTTTGCCACTTGCCACCTGAAACACTGGCAAACCAAAAATGATCCACCAGTCACATGACCATACAGCTCTCGATATGCCCGCTGCCCAGTCTCATGTAGTGTCCTCCGTCAGATCTTTTTCCTGTCTCTGTATGTGTTCCTTGTTATACTCGCTGTCTCTCATGATCGGCCACTTCAGAGTCTTTCTTACTTTGGGCTTCTGTGTCTGGGAGCGGCAGTATGCAGAGGGGATGAACTGTGAGCAATGTAATACAACTTAAATGATCCAAGTTGCCTTCTGCAGTCAAAACGACCTGTCCCAAATTCTGCTCTGCATAGAAGTGACCCTAAACTGAGAAAGGGTTGCACCTGAATTTATGTAAATTATAGATTTAAAACTGGCAATATATTTTTTTTTCCTTTTTGTGGTATGTATAAGAAGTTGGAAGTGGTGAGGAAAGGTTTTTTTGTGTAAAAAAAAAAAAAAGAAAAAAGAAAAAAAAAAAGGTGAATTTCCTATATTTCACCCACTTTTACAACAGGGCCAGAATTACAGTCCACAGTGTCCACTTGCCGTTAAATTAAAACAGACGGATAGATGGTCCAGCAAGAGGAACTTGGTGGGATGTGAGTCATCTGTACGTTCTAGTAATCGTTTTGATTTGTTCCCTGCTTTCCTTAGATTTGTTTTATTGTTTAAACTACAACCCCCAGGTAATTAAATATTAAATAAAGCGCCTTTATTATGAACTTATCTTTTTTACCGGTATCTTGATTTTGAGTTTTTTTTTTTTTTCTTTTTCGCCGTCGCTCCTTGGTAGCCACGAGGTGGCGGTGTGGGACAGTAACTGTCAGTTGACCAATCAGGCCGGCGACCTGGGACCACAGTTTCGTGACGTTTTGTTGAAATGGCAGCGACATGGGCCAATGAAATGCTTGTAAGCCGTTGCAGACGTCATCTGAGATCAACGTGAATCGAATGGTGCGAGGACGTATTTCGGGGGCGGGGGGAGTAGAAACTGTGGCCTGCTTGTAATCACGGCCAAGGCTTAAGCGATGCGCATAGCAGATGAAAATGGGAAGCTGTGAATGGCCATGAGGCACCGAATTTGATGCCTGGAGTTAATCAAATTAACATACGTTTTCTACCTCGCGAGGAAAAGCAGACACTGAGGGCGGGAGCCCATCTCGGGTAGCTGGTTGGCTCGCGAGCGCGTGCAGTTAATACAGTTTAAAGTTTTAAACGGGTCGCTTGCTCGCACGGGTGACGGCGCGAAGGTACTGATATGCGGCGGTCCCGCTTTCAGTCACGTTTTGGAGCAGCCGGCACTTTTCTCCCGGCATGAACCATCTTGCATCCGCTCCTTCACTCACACCACGTATTGTCACTTAAGCTCAGCATTTGAGACCCGCTGCATGCCAAAAAATAATTAGCCTGATTTGGGGAGGGGTGGTTATTGTTTTGTTTTGGACGTGTCAGTGGGGTTGACAGTAGCTGTTGCGCAGCGGGCGGCAGCGCTGTGGTGGTGTAGGTAAGCCAGACCGCTCTTCCTCTGCCTGGTCTGCTCCGTAGCTGAAGGGTCTTCCCGTTCCTCATTTCTCCTGTCGTTTCGGCGCTGACCGAAAGCGGGACAGCAGCCGCGTCTCGTGTCGCCGCAGCGGGACTGGAAGGGACGCACGGCGGCGCACTCAAACCGTTCAAGGGAAAGCGGTAGGTGCTTGGCTTTTTCTTTAAATAATCCCTTTGTGCTATTTTATATTCGGTTTTGCGGCGGCATGCCTGGGTGGGATTTGGTATTTGGGCACCTGTCTCGTCCAAAGCATTGACCTGTGGGACCCAGCACTGATATTCATCGTCCTTATCATTATGAACGTGGCAGGACATACTGTAAGGCACTTTTGGGCGCCTCCATGCCACAATTCTCACCATTTAAGTGAAGCGCCAGATAATCAGTTGGATCGTCAAATTGCGTATTTTAGCAAATGGGCTTGGATCGCAGTACTCCGCCTCCGCAGTCGCCCCAGATAGAGCGATGCGGATGGCAAGCTGTTCGGTCGCCTTCTTTCTTGTTGCTGTCGAGGTATATAGGAATCCGATGCATGTGCGTCTTTCAAGCTCCTTTTGTGGGAATCTGTGGTTTCTGGAAAACGTGGCATACCCTTTTTATTTTGGATTTAGGGAGAAGACGCATCAGTCTTTTCCTGATTCAGTGGCACACAGCCATAATACGAGGTGTGTGTGTGTGCGCGCGCTGGAAGAGCTGTTGTACACAGGTAGGCGCTCCGAAGGGTGTCATGGAAACAGTTGATGCTGGCTGAAAATGCAGTCAGTACACGATGCTGTTAATCTCTGAGTGTCAAATTGGTGAATGATCTGGGTGAAATCGCGGAACAAGCGATCCGCATAACACACCAAGGAAAGAATCCAGAAGCCATCAGCCCGCTACTTCACCCTGTTTTACTGACGTCAGGCTTAACGACTGCCGTGACGATATGAGCAGTAATGTGCGCTGATGCAAGGAAATGGGTTATTCTCTGCATCTTTTAGAAATTAACTGTTCTGTTGTTGTTATCGTGGTTGTTTTTAATCCCTTTAATAAAAAGCAGCAACCCACGAAATCTGAATACTGTGGGGTCTTTGTCATGTTACATTTTCCTTTTTTGCTGGTTGAAGCTACTTTTTTGTTGGAGCAGAGCGCAATATTATGCTGGAAGTAAACATGTAAATCAGCTTCAAAAGAACGAGGCATTGCTACAGGCCTGTCTGATCTTTTCCTAGATTAAATGACACCATTACCCTACTTTCTTTGTCACCATTTTAATATTCTCATTATGAAACCAGTCTCTGAATTTCAGAAGTTTGGGTAGGGGGTTGTTACAGCTCTGTCAATGATGGATCTTGATTGTGTTGCTTTATGTAGAGTTTATACAAGAACCATCAACTGAAATGACTTTTAATTCCTCAGTTCCAAGATCTTGAACTGAGGCCTTTTTTGCCTCCACCCTCCGCCCCTTATATTTATGTTGTTCATCAGTAATACTGTTTTGTACTTTGCTTCAATTGTTTTGTCCGTGTCAATGGGAGCGATAGTCCAACTTTGGTTTTAGCCTTCTGTGCCCTGTTTGAGCACTGTCTATGTACATCAAGAATAGTAATCTAATTGAAGTGTCAGGTCAGCCAGTTCAGACTTTTAATTTCCCTTTAAAAACAACACACCTGAGACTTTATTAAATACATGCATTTAGTGGTTTGGTGCTAGCCAGTATTCCTGCTCTGACAGAGTTGTCTAGAAAGTTTTTATTTGCTGAGCCTGTTCCGGTGCCAAATGAATGCTGAAGGATTGTGTCAGACTGCAACGAATTGATGCCCAAAGGGCCTGAACTTAGTAATACACTAATAGGAATGGTTAGTAAATGAATTATTTCTCTGCTTAGATGTCACCTTTCTCCACACATTTCATTTTTAACCTGTATAACATTCCAGACATGGTATAACTGTTAGCTCTGTTAATCACAGAGCAGGAGGTGGCCTTTTAGAAGCTGTGGTTTTAACTTTTTTTCCCCCAGATGTCCCTTCACAGGTTTGTCATTGTACACAAATAGATGCTGAGATGTTTGCTTACACCACTTTAAATTAAGTGCAAGTATAACTTATTCCTGTTGTGTTTTACATGCTTGTGACTCATCTTGCAGTAAGGCAGTTACATCTGTGTTTCCCACTGTGACACAGAGGCAGCTAGGTGGAGTTTGTTGGACTCCCCTTCTATTTTATTTTACTGATCACTTTGAACTGGCTTTCCATTGAAAATGACATGGAGAACTTACAGATTTACATTTTAACCACTGACTGACAGGACTCCCAAATAAAGCAGTTCAAATTAAGCATAAAATACACAAATACTCTTTATTTTCTTAATGAGTTTAGTCAAAAATATTAGAAATAGGGAATAGTTCCATATCCCAGAGGTTGCCTGCATACTTACATACAAGTGTCCCAATTTCAGTGTTTCCCTAATGGGACTTGAATTAATTGCATATTGCATGACCTAGCCAGTTTCTCCAGCTGTGCCCTGATGAAGGGCTGCTGCTAATGGACAGAGTGTCTTGCAACCCAAATTCCAATGGGGGGGGGGGCTGATTTGTTCTTATAACAAATGTAGATATAGATGCCAAGGCAGGTCATGTAGTGGTTAAGATTCAATAAGAGGTTTGTGGTGGCAGAATTTTTAAATGGGTGGGACAGTGCCATAGCCTGTTCCTCAAGGACCAGTCTTGTTTCTTTGACTGACACTTGAAAACATGAAGCAAGGTAAAAGAGTTCAAGTCACTTAATCATTTTAGTCCAAAGCAAAAATATCTGCAACCTTTGCAGTCAAGACATTTCTTGCCACCCCTGTCTCTTCCCAAAGAACAGTTCTGTCCTGGTCCTGAAGGTCAGCTAAATCCCATCCCTACACACATACACATACATATATTGTTGAATTATGGTGGAAGTTAGAATTTTGATTTTGTGCAAGAAGATGCGTGTAATGGTAAACTAGGACTATTGAATTTAGATATTCTAACAACAAAACTGCAAGTAGCTCTGCATGCTGTGGTTATTTGGCCACAGTATAGTAGTTCATTATAAGACACAAAAGGAAAACCACCTTTCTTCTTGTTGGTTTGTAAACACAGTGTATCAGCTTTGTTTTATTTCTGTTTTCTAATGTCACTGATTTAAATAACAAAACTTTTTCCTTAATATCTGGTGTATATTTTGAAGGAGTTTAATGTGGTACCCCATGGTCTTAGAAACTGAGGGAAGTTTGCATGTGTTGTCATGTTTTCTCTTCTAATATACTTTGCATTAGTTTTTCTGAATTTCTGCTGTTTATCGGCTCATTAACACTGAGTTTATATTATTGTGTTGATATATCTTTATTGATCTTTTACTGTACTCACTGAGCATACACTTAATGTTCATTCTCCCAATGTACTTCTATGCATATGATTTCCTAGGTTTGTTCATCGTTTCTCTTCATTACCTAACAAAACATTATGGATATCTGCTTTCGTGTAAGAATAATGAAGGTGGTACCCTATTCTTGGACTAATTGTCTGTGTGTCCCTCTGCAGTGATTTAAGGTGTCTTGTTTTAAGGTACTGTATTGTGTGAGCCCTCAACTCCAATGACTGCATCAGACTGAACTGCCATGAAGTGTTTTGTCTTTATCACCAGAACAAGACCAAAAAATAGCTTTGTTGGCAGTAGTTCATGGTCACCTGCTGTCTTGGGAACAATAAAGTAACCATGTCATTTGTTCTCATTACTGTTTTTACCTCTAGTAATCTGGACTTCAAGATTGACCCTAGGGCTGGACGATATGATCTCAAATCAATATCACTGAGCATACTGAACATTTTACCTCGATTGCGATTAATAAACAATTGTTTTGTTTTTGTGTTTGTTTTTTGCCCTCATAGTTCACTGACAAGGTTTGTACTGTAAATATGCTGAACTATTAAAACTGGGATATTTTTTTCTAACGAAAGATTGCTTAAACTGATTTTCCATAGTGGAAATCAAACAATGTGTCATGCCCTGATCGTCTGCTCCTTCCGTGTGTTTAAATGCTAAAAAAAACATATTTTAGTGTAATTTTTTGGGGCCGGGAACCAATTAATTGGTTTTCCATTATTTCTTATGGGAGAAATTTGATCAGAACTCAAACTTTTTAGGATTCGGTCCAGAGTTCTGAAGCATTATCCTTTGTTTTCACTGAGAGACATGCCGCGTACAAGTTATCTTAGGTCGGCGTTCACTGCTCGACTTCTGAGATTCAGCTCGAATTCTAGGTCATATTTTTTCTAACTGGTTGGTTCTACTTTTAAGAAATTCAAGTTCTAATGAGTTTGAGAACTGAGGTACCATTGTACTTCAAGGGTTTGACTGTATTTATTTTATTACATATGGACATCACACCCTGCCTCGTGCCCGTTGCTTCCGGGATAGGCTCCGGACCCCCCGCGACCCAGTAGGATAAGCGGCTTGGAAAATGGATGGATGGATGGACATCACAGTAGCAGTAAAGTTATAGCATACATTTATGCATGAAGACCAGATACACCATGTTTAGTGTTTTTAGCAGAACAGTAATTTACAAAGTTCAGCATTACTAATTCTGGCCGATTTATAAGAAGAGTTGCCATCCATCCCTTATAATATTGCATGCGGCATTTCAGTAAGGGATGGGTGACAGCCTTAATTATAATAGCCAGATATTGTACTAAATGAAGTGTTTGGCAGCTGAAAGAGCTGGCTTTTACTGCTGATCAGAGCCAAATTATCTGGGTCACTAAAAACAGCTGGAATTCCCATCACTACCACACAAGTTGATACCCACAGAAATATACTGTCTGGAATACCACATCGCAGTTGCGCATAAAGCACATGATGGGTACTTAAGACATACATATTTAATGTGTTAATTCCAAGGGTTTTGACCCCAACAGCGTTCTATAAGGTACAGCCTACATATACATGTGTGTTCACCAGCAGCGCAACATCTGTGAGGTAAGTGTCGAGGCTGACGACACAGCAGATAAGCCAAGCATGTGGGGCTGACTGGATAGATTGCATATCAGTGCCCGGACTGATGGGATGGTGATTGATCCAATCAAGGACATATGGTTTGACGGCTGCGATAGAAAGCAATAAAGGGACTAGGTGAAAATTTTCATAGTTGTCTAGCAAGTTAGCGTCAGTGCCTATTGTTTCCCAAGAGATAATTTGGTAGTCACAGATGACCAGACAGCTGTTAAATTCGAGCAATGCCCATAGTTCTGTTTGCTAACTTCTCTTTGATGTACACACAATTCACAAAATAATTAAATGTTACCTTCTTTTGTAATATTTTTGTAGGTAAGTGGAGATTTGGTGAATTAAACCTTTTTAAAGGGATACTGGATTGGATCTTTTCAAACTCTTCATCTATGGGCAAAGATTAAAAATATAATGCCATAGATCATGTCCCTATGATCTGTTTCTTCCTTTGATCTTTCCTCATTTAGTTCTTCATGTTACCTAGCTTTGCAATGCATGTATAGAATATATTTTGTATCTGTTTTTGTGCCCTTGGACAAATCATTGAATTGGGTGAATCTGATCTACATGCAAATAGAGAGTTCATCCTAGAGTATGTTTCTCCTGGGTGTGTGAGTGTTGTTGTTGTTGTTAACCCTAACCCTAACGCCCATTTTCAAAAAAGGGGATAGAAGTAATTTGTCAAACTATAGGCCAATCAGTCTAACTTGTATAACTGGT
>JAODLC010000123.1:32028824-32042016 GCA_026781145.1 Hippopotamyrus pictus | reverse complement strand
TCTCGGTGAGAAATGAATGCAAATCTGGATGAAAATAAAGGGTGAGATGTTGCATAAGCTTGTGGAAACAATTCCATTACAATTGTGTGACATAATCAAAGCTAAAGGCGGTCCAACGGATAATTTAAATGGCGACTTTATTTTTTGGCTGGGCAGTATATGTGTGTGTGTGTGTGTGTGTGTGTGTGTGTATATTTATATGTCATCAATTTATTGTGTCAGCAATTGCGGCAAAATAATGAGACGCTTCTTGGAATGGTAAACAGAAGAACTTTTAGCTATGACATTGCGATTTGTGAAAGACGCTCCATCTGTAATTACGTTGATTGCAGTTCATTGTGTTTCAATCACACTACGCACATTATCATTTTGGGGAGAAATTTTACATTTTAAATATTCTTTTAATCTGTATAAGTAACGTGTTTTGAAATCGTTTTGTTTGTTATTAACATTTCATGACTGTCAGGATTTAAACTAACCCTTGTTTATGAATTTAGTAATGTTGTTAGCTAAAATACTTGCCAGTCAGTCAAAACTACAGCCAATGGCTCAGCTGAGAGCTCATTTTGAGTTCCTTAGACTCAGCTTTATGCACTGAAAGCTGTTAATTGTGTGTTTATGAAGTTTTTGGCTCATCTTGGCAGGGAACTTTTTTAGCTCCTGCCCAATTTCAAGTGTCACTTTCCCACTATACAACAGGAAATGGATTAATGCTAAATAAGTATGGGAGAAACAGAAAGCTTATAGGTTAAACGACACACATAATTTCATAGGATAGTACACCGCCACCCGAAAACAATTGATGATGTACATGTGATTTTCTTAGTTATTTATTAGTTACTGGGTGGATCAGTCACTAGTATAACAGGACACAGCCTTTAATTTCTGTTTTATTTATTTAAATCTGACCAGCAGGTTAGTCTTTCATTAATTAATTTAAATTAGTTTATCTTCATGAGGTATTAAGTAACTAAGCAAAATATGTTTGTAGTCATGTTTTAACAAACCAATGAGTATATTGGATGGTAACTTAAAATTTCACGGTGAATTGAATATAGGTGCTGGGCTGGGCTATAAAACTACAACAATAATAATCGCGATATAATTTCTAAGGATATCGATATACCAAATGCTCCTTAGAAGTTCCATTATATAATTTAATATGCAACATGTCCCTGGCGACACACTCTGCATCACAAAATGAGGTCACTTTCTATATAACTACTTAGTCAGGGCCGGCAGTGAAGCACAAGCACAAACAAGGTAGTGAAATTGAACAAAGCTTTGTTCAATATGTCCTGTACTAGGCTAAGGTTCTACTTGGGCAAAGACAAAAAAAGATGATTTGTCACGCTGCATTGTTTATGACCAACATTTCCTGAATGAGTCAGCCCTGGGCTCAAGTTTTACTGTGCCACACCGTCCGTTTTTCAGCTGCCTTTCTTGTTTTTAGCAGATGAAATTCATCTCTAGTGACTTTGGTTTTCTGTCACGAATCCAGAAACTCCTGCTTTTCTCTTCCATCGTTACTGAGGTGCTTGTCACCTAGCCGATTGCGGAGGCTGCTCGGGTTGGCACACTGGAGGGATTTGCCATGTGTTACTTTCCTCTCTCTGCTGTGTGCTGTATGCGGAGACAGATTGCGACATACACACACACACATTCCCAAAGTGCGCACACACATTCATTTACAAAGCAGATGAGAGTGCGTCATTACGTTCTGTGATTTATGTATTGTGCACACAATGTTAAAATTAAGGTGTATGTTGCCAGACTGCATTGTCTTGTTGGGAGGGTAAGAATATAGATAGGTTTAAGGGAGTTTTTTTAAACAGGACATTAGCATACGTGTCCATATCAGCTCTCACTCTATTTCACGCTAGAAATGATTCACAATTTATACATTCCTACTAATCTAGCTGTCTTGTTCCATGTATCCTCTTCCTCTCATTTCACACATTTTACTGTAATGTACACTTCAGGTTTCTTCCCTGCTGCAGTGTGTGTCTACCTCTACTGTCTGGATATGAGGGCTCTGCACATTTTTTATGTTCAACATTGTGCTCCTCAATTACAGGAGCAAGCAGTGAGCAGAAGCCATGACCGGAATAGGGACAGAGGATGATATCCCACCCGGCGAGAGGAAAACCGTCACAGATTTCTGCTACTTGCTGGACAAGTCTAAGCAGCTCTTCAATGGCTTAAGGTCAGCCTCCTACTCACCCTATTCTCTGGTCTCCCTCATTGTTTTGGCCATGACCCATCCCTTGTTCAGGCCCCTGTCCTGTTCAGGCTAGGGCTGAGCAATATGACAAAATATTTTATCACAGTGATTTTTTTAAAATATCAGTTTATTATCAATAACTATCACGATATAATTCAAGTATTTTTTTTTTTACTTCAAAGCTCAAATTTTCTATAAAATTCCCTTAGAATTCCCCTTAATCAAATTCAGAATGTGAAAAAAGTAGAATGGACTGCAAACTGATATCTAATTTGGGTAAATACATCATACAAAAATGAACTTTTCAGCTCAACCTTTCTTGCCCTCTATTTCTCTATTGCTCATAATTTTATGAACATGACTAAAATAGCTTAACTGTCCAGTCACTTTTTGACTTTACCTGCCTTGTGAGGTGTGCAGTTTTGAAGTAACAGTCGTATCTAGCAAATTGTTTTTAGACAATAACAGATTTTGATTGTGGTGTTTGGTCTGGGCTTGCCTCCGAGTTGCACTCTACCCCCCAACTTACCATGACCACATAACCACCTGACATGTTTGTGCTTGGGGGCAGCACAGTTGCCTCACATCTCTGGAGCCCAGAGTTCGACACTCTGCCCTGACTCTGTGTGTGTGGAGTTTCATGTTCTCCCCATGACATTGTGGAGTTCCTCTGAGTTCTCAGAGTTTCCCACACCAAAAAAAGTGAATGGTGTGTGTGCCCTACAATGGGTTGGCACCCTGTAGTGGGTTCTTTCCTGCCTTGCACCCACAGCTTCTAGAATAGGCTTGGGACCCATGACTAGCGGGTATTGAAAATGCATGGGTGGATGTTTGTGTTTGTTCTTCCGATCAAAGGGAGGTTGAGAATCGTGGCTGTTGGTTTTTCAATGTTCCTCTGTGACCAATGGCTTCTGCTTCACTGAATCACTTATTTGGTCCCTTCAGGATTTTTTTTCATGGTCTTTTTTGACATTTTCCCTGTCTCTCTCTCTCTCTCTATCACTTCCTCTTCACTGTATAGGCATAGTCTTCAATGGCTGGTTTCACAGGGGATAAAACCAAACAGTACACACATATCTTCTGTGTATTGCTCATGGCAGCGCCACGGCACAGCCGCAGCAGGGCTGTCTCATGGTGGGAATATGTGATGGCAGGCATCTCTGGACCTCTGCACACCTTAAATTAGCACTTCCCAACATTTTGATTTTAGCAGAGAGGGGAATACTGGTGGTGCGATTTAATAAGTTTAACCATTTCCTTTTTCAGGTGAGAACAGACCACATGAATGAGAGGGATCATTAAATATGCAAATATATAGTTAATTTTTGGATATTCACCTCTGCAAGCCCACAGCTTTCTGTGACCCTCTGGAATACTGGCCATAGATTGGTACGGGTCTGTAGACCGGGGGTGGGAAGTCTTATTTAAAATTATTCAAATTGAGATGATTAAATTCATATACAATAAATGTCTGTATGGAGATGGCTGATGAACAGTACTTTGAGGTAGTCTCAACTTCTCTTTCAGCTTCTTTTTTTCTCATCAGCTTGCCTGCTTCCATTCCACAGAGCCAACGTATGGTTGCTGACCAAGCTTAGAGTGAGACTGATTCAAATGTAGGTGATGCTTTTAAGTTTCTTCCGGGGGGGGGGGGGGGGGGGGGGCAGGTTATCAACCAAGCCTCCAGATTGAACTTAAGCAGTTCTGAGCAAAAGGCGATTTGTCATTCTCAACATCCCACACCTCGCCTTCTGACGTCAGTGCGCTCTCCGCCTCGGGTGCCTCTGTTGGGTGTATTTTTCTCTTCCTTATTAGGAATGATCTTTTTCATACAGTTATATTAAACTGTAATCATTTCTGTCCACTGAGGCATCATTGAATCGATAGACTTGTGATGCCCGCAGCTTGCGCCACATGCACTCTAAACTCCACTTCATCCTTGCATTTGTAGGGAAACAGGGTGGAGTGGGATGTCTGTGTGTCTGTGTGTGGATGTATGTGTGTATTACTTAGGCACATCCACAGCCCCTGTGGAGCCTGTGGTTAGGCTCTTCTCTTCCCCACGTGCCCTTGGCAGCTGTGCAAAGCAAGGTCATGGAGTACACATGGGAGTTCTCATCAGGATGGATCTCATGTCATTCCTCGGACCATTTATTTCCCATTGCCGGTGGAAGGATTAATGCCCACAGGGTACCTTCACTGGCAGAACAGAAAATTTATTAGGGGCTGCCGCAGATATGGCCATGAGCTCAACAAGTTGTTTCAGTTAGTAAATCAGATTTATGATGCCCCAGGAAGCCTTGCCAGCCTTTTTAAAATCCTTGTCTTCCACTGAATGTGATGTTTAAAGGTTGGCTTCTTTATTGCAAGATGTTTGCACATGTGCATAAATGTCAACAACGTTCCTGCCCACACCACATCATGACCCTAAGCTCTGCCTGGACCCACTTGCAAGACTCATTTGCAGCAAAGAAATGCTCACAGCCAAACCGGTCCGCTGACTGCAGTCACAGGCAGCTTGGTAACTTGTGTGATACATACTGGGAAGGCCCTGGTGGAGACACATTTCTCCACAGAAATGAGATCCACTGATACGCATGCCGGTCCTATGACTAGTGTCACTCTTGGTAGTTTTGGTTCTCCGGATACGTTACTATGGCAATGCCTGAAGCACAGTTAGTAGAGGGGTGATAAAAATAAACAGATTTCATAATAGAAACAGACGGGAGGGACTGCAGCCATCTTCCACTAGCATTTTGGCAGTCAGATCGCATCCTGTCATCGGCCTCTGACTTACGGCAAACAGCCAGAACGTTCGTCCAACACGTCATAACGACACACATCTCTGTCTGTTTATTCACAAGTGGGTCATGAGAAAGCATCTCAGTAGCTGCATGCTTTGCAGCCCTCCTGTTGGGCTGTTTATGTAATATTTAAATAAAGATAAACATGGCAAGTCGGTCAGCTGGTGCAGCTCGGTGCTGATGTCAGAAGGCTTACTCAGACCTGGTTATACGTCGGCTTTTGCTTTATCACAGCTGGCCCAGGAAAGTGCAGTTTTACGCCCACTTTCAGATTGCAGCTAGCTTGCCTGGATCTCTTCGAGGGTAGGACCCTGTTCAAAAGAGAATAGAGAGCAGTTGCCTCTTCCAAAGTGACTCCTTCCTGCCAGTTAACCAGTTCTGAGCACTGAGCCTCTTGTTGGTGGAGTATATTGCTTTTACAGTGTGCCTGTCATCACTGCGTTTATCCTTTACTCTTATTCTTTTATGCTTGTCCTTCTGCCTCTTTCAGCTCTAGTTTGTTCCTCCTGGCCCAAGATGGCAGGATGCAGCAGGGTCCAGGATGCACTACTGCTGCCAGGCCTATTTGTTGCATTGGCCAATCATATGGCAGTGAAACAAGCGGCCTGTTCCTTAAATGACTGCCATTCTGACTCTGTCCATGCCCCTCCTTTCTGTAGAGACCTGCCTCAGTATGGCCATAAGCAGTGGCAATCCTATTTTGGCCGCACATTTGATGTCTACACCAAGCTGTGGAAATTTCAGCAGCAACACAGGTAAATCACTGCCCCCATTCCTCACCCTCATACATTCCCACTTTCTGTGACCTACCTCCTTGACCTCTCCCCCAAAGCCTACATGGTGTTCACACACGACTGAAAATGATCTAATAATTACTGCTTCATTATTGATTATAATGATAGTCTGATAGTGAATAAGCCAGAAGCATCAGGACCCACATATTAGACCTCACATTTTATTTATTCCATTTTCCATGACCTATTAGTCTCTGGGTGGGGTTATCCTGATCCAGGTTTACAGAAGATACGCCAGTCCATTACACACCCTTAATGTCACTTGCCACCTGCAATTCAATTCAGCAATTTACCTTTGGGCTGCATATAAAGGTGCACCAGAGTAGGAGAGAATTATAGATACAGATAAAGATGGAAGTGAGAGCAGCACAGTGATTGGATATAGTCTCTTTATTCTAAAAATACAGGCTATAATTTGGGCTAAAAGAAATCCTTTGGGGAAGGTATAACTATCTACCCTGCTGGAAAACACCCATACCATCTCCCCCAACATCAAAATAATGTTGTTTTGTGTGAACAGGCAGGTGCTGGACAACAGGTACGGTCTGAAGAGGTGGCAGATCGGGGAGGTGGCTTCCAAGATTGGACAACTGTACTACCACTATTAGTAAGGCCCACTCCTGACATGGCCTTGGCGTTTTTTTGTTTGTGTGACAGTGCTAGATAGCATCAGGCTTCACAAGTGTTTGTAAGGGAGCCCTCTAGAAATGCATTCAGTGATGTTATTTCCTGTGCACTGAAAAACAGTATGAATGGAAGCTTTGAAACCTAAAATATCAAACTACTAAGTTTAATTCAGGCACTCCTAGGCAAGGCTTACCAGAAACCCCTGACAGAACAATTCTGCACCTCTTGTACTGAAAATTTGTCTTTAAGGGGATCAGTGGGTGTGCTTAACATGTCTGTTACGTGATCACTCTTTTCACTGAATCACTTTGGTCTTGCCGGCTCACTGTTGCAGCCTCCGTACCTCTGAGACGAGTTACCTGAATGAGGCATTCTCTTTTTACTCCGCCATCCGCCAGAGGTCCTACTATTACCAGGTCAATAAGGAAGACAGGTGAGGCTTCTGACCTCTTACATTTCTGAAGCTGAAATGAACAGAGCTTACAGTGTTTCTGGCATTTGAACATTTTCTCCAATGATTCAAAGACACAATTATTTGAAGCATATCCAGGGAAGCATGTCGTTTTTGGCAAGGGACATAGTACAGAGTAGGTTACATGCCAGTCCATTACAGGGCATTCATGCAGCAGTAACAGTTTGAAGTCACAACTGTACTTGGATTGAGGTCTAGGTTGTGGGAGGATATTGGGCTACCTAGAGGAAGCCAAGAGGAGCACATGGAAACAGGCAAAATGATTACATGCTTAGCCTGGAAGTCCATTATCTGCAAGCCATTGAGTCTAAATTCTGCAGCACAATCTCATACTGTAGCACAGTTGTTTCTCAAATGTAGGAAAAGAGGTTTGTAGGTTGTAGTCTCCTTTAAAATAGGTGTTTTGAATGTGTGAATATCTCCTGCTCTGCCTTTTCCTTGTTGCACTGAACCCCACTCAGATACTGCTGATGTGCAGGAGTTTCTTGTTGAGGAGCAAGGTTGTGATCTCTGGCTTTGCACCACTTCACCCTTCACTTGCTTATGTTGATTCACTCTTGCTCCTTTCCTAGGCCTGAGCTGGTGGTGAAGAAGTTGAGGTACTATGCTCGCTACATCGTTGTTTGCTTGCTGCTTAACAAGATGGACCTGGTCAAAGTGCTGGTGAAGGTCAGGACAGGCAGCAGTTGTGGATTCCCTCTGGTTGTGGGTTCAGGGGACAGTATGTGTTGGAGTACTGAACTGTGATCCTCAAGGTCTTGGATGCGGTGTGGTCACACTAGCATGAAAAAATACCCAGTGTCAGAGTTGTGCAAAAATGGGCAGGATTGGATAATATGGTATATTTCAGCAGTTTGGGTATACCATGGTTTTTATTTAGCAAGTGAATAGTATTGCTTTTGAAAATACCATATGGCAAGATGCTTGAGAAGCATGCTAGTTAGCAATGTGTTATAAACAGGGATTGATATAATTGGTATGCAAGTACACATCAGTGGTGTAAAGAGTTAAATGTACCTGTAATTTCTTGTTGGAATAGCACAAATGTGTTCTGCATTTTTTTTAATTATTAAACAACTGATTTGCCATAATGATGCAAATGCGCATAAAATGAATATCCTCCTCCATTGCACTTCTGTGAAACTGAGGGGTCAGCCCCACCCATGCCACAGCAGATTGGTTTAGCAACTCAGATTTGCGGGTCAAAATGCATTTAAATGAACTCTTTGAGAAAACACCCTTTGAGTTTGCTGCAGTATCAGAAGTGGATTTTCTGTTTGTCGCGTCGAGCGGCTAGAATGAAACTGAATGAGTGGTGAATATTTTTTCATGCTAGTGTGACCACACCTTTACTCTAAACATATCTGTAGTGTCTGAAAAGCAGTCATAAGGAGCTGTGAATGCATTTGGGTGAAGGCCTTTAACTGCAACCTGCGTTTATCCATCTACAGTATATAATAATTTTCATTCATTAATGTGTTTTATTTATCCCTATGTGTGCAGGAGCTGTCAGAGGAGATTGAGGACTACACCCAGCGCTTCAATACAGAGGATCAGCTGGAGTGGAACCTGGTGCTGCAAGAGGTGGCAGCCTTTGTAGAGGTGAGAGACACGCCCTGCCTAGCCCTCAGTGCTGTCTGAAGCACATGGTGAAACCCTAAGCCTGAGTATATTGTCACGTACACCCAGGCGGACCCTGTGATGGTGTTGAATGATGACAACGCGGTGGTGATCATGTCCAACCGGCTGCAGGAAGGCATTGTGCCCCAGCTAGAGCAAGGCATGGTGGTGGGCCAGCTCACCCTGGCTGACGCACTCATCATCGGTAACTGCAACAACCAGGTATCTCTCACCACAGATCATACTCTGACTGTTTTTGCCTTGTCTCCCTCCTAATGATGTTTGGCTTTGTAAAGACCCCCCCTTTTTCTCTCTCTCTAACAGGTAAAGTTCAGTGAGCTGACCATTGACATGTTCCGCATGCTGCAGGCATTGGAAAGGGAGCCTGTCAACCTGGCTGCACAGATGACTAAGCCAGGGACGCTGGTGAGGGATATGGCATGAGCACGGACACACGTGTTTGTATTCATATCTTTGTGGGATAAACCCTAATGCCATCTATGACAGCCTTAACCCCTACCCAGCCTGAACCTTAACCATAAGCAGTGGTGGGCAGGGCTCCATTAACCACAAACTAGCAAAGTTAACTTTTTCGTTACCGGATTAACATTTCTGCTAACTTGAAACTAAAAACCGTTAGCGAACCAATTAGCTTCCTTTAAATTTAGTTTCACTAACTGTAAATCCACTACATTTACCAGTTCAATGTAGGAGCTATTTACTTCTACCGAACTCCACACACCAATCGTATGACTGCACAGAAGATGGCACTGGGGTACTCGTGCTTGTATGAGTGATATGATTGGTGTGTGGAGTTTGTAGGGAGCAGTTTATTTTTAACCAAAGTCTGTGGATTATCTTCAGTAACCGGGTCATTTCTGGTAAGAGACATTGCTGTTGAATTATTGCAATATATATATTTTTGGTACACAAAGAATGCCATTCACTCCCATTATATTTGAGAGAAGCCTGACATTTCTATGACGATTATCTTCAAAACTAGGCAGCTCCTAGCAGAACAACCTAATTGAATAGATACCACTACAGTCCCTCTAAAACACATCTTTTTCAGTTTTGGGGTGAATTGCCCCTTTAAGTTTAATCTAATGCTGTTTGTGTAACTCCCATGTTTGCTTGATACATGTCACTGTTTATTTGTCTGCTATCTTTCCCAGCAGGAGCCAAGCGAGAAACCAGCCAAGCGGGAGAACCCCCACAAGTACCTGCTGTACAAGCCCACCTTCAGCCAGCTGTACACCTTCCTGTCCGCCTCCTTCAAGGTGCGCCCATCCACACGCTACTTCCCCTTCACTTTCGCATGCACTTCCATTTACTCCTGCTTAACTGTCGTTCGGTTTAAGCCTTTCATTGCATGCTGTGGCATTACAGTGGTGTGGTACAATATTAGGAGTAGTACAGTTTGTCATTTCAGGGCTGCATGATATATTGTGCCTCTTGCACAATATTCACGTCACATTTGTCGGCACTGCTCTATGTCTGCTGACACAACTAGTGACAACACCACCAACTTATTTGACACACTCTCTTGGTAGATAATATTTCGCTATATTTTTTGAGTAATTTTATCTTCTTTTTTGTATTATAAATATCGCAGTGTTATTCACAGAAATTTCACATATCATGATGTGTTATCGTGCAGCCCTAGTAAGGAGATAGAGAAAGGCCAGGTGACAGAGGAGAGGAAGCAAAATCTATCATCGTTAAAGACGTTGCCCAACTCCACAAAAGGTATCCATTTGTAAAACCCCTCATTACAAGCCAGACTGTGTGTTATTGCTGCATTCATGTGAGACCCAGCCCGGCAGCCCCACGCTGATGCACCCACTTTAGGGGAGCAGGTTAAACATGCCCTCAGATCTGGTCATGTCCTGCTGCTGTGCAGCTTTATATCCAGTGTTGGGCTTGATTACTCTCTGGGTACATAATTGCCTTATTGCCTAGTACACTCTAACAGATGGCATATCGTTTTCGCGTGACTGCCTCTTTTTTCCTCCCTTACCTCCTGCCTCAGATGGCACAGCACTGTTGTGTGGCCACCCCTTTTTCCCTCCTCTACCCCCTGCCTCAGATGGTACGGCAGTATGGTGTGGCCACCCCTTTTCCCTCCTTTTCCCTCCACCTCGGATGACATAGCGCTCTCGTGTGGCCACCACTTTTCTCCTCCCATACCCCCTGCCTCAGATGGCATAGCACTATCGTGTGACCGCCCCTTTTTCACTGCCAATCGAGATCGTAGCACATTCACCAAGTGCGAGGATTCCTGTCAGTGGCAGCATTCTGCACATATGGGCCGATCGCAGCAGCTGAGGGGAGCTCTCGACTTCACTGGAGTCCCATAGCTGCAGACTATCACTTACCCTTCTTCCTAAGGCCCCAACTTTTACTGTGGTGCTGCAGTCTTAGCACTCAAACAGATTTTTGTACTATTGGTGAGCACTGCAGTCTCAGTCCCCAGCAATGGGGCTCTGAACTGCACTGCACATAACAAGTAATGTTTTATATGAATAAAATAATCCATACAAATGACCATCAAGAATGCAAATATTAACCATTACACAAGTACTTGTACACAAGTAATAGATCAGTCTGTAAAACATTATTTCATTGGTCAGTCATCAAAATATGGTCATACACACTTTTAATCGGACGACAGTATACTGTTGTATGTATCGTATCATACTGCACTATGTACCACCCTGACGTTTATATTCTCTTGTGATGCCTGTGAAGGGTGGATCCCATCTCCAGGGTTAGGTGTTAAATCCCACCCATAGCTCTGGATGTGTGCAGTTTGGTTGTCCTCCACATGTCATATTGGTTTCCTCCCACAGTACAAAGACATTGTGAACTGGGGTCTTTAAATTTCCATTGGTGAATGATTTTGTGTGTGTGTGTGTGCCAGAGCTGTCACAATTATTCGATTAAACTCAATTATTCGATTAATTTAAAAACATCGATTAACATTTTATACTTCTCTATTACTTGAAAACATAGTGGAAGTACGTCAGTGCATAGCGGATGGGGGTCCAGATAAAGAGGAAAAACATCAGTTGTGTGGAAACTCTTTAAAACTGAATGAAAATGCAGTCATCTGTCAGTATTGCAAAATAAATACCACCACAGCACTACTGCACTACAAAGATATCTGAGAAAAAAAATTCAGGTTGGATGGGCTCGTCCAATGTGAGATTAGCCGTGGATATGTGCCATTTAGCCGCTTGGACTAGCCTAGCCTGTCTTTGTCATAACTTTGACTTAAATTATTTTTCATGATCTTTCTACAATTATTGTATGTCAAAAGGATCACTGCTGAAATGGTTAGACCCTTCGCTTAGCCGCATAATCTTAATAAGCTAAATAAGCTTAATAAGCTATATAGTAACCATATATATTTTTCTAAACAAATAGTGTCTTGAATAGAGCTGAACAATACTGGAAAAATCACATTGCAGTTTTTGAAGTTTTAGAACTTATGTACCAGCAAAGTGTGTCGAATAAGTTGGTGGCATTACCGTGAGTACCATGAGCAGTGCAAATGACTTGCTTTTGCTCAGTATCACTGAGATGTATCATCATACAGATGAATGTCTTTAATGTCTTTCACCAGTTCTTATTCGCTTTTGTCATCTCCAGTCATTTTTGTTTAATTTCGGTCTATGAGTGACAATGATTAATAATCGTCTCAGAGAGCACATGCAGAGCAGCAGTAAACTTTAGACTGATTTTTTTTTTTTTACTTATCCTAAGTAATGTTGAAAAACAACCATCATTAAAATCACAAAACTAAGTTTTGAACCCAGCAGACATGATTCTTGCGTTGTGACGACTGCATGTGCATGAAATGCTATGTCGATATTAATATCGCACACCATGCAAGCCTGTTGAGGTCAGCACTGTGCATAGCAGTGTCGCCACACACCGCCACTTTATGTGTGTGGAATTTGCTTGTTCGCCCTATGTATGTGTGGCTTTTTGGTGGATCCTTTGGTGTCCTTCCACTGTCCAAAAACATACAGTTTAAGAGAACTGGAGCGCCTAAATTGTGTGATTGAGTGTGCACTAGGGTTGGACGATATGCCTTAAAATCGTTATCACAGTATTTTTCACTTTTTGGATGGTGACAGTATAATATTACAGTATTACTTTTTTCCGTGTTTTGGGAGGAGTGGCATGTTCTGGCCCTTCATATAACTAAATTTTAAGGATATTTTTTATATGTACACTTTAATCGATATTACAGTTGGGTATGGGTGGTCTTACTTTGAAAAGACATAAAAAGTGAGATAAGTAATGTTTTCTCATATTAATTTCATAACGCAAAGTGAATGATAAGCCATTTCAGCCAAAAACAGTGCCTTTTATAGTTCATTTCCAATAAAACAAAGGGTTACCAACTATGTAACAACTGCACACACATGCACATGCATTTACATGTACGTAACAGTTTTATTACTGTGTAAATAGTCTGTAGGTTTGCAAACTACCCCAGTGATTTTGATGTCGCTAATTTTAGGTTTGTAATGGAATTACGTCGATTTGCTGTAAGATTTCCTGTGTGAGCACTGTGCAGTCCTGCCTTCTACCACGCTCCTTGCATGAAATCAGCAGTGCATACATATGCTGATTTAGT
>JAODLC010000123.1:32018526-32028534 GCA_026781145.1 Hippopotamyrus pictus | reverse complement strand
AAGGCATTCAAGTAAGAATTGCATTGTAGTCTGTACATGACAATAAAAACTTTGAATCTGGTCCATTGTTTATTTTTGTTATTACTCTGTATTCGTTAATTTGTTTGTGAATAGCAAACTTTTTGGTTGTACCATTTGTACAACTATTGTACAGCTATTACGTATAAAGTACAGTGTATTACCTGATACAATATTTTCAATAAAATAGCATTATCACCAACAAGCACTACTACTACAACAAATGCTAGGCTGACACAAGCGTTACCTTTTGTTTCCGCTCAAAGACGTGCCATGTGACTCATTTCATGGCGCGTACAATTTATATTCGGTCAGCGTTCACGGTTCGATTTCTGATATTCAGATCAAGTTCTAGGTCAAACTGGTTTGTTCGAATTTCAAGAAATTTGAGTTCTAGTGAGTTCGAGAACCGAGGTACCACTGTATTCCCTTTTTTCTTGAGTCTGTTTGCTCATGCAAAATGAAATGCGATTAATATAGAATAAAAATGAATTATATTTAATCGTGATTAATCAAAATTAATCCACAGCGACCCTGTGATTAAAAATTTTAATCGTTTGACAGCACTAATTTTTATTAATAGGCTGTGGTATAATTGGGCTGTTGACTTCTCGCAGTCTTAACGGTATAGTGCAAATCCATATCATAGCGCATAATTACACCGGTAATAACTATGATACCGGTTTACCGCCCGCCCTTAGTGTGTACCCTGCCATGGTTATAATATATGGGAATGGGTATAATATAATATAATATAATATAATATAATATAATATAAACAATTACTTGATGAATCATCAGATTAAACAGTAGATTACTCAATTAGTTATATAATTGATAGTAACAGCCCTAATGTGCACCCTGTGGTGGACTGGCATCCTGTGTGGTATGGGCCCGTGGTCTGACCCTGACTGTGATATGCAATTGGGAGATGGATGGATGGATAGCTTGAGCAGTGTGGATATCTCTGTAATCCAGTCTGTGATTGGCTGAAGTATCATGTGACATTTTGACAGGAGCTACCGGCGAACAGCGTGCTGCTGGTCTACCTCTCAGCCACTGGCGTCTTCCCCACAGGCCGCTCCGATTATGAAGGCACCTACCATGGTAGGGTAAACCTTATTTCATAAGCATCATGTTTATTTTGTAAACTTTATGAAATATTTATTTGATGTATACATATTTTGGCATCACTTTTAGATTTCACACAGAATTACAATATCCAATTTTCACTTCCATATCCTGCCCCTGGGTACTCTTGGGAGTCCAGAGCAGCCAGAGTGGGCATGTCTGTAACCTTCTGAATCACTGTCAGCCTTCTGACAAGATGAATTTGCCTAAATCTGCCTCTCTGTGTCGGGAATAAAAAATGAGTCCGTCCTCTTTTTCCTAGTTCTCCTGGCCTGGTTCATGAAATCCTGCTACTGTCTGTTCAGTCAAAGCATATAGTGCTTATAGGTTCTTGGTTCCGGGCACCCTGATGTGGTAGGAATGCCCTGGATGCCCCTAATCAATCACTCTGCCTTGCTTACAGTGGACTAACAATCAGCATGCCATTGATTTCTTAGTGTTTAAAGGTGCATCACTTTTCCTTTTATAAATGAACTGGAACATGACTGGGACTCCAGTCAGAAGCTGTCTGCTGTTTAAAACATACTGACTTTGTGCTTTGGGGTTAGGGATCCTTAATTAACATAACATGGCCCTCACAGAGATAGCTCTGTCTGTGTTTGTGTGTGTGTGGTTAAATGTCTACATAACGAGACAAGTAACAGCTATGATTCTGCTTATGGCAGGGCCGTATGATTTCGGGGGTGTCCTAACCAATACGAACCGGGACGTGGTGAATGGAGAGGCCGTGCAGAAGAGGAACCAGGCCCTGAAGGAGATGCACTGGTGAGGGCCGGGGAGCAGAGCTGCAGAGTGTACATCATCTTAGCCACACAGCATTAACCTGCAAACCACACAGACACTATTGTATAAACCACTGGGAGCCATAACAGAGCCCAGGTTGCCTGTCCCTTGAGTGTACTTGTTTTTATATATATTTTGTATGTGATAAATAGATGAAGTTTTGTTTGGAAGGATATTTGTTAAAGTGAGACTGCATGGCCTTCTAAGAGAGTGCATATCTGGACTTGGCGCTGTGCCCATGTCATTGTAGCCTGCACCCCGGAGACCTCTTCCCCTTCACCAGGAAGCCCCTCTTCATCATTGTCGACTCTTCCAACAGCACAGCCTACAAGGTCAGGAGGTGTCCCCCCCCCCCCCCGCTAACCCATCTCAGTCTCCCGCTGCCTGCTGGGAAGAAGACAGGCAGACTTTGCTGAGAGGGGCCCATGAGCGTAGGATTTTAATTAAAGTACACTTTTCAAATGATGCTAATCGGGTCTGTATTTAGTTTGCTTTGCTAAAGGCGGTTTCCAGGCTATGACCAAAGAGTTTATTTGTAACTTGGCTCCCTCTGGTGGCTGGTTTAATAGAAAAGGAGTGCAAGAGCTGCTGCCATTAGGAATTAAGTATGCAATTTTTGAGGTGCGTGCAGTCAGGTGCAAAAGCAGCCTGTGTTTCATTATGCTTGTTGTCCTCACTATGGCTCTCATTTCGGGTTTTTCCTCTCAGAATTTCTCGAACCTCTTTGGACAGCCGGTGGTGTGCCTGCTGTCTCCCACAGTGTACCCAAAGAGCATGCAAGGTTGGTTTTGCCCTATTGCAGGAAATCACTTAATTCCAAAGCAATGTGCTGAATGTTTTGTAAATAATAGATGCAGTTGTTTCTCAAAATTGTTCTTTGCTGACCGCTGTACATGTGGGGATTGATTGTGCTCCCTTTATGAATGGGTTTCCTCCCTCAGGCTAACTGGCCTCAGTTAGGCTGGTCTGATCCTGAAACTAAAATTAAAATTTTGTGTATCCACTGATACCAGTCCAATATTTTTCCCCCTTTGTCACCTGCTAAGTATTAAATGACACATTTGTATGAATACATTTCAATTAACAAGGGAAACTATCTGCATTTAGTGTTGCAGCAGCATTGTTTGAGTATGCTAAGAACAGGAAAATATAATGGTCATGTTGCTCAAAAAATAGCTACCAAAACTCTACAGGAAGAAATCCATGGCCATTATGATTTACACAGCATGCTCTGATTTATTCAGTAAGAACTTTAGCAGAAATGAATGGAAATATTTCTTAAAGTGAAAATTGCACATCTCGTGCTAAATTAAATAAAATAAAGAAATAAATCATGAAATATCTCTGTATGCCCCAACTAGCCATTCCTAGTCAAAAAATATGCTTAAATTTCCAGTACAAAATATACAATACAGAAGGGATGAAATTTTTAACCAAACTTTAGAAAGAATACAAGTGTGAAAACATCTAGTTTCTATAAAATTTACTGTGTTCAGACTCCAACTGAGCACTAGCCTTATTTACATTGTGCTCTGCAGTTTTGCTTACTTTTTACTTCAGTTTTACTTCAGTGTAAAGTACAGTAACTGTATTTCCACTCAGCCGACATGACGTCTCCGACCCACATGTGTCGCTGAACTAGCCATCATGTAGCCTCACTTCTGTTTGTGGTGCGTCCCGCTAAAGCTACAAGTATTTTCACGATTAAAATTATAAAAACAAGTTTCATAAAAATAATTGTAATAATATTAAATAAATAGAAAAATAGAGAGAAAATGCTAATTTGAAAAGATGGGTTTTGAGGGCAGATTTAAAAAGTGAAAGTGGCTAATTCATTAATAACTATAAACTGGTATCGACAAGGACTTAAATCAAGGCACAAAGCACCAAGCACAGAAGTACTGAACAGGCATTAATATTTCAGCTATAGACATACTAGATTTAACTGAGCATGTACATACATGTGCAGTATTGTTCTATTCACTGTCCGTTTATGAAGCTGTGACATTCAACCTATAATAGGTTCCTAGTTTGTCTGCATCGCTATGTCTAGAAAGGACGTGTTATGTGAAGGCTTTTGTGTTGTACCAAATGTAACAAAAGATGTTTGTAAGCTGTTTTTTCGGGCATTTCTTTGTTTCTTTGGGCTGAGCTCCTGTGTTTGGGGGTCTTTCATTCAGCATTCAGTTGTATATTGTTTTTATTGAGTTATGTGAAAGCTGGTGCCGTCTGAGCCCAGCGCAGCGTCCCTCGTGAATGTCAGTTTGGTGTGTTCCTCGGTGCCGTCTCGGGCCCCATGCTGCATTGCTTGTGAGCGTCATTGGTTCGGTGTGTTTCTCAGTGCCTTCTCAGCCCCATGCGGCATCACTCGTGAGTGGCAGCAGTTTGGTGTGTCTCTCAGTGCCACACAACATTCACTTGTGAGTGTCATTGGTGCGGTGTGTTTATCGGTACCGTCTCAGTCCCACACGGTGTTCGCATGTGAGTGTCATCATTTCCGTGTGTTTATCAGTGCCATTTTCTCAAGTGAGTAGCACAGTATTATGGCCTGACTCCAGCTGCTTTGTGTCTGCGTCTCCTCCGCAGATCAGACGCAGCGCGGCAGCCTCTTCACGCTCTTCTTGTACAGCCCACTGATGGCCTTCCTGTCTGTATGCGGCCTCAGCAGCCTCCGCCAGAGCCTGTGGGAGAAGGCCCAGGATCTGCTGCGCAAGGCGTTCCGTGACATCGGGCAGGCACTTGTGCGCTGCCGCTCCATAGGTACCCCACCTGTGAAGGGCTTACAGGCCACCACGCCTAATCTGTTCACTCAAGGAGTCCCTGTCGTTTCTTTCTGCCTCTCACGCTTCTCCTCTGTACTCTTCCCACAGACCAGGCCTTCCTGCAGTTCTACGGGGACGAGTTCCTGCGGCTGCTCATCATCCGCTTCGTGTTTTGCTCGGCCACACTCCGGCTGCACAAGCTTTTCCGGGTAGATACATCCCCTTACAGTCTAAACATGCTTTTGAAGGGGACATAAATCCATGCCCTATATCTGCTTGCAAGTAATGCTCAGTTATTGCTCAACACTGGATTAAAAATAAATGTGCAATATAACGTTCAAATATGAAAATACTGTAATAAATACTAGCACTGGGCTTAAATTGTCCTGAAACGGTGTGATGTGATGGCACGTATTTCCATCTGTCCCTAGCAGGAGTCGCGCAGCTTTCCCGAGTCATACCCGCAGCTGCCCAAGCAGGACACGGTGGAGAGCAGCCTGCTGCAGAAGCATGTGCTGGAGCTTGCGGCCATGCTGGACGTGCAGGACCTCTTCTATGACAGCACGCTGGACACCTACTGACTGGCGCTGTAAAAACACGCACACACTCACAGGCATGTTCACGCATGCATGCACACAAACACACACACACTCACAGGCATGTTCACGCATGCATGCACACAAACACACACACACTCACAGGCACGCTCACTCACACACACACCGAATGCTGCTTCCTACAAACCAACTCGCAAGCATTGATTGGAATTCGGTAGTTTCATTTCTGTGACTTTTTCAGTGACTTTTCCACATCCTTCTGCTTGCTAACTGTGAAGAGGTCATGGCAGCTGTCACATTGCTTTGTTCCCGGTATTAAGAGCTATGCGCTGATAGAACAGAGTGATGCTGCAGGATGCACACGTGCCACACAGCCCACATCGCACATGTGTACACACACACACACACACACTTACTTACATACATACATACATACATCACACCTACCAGCAAACAGAGCAGCTCCCTGACTGACAGCAACGTGAACGGAGCCGAGGGCCACTGGGACGACATCACTGCCTGCAAGCAACTGCTGAAGTTTACCTCTGAAGTTGCTCGCACAGTCACCCCCAGGCGGACTCCCTTGTTCAGCGGCATCACGGCATGCGCCGTTGGAAAGAGACTGCATCAGATGCACATTCCCACCTGCTTTTTCCAAACATAGTTCTATCCTTGTAGCTTTAGATATATTCACTTTTTACAATGTAAATTAATCATATTTGTTTAAAAGGTTCTGTTTTTAATTATTATCGATGCTGTAGCTTCCCTGCATGCAGAGGTTGGTGTTGCTGTCTGTTATCTTCCTGGGGCTGCTGCAGGTTGCCATTGTCGTCCTCTGATCCCACCTGTCTGCTTTCCAAATGGGTCTTCCGGGAGTGACAGTGTCATGTGTCTGTAGAGGTCAGCCAGTTGAGCTTGTTGGCCATGCGTGTGTCTCCATAGGCAGGCCTGGCAGAGGACATGCATGATGCACAGTTTCGCAGTGTATCAGTAGAGCTTTATGCACAAAGGTCTTCCATTGGTCAGATCGTCCCCCTTATACCTGCACATCAGTCTGTGGCGTGCAGCCTGTTTAGTGTGCTATACTGTCTGTACTCTAGCATTTCACATTTCCCAGAATCGGCATGGTCCTTGTGGTGAATGGCACCTGTCCCAGAAACACAGGGGAAGGCAAGTGGAGGGGCGAGTGCACATAGATACGTATGATCATGCAAAAGGAACAAGGGAAGGGAGCTGGCATGGACCCCTCCAAAGCCAGTGCCACTCAGAGGCTGGGGGGGAGCTGCACCCCAGGGTCCGTGCTAACGGCCGCTCACATTTATAAATGTATACATATGTATATAAGTGTATGGGTGGTAAACATGTGAGTGGTCTTGTTTTTAGTATGTATGGGATTTTGTCACAGAATCCATTAAAAGACACTTGTTTGGCTCCATGTCCCCTGGAGACATTGCTATTGGACCGTGATACTGTCTGTGCCCCACCCCCTTCTGTTTTGTCAGCTGAGCCTGGCCCTGCCTACATTCCAAGGACAAGAAGGGCGAGCTGATGGGGTGAGGCTTCCCACTGCCCTCCCCACCGTGTTAAGGTGGTGACCCTGGAGCACTTTGGGACTGAATCATTCCTCTGTCTCTTCCTGTGACTTTTTAATCTGTTTTATCTGACTGATGATGATAATAATCATAATAATACCTTGCACTTTACTGTATTGAAATATGAGCTCCTTTTGTTTCTTGTGCTGTTGGTATCAGGCATGTTAGTGACCCCCTCTCAGTTGTGCTGTTTCTCATACCCCTCTGCACGTGACTGTACCTTTCACCTTGGGACAAGAATACCCACAAGAATTTTTATACAGTCTTAATGCACAGAAGCTGCCTGTCCCCGAATCCCCCAAATGATGGGCTTATAGGCCACCCTCCAGAAAGTCGCATGATGCACCCCTCTCTGGATTTACAGAATTGGAACAAGTGCTGAGGCATTTATTGCCATTGCAAAAATTATTCTCGAGTCTTGAGTTTGTTTTATGGTATAAGAGACAAGTTGAATCTATAAATGAAATTCCAATGGATTAATCACTGCCAGACTAAAAGGAGCATTCCCTAGAATGCAGCAGCTGGACCCTAACCCTAGGCGGTCTGTGTCATGGACACCATTGCTCAGTGCCATTTACAGGTGGAGCTTCACCAGGTCCTTGAATGGTGCCAGGCTGGCCTTCGTCTGCAGGCTCTGCATCCATTCCTTCTCAAAATGGTCACTGCTTAGTTGTTTGTCCAGTGATTGCAGGCTTTTGGAGCTAATAGCACAGATTTAAAGGCCAGAGAAAGAAGCACAGGCATATTTATTTGGAGAGCAACAAGGTACTTATCCTGCAAAAAATAACAGTTCTCCTGCAGGAGACAACAAAGTGATGAAACTGTGGTGCAAGTGATCGCAAAGTACGCATCACACAGCACTTTTCATGTGTGTAAAATGTGCTCATGGAAGTAACATAGCTACCTTTCCTTGATAGCATCTCGTAAAGCGTGAAAAGTGAAAGCGCAGCACTCGAATGCTCCAGGCTGTTTTTTTACACCGTAATTTGTAAGCTGATCTAAAGTGTTGTTATGATTTTTGGATGATTTTGTCATGGTTCCTACTGTTGCACGAGGGACTGCTATAAAGGTGACAGTGGTTAGAGAGTATGCTTTATAAGTTCAGGGTTGGTACTAGTTACTAGTTTAACCAGCTTCATTTTGTTATATTACTTAAGATGTTTTGTCCCATTTGTTGCCAAATTTTATTATTGTTCATAAAAGAAAAAAATAAACATAAGCATCCCAAAACATGGAGATTTCTTTAAAAAGTTTTAACTGAATGCTATTTAAGAGTAATAAAAGTGGGACTATGTATTGTTTCCTTTGTACAGAGTTCTTGTGGTCTTTATGTTCAGTCAGCAAGGTAGAATCACTGAGAAACACTGACTGCCTGTTAATATCACTCTAATAAAACAAGACCTGGGCAGAACACTCAGTGTCTCACTGATTAAAAGAAACTTTGGAAGAGACTTCTAAACCTACAAGGGAAATGTGAAAATGTCTGCTGGACTGCAGTTGTGATGACAAGGTGGTGGAATGTTCCTGCGGCTTCTTAAAAAGTCTAAAATTCAGAGAGTTAAATTTAAGGTCTTAAAAATGCGCAGATTTTCATCCTAGGTATTAAATTTAATTTACCCAAGTCTTAAAATTAGTTCCTCCGTTCATTCCCAAGAAGCGTTGTCCGCAGAAAATAAAATAGTAAAACGCTGTAAAACTATAATCCGTTGGTTGTGTTTTCTGGTCTGCATCGGTGTCTGCGTGGTACAGTAATAAAACTACAAATCCCACTGCGTGATCACTGCAGCTAGGCAAACACAGTTTGAGAAGGGTCTGGCCTCAGAACGTGCACTTTCAGCCACTGACGTCGTGTGCACGCTCAGCCACAACAGGAAGTGCAGGGGAATCAAGCGCTTAGTTCTTGAGGCCAATGTGAACGGTATGTTGTTTTATTATTTGTATTACTGAATGATATAGTTACAAGTTTATTTCATGCCATACATTATTGCAATGTAAATGTTTTGATGTAGTACGTTAGTAACTTTTTTCCCTGATGACTGAAGTGAATTTTTTCAGTTAAGGCAAATACTAGCCAATTGGCTCACGTTCTCTTATCATAAAATAAGCACATTTCAACTTTTACAGAGCTTTTCATTGAGTTACCTTGTGAATGTCTTAGTTTCCAGCATATAGTTTTTAGTTGTTCCTGTGGTCTTGAGGAGAACGTTTCTCGGTGTCCTTATGGTAATTAGGCAAGGCAAGTTTTTATTATCATACACAGGGGTTATTTAATGTGCTTTATAAAAACAAGATTTTTAGAAGTTAAACCAAGACAAAAAAGCAAAATAGAGATAAAAAAAAAAATTATTTGAATAAAAATTGCTTAGAAAATCTGATCAAAAGTGCAGTATGTCATGCCCCGCTCGTCCGCTTCTCTCGTGTGCCACGCCCCCTCGTTAACCCCGTGTGGAATCCCCGTGTTTATCAGCTGTTTCCAGTTGTTTTTATTAGTCTAATTTATTTAAGTCTGTCTTAGGTATGTTTTCCCCAGTCCGGTCATTGACGTCCGTCTTGCGTTTCTTCGATGTTTCTGTTTTGTCTCCATTCTAATAAACCCTCGTTCACCCGATCTCGCCGCGTTTGAGCTGTTGCTCCGCCGAAAGCCTTGATACAGTAAATGTACAGCTAAAAATCAGACAGTTAGGGGTTTTAAATTATATCACAATGTTTTTATTGGTTTCTTTTGTTTAGTTTTTTTAGGATAGTATCTCTTATCTGAAAAAAAGATTCCTGTAGCCTGTACTACGAAGCGGGATTACTGGCTTATCGGGGTAAATTGTCGGATTTAAGGTAGTCTGGGCAAAATGTAAGTGAACGAATATGAAGCCCATTTAAACTGTGGTACCTTAAATCAGACAAGTTACCCCGATAAGCCAGTAACCCCGCTTCGTAGTACAGGCTACTGATGTCGTGTCCAATGTTTTTTTTTTTTTCCATCCAGCTTTCATGAAACACAGTTTACCTCATGGCATATGTAAGGTGTATTACGTATTACAGTTCTGATATATACGATTATTAATAACACAATTGTACTATTTTTTTTTATTCGATTTTACTCTATTCACTCACTTATATATATATATATATATATATATATATACACACACACACACACACACACAAACA
>JAODLC010000123.1:32002428-32018426 GCA_026781145.1 Hippopotamyrus pictus | reverse complement strand
TATGATATGTGGATGTTGGGCTAAGGATATGAGTGACATAAAATATGAGAATTTCTGGTATCATTCGAATGTTTCTAATAATGGATCGTGTTGGTCTTAAATTTTACTCATAATGGTCTTGAAAGGTCTTAAAAAGGTCTTAAATTTAACTTACTGAAACCTGCAAGAACCCTGACGTATGCAGGACATGTGTGATACAATGAGTGAGAATTCCTTTCGGGCACTAAAGCAAACACTCCACTCCTGTGAGCTTCATGTGGCCTTATGTATAGAAAAGGCTACAGTTGGCATATACAGTTTATGCCTACTATATCACCATTAAGTCCCAGAGTGAAAATTATTGAGTCATAGCAGACAGTTGCCTTTTTCATGGCTTGCTTTACTTTCAATTGGGTTTATTAACACAAATCTTTGAGTAACTGAGAGTATAGGGCACATTACATGCAAAATGAAACACCTCTAATCTAACAAAGCCCCTGCAGCTACTGTACAGCCAAACCCAGCCCATTTCAGTCCTTTCCTCCATTGAATGGCATTGTGAGTGCATCAGAGCAGAAGCTATTAAATCCTGTACTTCATTTGGCTGCCCATTCAAGCTACCCACACCACAGATCCTGTAATATAAAATAATATTACCCACACCAGCACTCATAATGAACAGTAATAAATACGTACAACAGTAATTACTCAGGGTATTAAACAGAATAGATCCCAACTGTCAGCCAGTATTTGGTTCCATGTCAAGGTTTTTAGTTCAGCACACACGACAGATGAAAAGCTGATATAGTCCCTGATACACAAACCAGTCAAAATGTTTTGCTCCTGCACACAGAAAGAGAAAACAACAATATGACAAGTACAAAAGGTTTTTGGAAACACCAGGAACAAAAACATGTTCTGTCCTACAGCACTCCTGTCAAAAACCTCAAACCCATCAGGAATCTTTTCTCTGAAAATTTCTGTCCCAGGAGCTTGAGAGCTGGAGCAGATCTCTCGAGAGGAGTGGGAGATCACTCACATCCAGTCTGCAAAGCTGGTTAGATACTATCCAGTAGATTCAGAGGTGGAATTGTAGTAACAGGTAGCCTCCCAAATACTAACGTACACAAGCAATGTTTTTTAGCTTTTGTTTTCAATGTTGAAAAATTACGCATTCTGGTATTTTTAGTTGTGTGGTTTAAAAATAAAAATATGAACTTGACAAGGACGTGTCTATTATTTGATGTTCCTGAATCATTTGTTGTTTTGAACACATTTGCAGGATGTGAGTATGCAGGTCACTGGGAATAACACATGCCTATATCGGGCTCTTTGCGTTGGGTAAACTTACATACTTACACAGCAACTTAGAAAGTTGACATTTCTGTCTTCATGATCCATTTTTGACTATATCATCAAACTGACCATATCAGAAGACCTTTCTGATAGCACTAGTGCCCAAGGCCTCTTTCAGCCAGCCTTATGAATATTGAAGAGTCTCTCTTGCATCATTTGGCAAGACTAATTGCTTTTCCAGAAGTTGCCTGTAGATGGCAGTGCCTTCATTGCAGTTGAGCCTCCATTGGGCTCTATAGACAGACTGCTGTAAACAGCCTCCACGTATGTCACTGTCAGGTGTCCCAATCCCAAGGTCACATAAAAACGGGGCAGGAAGTAAACATTAAATGTATTTCCCTTACAGTTTAGCTACAAAGAATGCTCTGGGTATCCGGTAAGCTCGATAAAATGTCACACAAACAGACATTACCAAACTACCAGTAAAAACGTATTGCTTCTGGTGTCTGTGACTTCCACCTCCCCACCTGGCAACCACGAGTTCTTTTCTAATTGGTTGAAAATGTAACTGCAGAATTCATTAGTTTGCATTGTTAATATCGTCTTCAAATATTAGAGCTACTTTGTTGTTCTGTTTTTCAGCTGGCAGGCTGGTGAAACACAAACACATCTGATTCAGAAAGTAATTCTGGAAAAATAAAAATATATAAATGAGAAAAAAAAAACTTTCTGAAGACATGTAGAGGAAAATACTTTAGTTATCTAATCATATCACACAGCTGCTTCCTGTCCAGATTATCCTGGGATATTTTAATGAATATATTTATTTAAATAAATCAGATAATATTGTTAAATCTAAGGCAAATGGATGAGTGACACGGTAAACAATAAGTGGCATTGTTGCCTGGTCTCCAGAGATGTCGGTTTGAAGCCCACCTCTGCTCAGTCTGTGACCTTCTCATGCATGGCTTTCCTCCAGCATTAGGTTATCGGTGGTCCTAAATTACCTGTGTGTCACACACCTAATTGTGTGTGAATGTATGTGCCCCAGGATGGATGGGCATCTTGTTCAGGCTGTAACCCAGTAGGTTAGCACGCTGTGCCTGAGATTGGAAGGTCATCAGATGAAGTTCTAGGGTCGGCACAGTCATTTTTGATAAAGCAAAAACATGGACTGTCTGCAGGTCCCCCAGGACCGGGCTGGGAAACACTGGGTTAGTAGATTGATAAATTTAACTGTTTGATTTTTCTCCTGAGGCAGAGCAGGTGAGCCAATATTGTGATTTGGTGGGCCAGCCTGGAAATACTTCAGTCAGTACTGTACTTGCCCGCAGAAGATCAGGCCACCACAGACTGTGTGATAGAGCTCAGAATGGCCAGGGTTTGCTGACAGATCTTCACGTCATTCTCCTGCTTGTTCCCCATCAGACAGTGCTCTGACATCTGGACTGAACCATCCTGTTGGTTTCAGACCAGGTCTCAGTGTATCCATAAGGATCAGGTGTGATGTCCAGTCAGACAATGGTGTGACAGTAAGACTACATTCATCTCCACACAAGGTAGCTCAGGGCCTGGCAGCTTCTTACTGAGACACCATTGCTGACCTTAGGGATGACAGGCTGGTAATGAGGGTGGTGTACATTCACACACAGTGACAGGTTCAAACTGATGACATTCTGTTTCCAGCCTGGAAGCACGCTGACTCACCCTCTGGGAGCACCTCCATGGGAATGGAACTGGAAGAACCAGGAAAACGGGTTCGGCCATTGGCAATGGTTCCAGCCCCTGCCTGAAGAACCTTAACCCTGGGTCTCATCAACTCGGATGGGATGAATCCTGCATGTAGGTGAGAGCCTGTCCTGTTTGCAAAGCCTTCAGTCCCATAAATCTCAGTCTTATGATTGTTTTTAATAGCAGATAATTTCAGCCAATTTAAAACCATGTATCCAGTTCAGGGCACTCATTATGGGCAGTTTAGAAAGAGCTATTTGCACGATGAAAAGAGAGCACCCTGAGAAACCCCCCGAGCACCCAACGCCCCCACAATGGAAGTGTGAGGCAGTGCTGGTATGTGCTGGCGTAATACTACACAGGGGGGTTTTATGCAGTTTTATAGATGTGTTTTTGCCATTTATACATAATTTATACATTTTTCTGAAGTCATTTACGCAAGCCCCCCCACATCGAGGAATGTGATACCCTCTTTTACAAGTTTGTCAACCAGTGTGTGCCCTGCTGGTGAAAGTATAGCATGTGTGTCTGGGAATGAGAAAAGATGAGCTTGCTTTGGGCCAGAGAGTTTGGAAGAGGTGCATTGAGAGGCTATATTCATCAGCTGGACCATGTTGGTAGTCATCAGCTTCACTCAGAAATGGCACTGCAAAGCCTGGCTCATTCTTCAGTCAGGCCGTGTGTGCAGTGGTCAGCTTCACTCATAAATGGCACTGCAAAGCCTGGCTCATTCTTCAGTCAGGCCGTGTGTGCAGTGGTCAGCTTCACTCATAAATGGCACTGCAAAGCCTGGCTCATTCTTCAGCTTTTGTGACTGAAGATTCCCAGGGACCCTGTGACCCTGACCAGGCTAAGATGAAGGAATGCATTTTTAAAATATTTAATATAGTGACTGTGCATGGTTTAAATACTGCCAATGCCCACAGGAGCATTCACCTTATTTTTAATAGAATTACTTAAGCAAAATAAGCGCACAGTCCTCCCGACTCGCTGACACCACATTCCCCAACATTACATCACCTCCGCTACATGCCTGTCTAATCTGGCAATCGGTTTGTTTATCTCGCTGGCGCCGCCCTCTGGCTGTGGGGACCATCTGTCCACCTCCACACAGAGCTGGGATGGTCGGGGGTCTGCTTTTAGGCTGTGAAACACGGCAGGCTGGTCCCCCCCACCAACTCTCTCTTTAACACCACAACCTCCGGCCCTGTGGTGCCCCCATCTGGCAGGTCGGGCACGGCCTGGCTCTGTCCACCAGCTCACATTATGGGTGTATTGATGCTAGCTTTTTAGCGTCACAGCTTTCTCAGTGCCCTTTTTTAAGTCACAGCTCTCTAGCGCCCCCTTTTGAGGAATCACAAACCTGAGCCTTTCCAGAAGATGACGGCATTGGTTTTGGGTCATGTGCAGACCATGAGATGGCAGTGAACACATGCAGGCACAGACACACCTTTCAGCAGCATTTTAGTCACTGGCCAAACATTACTCTGCTCTGAGTCTGCCAAGGGTCCCACAAGAGAAAAGCAAACTGCAGCCTCAGTTTGACACATCTATCCATTTCCTGGAGCTTATCCCAGCCTGAATGAGTTAGGGGCACACCCTGGCCAGGACGCAAGTCCCTCACAGGGTCAGACATCAGTCTGCATAACTGCATCTCTTTGTAGTATCATAGGAAACCAGCACATCATAGAAAGAACATACCAACTGCACACAGACAGAACAGAGATGCGATTCAAACCCACAAGTCTGGAGCTATGAGGCAAGAGTGCTGTCCACTGAGCCAGCAAAAAGCAGGAAGAGATGATCACAGACTGCTGTGTTTAGCACAGCCTGGAGTTATAGAAGACGTATGTCACTGGGCTAGACCCCTATGCCTGTGATCGGAATGTCACTGGGCTAAACCCCTATGCCTGTGATCAGATCACTGGTCACTGGTTAAAATGCCATGTTGGGCAGGGTAGTCACATCTCCGCTGGGGCCTTGAACAAGCCCCTTAACCCCCCTGAAAGATACTCTGGGGGTACCAGATAGATAACTGATCCTGTGCTCAGTCTCCAAGCTTTACTCTTGTGTGTTTCTCTTAAAGGAGAGGAAGAAGGGTAGGTGAAAATCAACACTTTCCCATGCTCATGATTGTGCAAATGGCAAGCATAATTTCTCCTTCATGAATTTCAGTGTCATCACTACATGGGAAACCTTCCCACACGCCCCTTGGTGGGGGTGGGTGCTTGTCTACATACCAAAAAGCTCACCACAAGCAAGCCTGACTTGTTACAGTTGTGAGGGGGGGGTCATATACTGTAACTAAAAAATACTTTTCAGAAAAGGGGGAGCTGATGTAAAACTGAGCACCTGTGTGGTGGTGGGGATGTAACCTGACTCAATATTTTTGCACATCCAGTCAAAGGTCAGCAAACAAGCCTCAAAGTCTAAGAAGCCACACTTCTATAGTGCCTTGTTAAAGTGCGACGTGGCGAAGGCTGATGACGGCCAGGCTGTATCAGGTCTGGCGGCAGTGTGCAGGCTGGATGGCTCTTTCCAGAAAGCGTGGATTTCCCTACTGGCACCAATGCAGCACCTCTATCTTTTGCCTCTGATGAGCCCGCTTGGTCCACACACAGCCGCCAGGTTGCATTTTGCCAGATAAGAGGTTCTGTCCACGGTTGGGCTCAGGACCGTGTGCAAATGGGGGGGGGGGCACCGCTCGGTGCAGCCCAGCGACATTCTAGGTCTGGCAGTCGGATACAACCACATGGTTCTTCTGCAGCTGCTACTAAATGGGATCATGTGAGGATCCAGACCTCCAGAGAAGTGCTTTTCAGGGTGCTCCAGTTTCAACAGCCCATAATTCGTCACTGCAGGTTTGGGGCCCTCAGCCACCGACACCACGACAGGCTATATTTGGCTCAGGTAATCCCCCTTGGGTAGAGAAGAGCCAGCAGGTATTTCAGTTGTTAAGGAGCCAGACATGGTTCTCAGAAGGGGGCCGGTCTTCTGCATGGGCCTGGAGACTCAGCAGCCCCCTCCCCCACCGCCCCACAATGCACTGGTGCAAGAAGTGCAGAAAGAAGACCACTTTTCACCACAGAAGAGAATCATCAGTAAGCTTTATTGGAGCTAACACCTTACTGGGTGGGGGGGTAGCTCAGGACCTGGTCTTCATTCTGGCCCTGCCCCCGCCTAAAGTGATGTCACATATTGCAGAACAAGTGCTGGGGGTGGGGGGGGCAGCCGTTAGTGTTAAAGCTGGAGGACTCCCGGCAAAGCCCCCCAACCAGACACAATTACACACGGCTGTTAGCATTTAACCAAGCGCACCTCTGTACAACCATAATGATAATAAGGATGATGGTGAGGAACAAGGAGAAAACAAACGAAGAAAATCCAAAATTGATTCCAAGGGACAGGGCCAAGTCCTGGAAACCCCGCAGATCCGTCACCATTCCCCATGGCGCAAATGCTCGCATTTTCCACTCCGAAAACACAAAACAGAAACAAAGGAAGGCAGGCAGGGCGCAGGAGAGAGAGCTGGCGCTAGCGCCAATGTGGCTAATAGCAGCGTCCGACACCACATTCGCCACGGGCAAGAAGCATCGGCGGGGAGACTCCCATTCACAAAATGATACTCTCCTTTTCTAAAAAACAGTTTTATATTCAAACTCTTCTCTGTCCAATAGACATGTGTCACCCCCCGAGGACGCGGTGTGTGTTTGCACGCATCTGATCTTTGTGCCTCTCAAAAGAGAGTCCTTCAGACGGTCTTCCTGGAGGTGAGAACCCGGACGATGGACCCTAAGCCGCCAACTGCAAAGGCCTATGAGTAAAAGGATAAAGAAAACCATTCTGAGAACTGGATAAATGCCTAACCCCCCCACCCCCCCACATGGTCTGTGTGGCAGCCATGTCCCACGAGGGAGGACTGCCTCTCTCAGAAACTCTGCCTTGACAGGAGTCGCAGGAATCAGAGGGGAGCCAGATGCAGCCCTGGCATGTCTCTGTTCAAAACTTCCAAAGTCCAAAAACTTCAGGCTCGCACTGAGTGACACCTCACTTCCAGTCCTGACGGATAAACCTGAGACATGATGACCTAGACCCAAACTCTGTGTGTGTGACAGGCTCTACGTGACTGACACCGTGTGACTGACACCGCGTGTGACTGACACCGCGTGTGACTGACACCGCGTATGATTCAGTTTGTGTGACCGACTCTATATGTGTGACTCTGTGTGACTGTGTATATGAGGGACTGAGCTGTACTGGCATCCTCACCCTTCCTGATATGGCCTCCAGGCAGCCTGGCTGGTCAGCAGGGGGTTGGGCAGGAATCCAGCAGGAATTCAACACCCGCTGCCATGTGTGAGGAATGTCACCATGGAGGATGGGATTCCTGCACCAGCCCAATGTGCAGGGGTCTGTCAGAAACTGTGGCAAAGTCACCCCTTCCCCGCTAGGATCACCCACCTTCTCATGCCACTGCAGCAGGATGGCGCTGCTGTTGTCGGAGGGCTTTTCGAAGCCCCTGTAGATGTACTTCATGAGCAGGTCCACGCCATTCCTGTCCAGTGAGCGGACGGCTTGCTCGATGTCACCAGCCCTGAATGATGTCAGCACCTTCAGCACAATGGCCTGGGCGCGCTCCTTTTGGGAGGTGGAGAAGGGGGCGGGGACAGGGAGGAGGAGACAGGAAGAAGGTGGGGACAGGGAGGAGAATGCCGTTTACCACAGGTCCGAATGTGGGGAGGAAGCAGTTATGGCATGGCTATATCTGCACTATCTACCTGAACAGGGCTCTACTAAGAAACTTTTATGAAAACCTCTAACTACCTGCTCTGGGAGGATCAGAGAGAGCTACTGATAGCTGACCAGAGACTGGCTCCGACAAGAGTGATCGATGGTTTATAGCATCATGGCTGCTGATGCAGATGTGAGTAACAGGTCGACTTCTGCATTCAAACCCATAACAACAGTCATATCATTAAGCAAGCCAGAGGAGAACCTTCTCAACACAACTGCAAATTAGGGCTAATCACCAGTGTGAGCACCACCTGCAGGACTAACTCAGCACAGCCAAGGCCAACAGGTACATGATTACCTTAACAGCCGGGTTCTTCGTATTGATCGGAGGGTTCCTCAGGGCGATGTGGAAAGCGGTCATCATGTCCCCAGTGCATCACGGCTCATTAAGGAACCAGCAAAGTGCAACAATGTTCAGGTGGAGATGGGGCCATGGTCACTTACTGCCACCACATAGAAACACGATGTTCAGGCTCATACAACCACATGTCTGACAGCGTCAGGAAGACTGGGGCATCCAGTGGAGGTCTTTCCCTTTCCCCAAAAAGGGACACGTGCCACTTTCACTGCTACACAAATTAGCAGGTAGGTAATGCAGATGTAAGTGAGAAAAGTAGCTCGGATATGAAAAGCCGGGCTCTAACTAGGACCCTTTGTAATCAGGAAAAGAACGGCTTAGTAAGTGTGAGATTCTTCCACTGAGTGAAGGAGGCTAAGGTATCCAGGCCTTTGCGAGCTTTTAAATAGTGGAAATTAGCACTGAGGTGCCTAGGGCACCACCTTCTGAGGGGGTGCTGACTTAGCAAGCCAGTTTCATTTGGTCTTGGACAGGATGAAGCTTGCCGAGTGTTCCACATGGGGTCTGACCAGCCCTGGCTGATCCAATGGGGATGGAGCCAAAGAGTAGGGGCTGCTGGGTAACCCCAGGGTGTGTCACAGCAACTCCACCCAGCAAGAGAGCTGGGTCACCTCGCCTATGAGCGAGACCGAAGTTACCATGAACAGTAAACATGTTTCTGAGGCTGCACGCTCATGTGATTTACGAGTACAAACCTGTCACACAGACTGTAGGCAGGACCCCAGCATCGGTGAACAAGCGGGAATCCTCACCAGTGCACATTCCTCTGGGCCTGGTTTAACCTCCTGGCTGGGTCTGACCCAACCGGCCACGTTCTTTAAATCCATGCTCTGCCACACGTTAACGCACTGAAGGAGGCCTCCTTGCCTGTCTCGGTTGACAGGAATGGGTTTCGCAGAGAAATACCTTCTATTTAAAGGTTGAAGGACAGCCTGTACGTGGGTGAGAGGCAGGCCGTCAGGTCGAACGGGAAGAACGATCTAAGCATCTGCTGTGCAATCCAAACTGCGCCACGAGCCGGAATTTATATTGGCCAAAAAAACGTCAGTGGGCTGGAGACACCAAAAAAAACAAGAAGCCACATTGTCACATATGTCAGTGTAACCATACATATCATCCTGCAGCACACGCATGCACACAAAGAATAGGTATCTATAACTTTGTGGGGACTCTCCATTGATTTCTATGGGCACAACTCTAATCCCCACAATGACAACCTTAACCCCTAGCCAGCCCTAACTTTAACCATAAGTAACCAAACAAAATGCAAGACTTTTGGCAGTTTTAGTTTTTTGATTGCAGTCACAGTTTTTTATAAATTTAAGTTGACTGGGAAAATGTCCCTACAACGTCAAAATAGCAGGTTTTTATCACTGTGGGGGCGTCTGGTTCCCACAATAAAATACACACATAAACCCCCCCCCCCCCCCCCCCCACACACACACACACACACACACACACACACAGCAGCCCTGGCCCAGGACACAACTTCCAACTCAGAGGCAGATGTCTAGCAGCAAAACCATGCCAGCAACACACTTCCTGTTCTGTTCATCGCCCCACAAGGATACAGCAATCAAAAGGTCCATAATTAGGACAATGGTACTGTAATGTGTGCGTGTGTGTGTGCCAATGCACGCACATGTGTGTACATGTGCATATGTGTGTGCGTGTACCACTTGTAGCAAAAGTGTGTCTGAACAACTATATATTTTTGAAATGTCACCTTGGATAAGCAGATTCTCACCGGAGTACACAGAGCACCCCAACAGGGGTCTGGGTGAGTGAGGAGCCCCCTCTCCTTCCCACCCCTCCACTGCCCCACAAAGATGTCCCAGATAGCTTTGAAAGAAACTTATTTTTCTGTGCCATGATGAGAGAGTGAGAGAGACAGAGAGAGAGGGAGAGTAATTATGTACAAATGATAAGGTGTAGGCTGTATGGCATATTCCCGCCCTGGGTACGTGGCCCGAGCGACACTATCAGACTGGCCCAGGGGCCCGTCCGTAGGGCGACTGCCATCTCGCCCCACCTTATCAATATAGGGATAACGTGAAAACCCAGCCAGCCGCAGGCAAATTCATCACCTTGACAGTCTCGTGTGCCCCGCCCAGGGCTCCCCTTGATATGGCCCAGCCATGACCTCATCCCGACCTGCTCTGGCTCACCAGTCCAAAATCAGGACAGGCAGAAATACTAAGCGGCAAGCCAGGTCATTCTTCGTTCAAAGTCTCCAATTACCACCATCACCCCCCATCACGGAAGCCGAATGACCCGCTGAGATACAGATAAATCTATTCAGAGCCCTTATTTATGGTGACTGATTCCTGATTGGACTGTTTTTGTCTTCCCAGAAATCTTCTTTGAATACATATGTTACTATAACAGATTATCAAATACAACAAAAATTACTACATTAATATAAAGAGAGGGCAAATGGCACACTGCCAAGACACTCTGAGTTGCCCAGACCATTCCGTTTTTAATCTACTGGAGATGCCAAGATTCCAGGTGAGGTGTGAGAAATGATCCAGAATATGCCAGCAGATCACAGCCATCGTGATGCCTGACTGTGCCAGATCTCTCTGCCACGTAAACCCTCAATACACTATATGCAGCTGTAGAGGAAAGCCTGCTACCATTTCTATAGTAACTCATAAACTTCACCTGCAACTACTTCTGGAGCAGGAGAGCAGAATGAGAGTAAATCGGGACAAATCTGTAAATCTGTGCAGATCGGAATAACGTCCACGGGTGTGAAGTAGACAGGTCGCCCACGGCGGAAAGTGATTCTAATAGTGTTAATGACACGTTTATATACACAAACTGAAGCTGATTAATTTCTTTATATAAATGAGTTGATACTAAGCTTAGGATTTTTATTATATTAAAACGTGAACGTAATGTAGTCTAAAGCGCTTAAACATATCCCGTTTAAACCGTAAAGAAGAATTTATGTAAATACTTTACCATAGCTGGGTATGACACAAAAATAAGCAACCATGCCTCATTGTGAAATGACCTCTAAATTTCCTCTGCAGTGAACTGACGTCTCTTTTCAGAGAAGTGGGCCGACCTGTTTCTAGTCGGGGAACTGCAGGTAAGTCACCTGAAAGCTCGCTACCTGGCCGGCGGCAGCGCGGTGCGGATTTAACACAGGGCAGTTCTGTGTGCAGTTTGCGATCAGCCTGCTGGCGTGCTGCTTAAAACAGGCACCGAGCCCCGTCCGGGCGTATTTTAAGAGGTTTAACGAAAATGCCGGGTGTGCATGCAACTGCAACAGCTTTCCATGGAGCGATTCCCCAAGCAGCCGCTAAATTCAGCACCGCCGTGCAGCAGCCGGACCGGTCCGCTTGTCTATGGAGCGATGAACCCGGCGCCACATTAACCTTTTAAGGACCAGTATGTGACAGATCGAGGTTTATGTGCAAGGACTGTTGGGTCCGACATTTAGCAGTGCGCCAACGGGTACCGGGCACCAGCACCCCGATTAAAGAGACGCACTTATGCGCTGACATTATATGCGTATATAAATATACGTGCTGTTCTGTCGGTATGTCTGACGACTCTCTCCGGTAAAGGATATTTCCTGATCAGGTTGTCCACCTCCGTGGAGTCCGGTCCGAGGTGCTCCGCCGCCTCATCCTGATCGTCCACGAATTTGTTTTCGTCGTACTCGTCGATGTCCACCCTGCGAAACCGCGACGACAGCGTGTTCTTCGCCATTCGGGCCGGTGGCCGTGCGCTGAGCACGGGCGGACGAGAGTAGGTGCCGCAGTCGGGCGTAGCGGCGATCCGGTACGGCACTGATCGCGGATAGAGCCGGGGAGAGCGCGGCTCCCGAGTGCTGCGAGCGGCTGCCTGAGTCCCTGCGTGCGCACTTACACACTCACACTCATATACAGTCAGTCAGTCCCTCCCCCCCTCCTTCACTCACTCTCTTTTCGGGATCTGCGACTGTCCCAGCTGATGGTGTTCACTGCGGAAACGGAATTACCTCACGGCCCCGGTCCAGTGTCTAAACTCTCAGGACAGATGAAGCGGGATGTTTACCGGTGCCCTAGAGTCCAAACAACGCACCTGGATCAGCACCGCATCCCGGTGCGGAACTGGGGACGCGGTAACACCGGCGCGCATCGCATTATAGAACCCATTATATATTATTATACATATATCAAGGGCGTAGATTTGGGCATGGATGGTTGGGACATGTCCCGACCAATATTGTTTGAGTACCGTGTGTGTTTAGGGGGACGGGGGGGGGGGGGTTCAGGATTGATTTGGTCCGTACCAGTGTTGAAATCAAATCCACGCCCTCGACACAACCACACACACACACACACTGACACTGCGATTTGTAACATGGATGGACGGAGATACAAAATGCTTAATCAGCTTAGAATAAACAATTTTGAGTAAGCACTTTTTGCCCCAGTATGTATGAAACCTGTTATCGTTCCAAACTTCAGAGTAAACCGGGCAACCTGTCATTTATCACAGCAGACACGGAGAAGTAATAAAAATAATCTCCCAGTTTAATCAGCGCCTTGCAGTGCTGTACAGCACGTTTCTCTCAACTATCTATTCTTTATAACCAGACAGGTAGAACTGCACAGCTGCCGTTGGTTCCATTAAACGAGCAGGCGCCCCCACCCCCGTAGAAATCCCTTGATAGCGCCCCCTCTCGGCGATCCTCCGCAGCACCACCTGACCCTGTTTAGCTCCTCCCCCGGGTGCCTAGCTGCTTCTTCCTTTTATTGCCAGCCAGACAAAATGGTGAGGCGTCCACCGCTTTAACCTAAAACGATCCTTCGGCATGCAGATAATAAATCTCCGTAGGATCGACGGGGATCGGTAGTTGAAAGCCATGCCAAGCCGCCCGGGTAAATATTAAACCGACCTCATTTCTCATTTTTAAAGCAGAAAAATGTAGGCCCTCACTGAACTGGGAGTATGTATGCATGCGCGGGTTGTTTTTTTTTTCAGTACGGAAAGAATTTTAATTATGTATTTGTTTAGACATGCATTCTTATTTGTCCTTAATTAGATATCTAACGACACTCAGGGTTTGTGCTCTGAACAGCCACGTGTTACTTTACTGACCTCATCCAGATGTTCGTATAATATCCTGTATGTCCGTTCAATTAATTCTGTTTCTTATACTATTAATGCAAAACTGCAATATGTAAGTTCTGGGCACAAGCGTGACTAACACGCTTCCAGTACGAGAGCTGGTCATTGTAAATCCGATACTTTCATATCTTTCTGTGGGAGCAGAGGCGCCATGTTTGCAGTACAACTTCAGTTTTAGATGAAGCGGGAATCAGTCTAGTTGATTTCAAAAACGTACATGTTGCAGGGTTATGCCTGAATTGTGATTTACCTCCGAAAATGTCAGCACTTGAGTGAACAAAGACTAAGTGCTGTGCTCGGGTCGTAGTGTAACCACTGTCTGAGAGGCCGGTGTGCAGTCTAACTTAAGATTTAAAGCAGTTAAATTTAATACTTCAAGTAAATGTACTGGCCAGGCTTGTAAGTGGTACCTTCCCATGCAGTAAAATTTCAAGGCCCCTGATCTGTGGAATAGGAAGAAGGAGGATGTGATCAAACAGCTGGATGACTTAAAGATCGAGCTGTCCCACCAGCCTATCTCTAAGGTAAAAGGGGGGTGGGGGCTGCCTGCAAGTTGTCCAAGATATGAGTGATATGTATGAACTGCTTACACACATCCCGGATGGTGGGGAGTAGTGTTTCCGGGTAGGTTGTTGTGTGTTTTGCATGAACAATGCACCACAGCAAGTCGAGGAGACTCACGGCATAGTCATTGGTGCTCAGAGCGTACCTGAAGGACTTTAGGTTCAGATTGCTCATCTCAAAGCAAAGTGCTGCCTGTATAATTAAATTCACTCCATAAAATGTGCCACAATAATGTGTCTGATAACGTCATAGCTAGGGATGATGTTCCAAAACTCACTCAAGCATTTGATATCATTACCAGACTTCTGCTGGTCCTTCCATAACTATGGGGAGACTAAAGGGGGACATAATCCAGGTATAGATTTTAACAGCTCTGGATGCTGTTCAACCAGATAGTCACTTCAATATTGGTTCAAATAATAGAATTCATGGCCATAGGTGGAAATTGGCAGGAGAACATTTTAAACTGGATTTGAGAAAGCACTTCTTTACACAGTGTGTAGTTAGAGTATGGAATTGTCTTCCTGTGCCAGTTTCAGCCTGTACTACACATTCTTATGTTCCTTAAGGGGGTTGTTGATTATATATTGTCGTGTCTGTGAGGATGAGCTAGAGCTGATGCCATTGTCCCGGGCATCATTAGAGCCCAGACCAATCCAACTATGTTCCAAATTTGCCACGTCATTCTACCACTACTATCATGGCAAGACGTACTCATGAGGATGCTGCTGAACCTGGTCATAGATTAGTCAGTCTCGGTGTATTTGGGGTGCATTTTGGACCTTGGAAGATGGATCTGCCAGGTTGTTAACGACGTGCTGTTCTGTTACCCTGCAAGACTATCTCCCAGCTCTGATCCTCACTCCCATGGAGACAGTGTGAATATATTCTTGCTAAATGGATCCTTCTGCCCTCCATGGTCGGGAGGATGGCCGGGCCTTCCAGAGGGTCACCATTCTGGCTTGTGAGTCTGGAAACTCGGCCAACAGGTTTAGGCTCTTGGTGTGCTACAGATGGCTTATCGGCAGGTGGGAAATTATCTCCGAAGTTTAAGCAAATATTTAACTGTTAGTTTGTGCAGAATTCATGAATATTTGTATATTTTCTCCCTCTCTTTTTTTGGTATGCCACATCATGCTTTCTATCTTTGGTGGCTGCGTTGTCTGCAAGTCCATCGCCAGAGTCCTGTCTGTTATCCACCAGGCTCAGGAAGAACTTGAGGATGCTTTATAAGGTACAGCCCATCCTGCACTGCATGGATTTCCTGGGTCACATGCCCACCTTGCCCCCCTCTGGGTTGTCTTCTGCTTGTTCACACAGACCCTTCCATCTGTATTGACTTGAAAAATTTAAGAATAAAGTCAAACATTTCATGGACAACCCAGGTTTTGGATGGATGCATTTCATTTGTCTAAGAGTTTTGAAACACATGTCTGTTCTGCAAGACCATCACCCAGCTCTGCTCCTCACTCCCGTGGAGTCGGTGTGAATATCTTCTTGCTAAATGAATCCTTCCGCCCCCCCATGGCGGGGAGGGTGGCTGGTCCTTCCAGAGGGTCACAGTTTTGGCTCATAAACCTGGAAACTCAGCCGACAGTGTTTCTCATGCTGACACCCAGCATGTATTGGGTGAAGTTTTTCTTTTTGAAGGCCTGTCAGACTGCCTGGACATTGCCATCTTGTTTATTTTCATTGTTTGATTTCAGGGTAAAAGGTCTAAACCAAGCCTCTGTATGTGAGGCCCAAGATGATGCGGGCTAGACGGCGACGACTGAAGCAGCATAAGGAGAGTTTGATGACCAAGAAAACGCAGCGGATGTTAGGGCTGTATTCCATCCGTATGTTTGCAGCTAAGATCTAAAGAAGCTGAAAATGACATTTTCATGTAAATATAGGGTGAACTAAGCAAAAGTAGGACAGCACTTAAGTCAAAAGTAAACAAAAAAATTAATATATTTTTTCAAAAATGTGCTTTATGTAAGGAATAATTGGCGACGGGCCGTTGAATTATTAGAAAATAATGCACACCTGAGGTGGTGATGCGGCCACGACGCGAAGCGGAGTTACACCTCGGGTGTGCATTATTTTCTAATAATTCAACGGTCCGGAGTCAATTATTCCGCTTATACTACGGTTGCCACAC
>JAODLC010000123.1:31984827-32002328 GCA_026781145.1 Hippopotamyrus pictus | reverse complement strand
CCCTGAAAATAATTGCACACCTCAGAACGTTCGTCAGCCAATCAGATTCAAGCATTCAACGGTCCCGTAGTATAAATTTAAAACAATCTCCAGCCCTCTGTTAATAAAATTCATCTTAAACAATGTACCCATCATATGCTTCAAGCAGCATAAGGCAAAACTTAAGTGTCTCACTTTGCCTGATGTCCCACTTTTGCTGAACTCGCCCTACTGTATGGAATAAAGTGAAAGAAAGTGCCTCTTCATTTTGGATCCTGCTGCTCTTGGGGCCATCAGTCAGTGTGTAATCCAGCTCTGCGCTCCGGCCTCCTTGGAAGAGACTCCTGTACATCCGCGGCTTGTATTTTGATGAGGCATGGATGGTTTGAGGGCTTTTTGGACAACTGGTCAGGATTGTAGATGTAGTGTCTGGTTACGGTGGGTGGGCTCTTCCCCCAGCTGCTCCACCCCTCCTGCATGAAAATCGATATCCCCCCTTTGGGCTTTCAAAAGAGCACATAACACCTTATGAATTCAATTTTATTTCTAAAATCCACAGCACTGGTTGGTTTGATGCTTCAGTGATGTCTGTCACGGCGAACCAAATGTTGTACTTCTTAAATGATATACAGTGGGCTGCAGTGAAGGAATTCTTTGTCCTTTCTATACTTGCTGAATAAAGATTCTGATGTCTACCATACAGTGGGTCTCTCGCCAGCTTGCCAAGCAGAGAAGCATGCTAAGCATGTCTTTTCAGGGTCCCCTCTGTCCTCCATGTGAAATCTTCACAACTTCATGTTCTCTCCCCATCCTGTCAGCAGTCCCTGTGCATTAAACAACAGTCTTCTATTGTTTATATGCGCAGTCAAACTTTAAGGAAACCAAACTAATTCATCCATAGGTGCAGTGGTCAGATGGTCAGGTCTCCCGCTCTGTTAGCTGAATATGCCTCTTGTCATGGTACATTCACCTTCTCCAGTGCATAACCTGCATGTTTTTGTCTATTTCCTCGTACCGCAGCTTCCTGAAAAGATAAGCCATGTTTGAACTAAACAGAATCATGGACATCCTTTTCTCATTGTTGAGAGGCATCTGAAGTGTAAACTGAGATAAGGGATTTCAGGATAGTGCCCTTTTTGTCCGTGACACAGAAGCTGTTGAACATCCCTGATCTGCTTCAGCTTCACAGGAAAGCAGGGTATTCATGTCTACCTAGGGTAGCACTGTGGCATCAGACCTCAGCAGTTGTGAGTTTGAATCCTATTCCTATTGTGTGTATCGAGTTTCCGCAGATTTCCTCCAGGTACTCCAGTTTCCTCCTGCAATCAAAAAACGTGCAGTCTGGTGATTTGCTGTCTCTGAATGTGCATATGTGTGCTCTGTGATGGACGGACATTCTATCCAGGGTGTATCACTTGGCTCGAAGATCACCAGGACCCTGTTTGCATAAGCAGTTATGGAAGGTGAATGGGTGGATGTAAAATAAGGCTTGCTGTACAGTCTGTCCCCCACAGGCAGTCCCCCAGTTTCAATCACGATGATTGCATAAGTCTGTCTTTAAGTTGAATTTGTAGTTGTCGAAACATGTACAGTTGTGTTCAGAATAAGAACAGTGTGTCTAAAAATGTGAATAAAGCTCAAAATCCTTAGATTTTATTTCCATACAAGCAAATGCATTGGGAACACTACAAATCTATTCCAAATCAAAACGTGAAGAGAAATTCATCGCATTTGTGTTATTCCTTTACAGATAGTGAAGGAAAGGGAATATTAGGCTGTTCAAAAAAATAGCAGTATCCACATTCTTCTTTACAAACTCAAACATTCACTGTATGAAAAATGATTTAAGATTTTGCTTTCCTTTGAATCATCAAAGCAATATTTAGTTGTATAACCACTGTTTCTGAGAACTGCTGCATATCTGTTGACCAACTTCTGGCATCTGTGAACAGATATTCCAGCCCAGGATGACTGGACTACATTCTACAATTCTGCATTTCTTTGTTTTGCCTTAGAAACAGCATTTTTGATGTCACCCCACAAGTTTTCTATTGGATTTAGGTCCGGGGATTGGGCTGGCCACTCAACATCAATCTTGTTGGTCTGGAACCAAGATGTTGCTCATTTACTGGTGTGTTTGGGGTCGTTGTCTTGTTGAAACACCCATTTCAAGGGTATTTCCTCTTCGGCATAAGGCAACATGACCTCTTCAAGTATTTTGAGGTATTCAAACTGATCCATGATCCCTGGTATGTGATAAATAGGCCCTCGACCATAATATGAGAAACATCCCCATAACATGATGCTTGCACCACCGTGCTTCACTGTCTTCACGGTGTACTGTGGCTTGAATTCAGTGTTTGGGGGTCGTCTGACAAACTGTGGCCACTAGACCCAAAAAGAACAATCTTGCTTCCATCAGTCCACAAAATGTTGCGGTGTTTCACTTTAGGCCAGTCAGTGTGTTCTTTGGCAAATTGTAACCTCTTCAGCATGTTTCTTTTTTTCAGCAATGGGATTTTGCAGGGGCTTTTTGCCAGTAGCTTGACCTCACATAGGCGTCATCTGATTGTAACAGAACTCACAGGTAACTTCAGACCTTCTTTGATCTTCCTGGAGCTGATCATTGGCTGAGTCTTTGCCATTTTGGTTGTTCTTCAATCCATTTGAATGGTAGTTTTAATTGCCATAACTGACACATGTTTTTTCACAGAATGGATGACCACACTAATTGAACTTCACACTGCTATTATTTTGAACACGCCCCTTTCAATTAATGATTGAATTACACAGAATCAGCAGCATGCATGTCTGTTGGTTTTTTATTACTCTACTACACCTACTAGTCAAGAATAATTTCTACCAAAAACAGTGATTTATCAGGTTAGTGATGTCAGACTGCTATTATTTTGAACAGAACTGCACATATCACAGGTTTTATTTAGCGTCAATTTGTCAAATGCTTGTCTTAGTATTTAGTTTATATTTACTGTATTGTACTGTACCTGGAGCTGACAAAATGCCGAAGCCGCATGATGTTTTCATGAACGTCACAAAGCAGTGTGTGCATCCATTATTATGACCCATTGTATCGACCTCAAATTTTTAATCTGATAGGCTTTACGGCAATAAGTACAAGTTTTCCATCAGCCAAACATTCTTAGCCCAAGGACTGCCTGTACTTCACTGCTATGAAACACCAGCCACCAAAAGTCAAAATCCATCTCGGTACTTTCTATAACCTACTACATGTTAGCAATCTGTAATCACATAATGCTTGAATCACTGTGATTTGTTTCTGGAGATAAAGGCCACAGTATGGTAATTTGCTATAAAAGAATTGCTGTGCTACTGGTTAGGAATACCAGATGTTAATCATTCCAAAGCATTTCAGTTAAATAAGTTACATGGCTCATTGGAGGGTTTTTTTTTTAAATTTTTTTTTTAACAAAGGAATAAGGACTCAGTTCAGGTCAACTTGGGAAGCCATCTTACCCTAAATGTATCTTATCTCTGAGCTGTAATTCACTGTCCCGGATGAGGAACTCCCATTATCTATATAGCAGGTTAGTGTTTGCAAATCCTAATGCAAATTTTGTACAGTCTGAAAGTAATTCTCAAAGGCTTATTGTACGGTTCCAAGTCATGTTGTAGCTGTAGGATGGGGCAGAGTTTGTGTCTTTGCTTGCAGACTCGAAAATAGCTCAGGTTGGCTTTGACTGTAGCCAATGCGACAGATATAGGATAGGGGAGGGTTCATGCCTAAAAACCTGTGAAATAGGGCTCTTAGGTCACAGGAGGTCATGGGGGTCAAGCTAGTCCATGGTCATTGGGTAGGATTTTATATTCTACCATTGGCAGGTCTTATGGTGATTCTGTGATGTATTTTAATTAGCTTTGGTGTGTATTTGTGTTTGTGTGTGGCTATTTCCCAGGACATAATGAGTAAAGCAGGCAGCTCTACAAAGTGATCTAGCCAGGAATTGGCCGAATTTAGCTGACAGCAGATGGACACTACATTAGCACTGGGAGCAGAGTGTGCCAGTCCTGAGAATGAGGTGTCGTTGTTGTTGGGCTATCACAGATGTTGAAGGTTACCTTGGTCCCATACAAATGTAAATTACAGATAAATAACCTTGAAAGATCAACTTTAAGCATGGAGCAAAGTACACCGGAAACTATGTGTCAGTAAGTGACTGTCTGGCAATGGGGACAAATACAGGGTTTAGTGTAAATGAGAAAGTGGGACAATGATGTTGGGATTGATATGTGTTTCCAGGGGGCTTGAATTACTGTAACACACATGGGACACCAAGGGACAACAGAACAGAAGGCCAGGGTTCCAGAACATTCTGACCTCAGCCATCATATCAGATTTTCAGAAAACCTCTTAAAACTCATTTATTTACTTCCTTGCATATTTAAAGAAGACCTTTTCCCATCCGACTTTTTTCTGCAAGCCTGGCCCTCACCCTGGAAGAATCATCTAGGTTTGTGGCTGGTAACCTCCCATGGATTCCACAGGGGTGACCAAATCCCCAAACACACGAGTTCCCTCTCTGTCTCTACAAGGCTTTTCTGTCCTCCTCAGCAGATTGACTTCATCGCCGAAAACAGACGTGTCAGTCCCTGATAGGTTCACCCGTCACTCAGCTGGGCTGTCTGGTCATACATGGTGTGTGATTATGGTGAAGGAATATGGGTCAGACAGCGGAGCTTATTGGGACAGGGAGGTGGCACAGATGGCTCTCAATTAAGAGATTTGCCACAGATCAGGGGCTGGATTTTATGTCAGGACCGATAGAGCTTGTGATGCAAAGCGATGTCAGAATACCAGAAGCATGATGATATTTCTTTGAGCTCTCACGTTGAGCTCTAGGACATTCGCTAATACACCCTGTTACCAATGCAGCAGCAAATATATTTAATGGACAGTTTCAATATTAGACCTATCCACAAGGGGGAGCCAAAGATCTATGGTATACAGTGACATTAAGCATTGGCTAAGTTTAAACCGCTTTCACTTATGCTGAAAGTTTACTGAAGGTCTATTCAGAGTATGAGATACTCAGATGACATGAAGGAGAGGCTGGATCAGGCATACCTCAAACCATTTTGGACTGACATTTATTGGTCTCCACATCTTCAATAGATGACACCTAGAGACCTCCCAAGTGCCAGTGCTGGCTCTGAAATCCTCCCACACACCATAAAGTACCAACGATGATGTCATACCTTGCATGTGATTTAAAGGTATGAGACTAATCTCCTCACGGACAGCCATGTGGCTTAAAAAGCATGTGGTGGGAGAACCTCCAAAAGGTAGCATAGAATGTGAGCGGAAAATGAGCCCTGATGTGACTCTGACCACAGGGATGGGGGGTGTAAATGAAGCGCTATGTAAGAAAGGGGGGGTTGGGAATGGGCGCCGAGCAGCAACTTCATTCCTCTGGCTGCTCGCTGCTGCCGAACCCCTGAACGTAACTCTGCTGTGCCTCTGAATCTGACCGCTGTTCTCCCCCTCAATCGGGCTCAGGCTCCTGCTTTGACTGTCTCCTCTTGCTGCCTTTGGTTCTGCATCATTTGGTACAGAGAAAACTGAAAGTGGGACCCGTCAAACACACCGGCGATCTTGAAAAGGATGGGGGGAGCACACTCCCAGAAGAGGCGGGGCTGGTATGGCCCCCCAGCCAGGCCTGATTTGCACTGGAAAGTGAGCTGTTTGGGCACCACGGCTGGGAAGGCTGATGTATGAGGGACTTTGGGGTCCGTTGGCAAGGCGCCTCTTGGCACGGAAATTGACCATTGCTGGAGCCTTGAGGCAAGCTGTAGGCTGAGACCTAATCCTGGAAGTCCTCCTCACCATCCTCGGTGACACCTACTGACCTCTTAGCCATTTCCTCCCCTTGAGATCTAGATGAATGACTTTTGTAGGTAATATATCATAACTGATATAGGATCCAAACAGCATTACTGAACTTGCTGCAGTTATTATCGCTAAATGTGTCGCTAAATGAATGGTTTTGGGGTTTAGACCCCCGCCCCCTCCCCCCAATGCTTGTAATGTGTGAATGCGTGTGAGGCCTATGAGCCGTGGTGGACCAACATCATGGTCGTACCCTGTCCTTTGTGCTTCCTGTTGTTGTATCTTACTTCAAGTATCTTTGATGATAGACGTGCAGTCTGTCATCACGTCCTGGAGACTTGCAGAAGTACCAGCCAGTCTTCACAAATGAACAGTTACACCCACTGTTGCCATTAACACCATTGCCAGCTCCCAGTGGGTATGGTGATCTCATGTAGCTTCAATCCAGTTCTAATGGGGCAGGGCTCTGGAGATACTTCTATGGCAGAACACACCGACTGACTGGGACATACTGACTGAGACATATGCTGTGTTCACTGCTGCTTCTCTGCTGGTTATCGCTTAACTCTAAAACACCTGCTGCTCCCCCCCCCCCCCCCCAAAACTTTGGTTCTCTGACCAATAGACAAGCCTAATCTCTTCCTCCTCAGGAAGGAAAAAAAATTCTTATGGACTGTACCCAGACCTTTAGATGCAAATGAGGCTTGGTGTGGTTTTCAGGGCACTGTCCAATCATTGTGGGTTTCCTGGGCTCTGTCCAATCACGGCAGGTTTTCTGAGAATTATCCAATCAGTGCAGGTTTCTGGTTATTCCTGGGGTTCCTGGCTTCAAAGCACCCAGCTTATAGAAAAATTGCACATAGGACAGGTTTTTTACAGTCAGGAGCAAGATACATCAGGATACGGTGTGCCAGGTAAAATCTTTAGCATCCAAGGAGGAATCTATGTCTTGAAACAGTGACTTGAGTTGAAGGAAGATACCAGTGGTTCGAAAGTCTGCTGGGCAAGTCAGTAATGATTACTGCTCTTCAGATGGTTTCTGTTCAGCAGTTGCCTGTCTAGCTGTGTGCCCCCCCCCCCACTGACTGCTGGGTTTCAGTGACGTCAGCAAGAGAACATTGCATGGTCAGATCTTTCACAGGTGATAAATTAAGACCGCCTGTACTGTAGATGAAAACCATTTCACAAAGGCAAATTTGGCCCTTTTTTACATAGTCCAATTCACCATGGAAACTCTACATTGAACAATCTGTGCTGTAATAATGTTATGTTTGCATTTTCACTTTGGTTGAGCCTCCCATTACAATCTCCCTACTTTCACTATTTCTTCCTAGGAGGGCTTGGCTGTAGTGCTTTTGAGGTACTAACATTCACATTCATTTATTTAGCAGATGCTTCTTTCTAAAGCAATGTACGTTTTTGAGAAAGCAGGGTCAGCCAGTGTCATAGCTGGTGAGCTTTATACCTGCCAATATGTGAATGGGTCCGATCACTCAGATTCCGTGGATGATCCTCAGATGATTCCTAAATGTTGTGAAATATAACTGCAAAATGCCATGTCACAACCAGTTATACATCCATCTATCCATTTTCTATACCTGCTTGTCCTATGCAGGGTCGCAGGGGCCCAGAGTCTCTCCCTGAAGCTACAGGCACAAGGCAGTGAATAACCCAGGATGGGGCGCCAACCCATCGCAGGGCACACATACCATTCACATATTTTTGGACTGTGGGATGAAATTGGAGGACCTAGAAGAAAAGCCACGATGACAGTAATACATGTAATGGATTAAGACCATTGGCCGTATATCCTTCAGACTGAAGGCTCCTAGTCTACAGAATGTCTGGGATGTCCAGGGCTGTAATGTTTATTTGCAATTTGCTGTTTCTGGTGCTCCACTCATAAAGTCACTGTGCCACCCCAGTGTACTGACTTTTTGGAGCGAGTAGGAGGCCAACTTTGGGGGTCGAAGTTGCACGCTTGTTCTGGGTGCTTTGCATATTTTTTTGAAACCAGCCTGCCTCCCGATTAATGACCCACTTAGCCGACTATGGGATACGGAGCTGAAGGATGATCTTTCATGGAGGCTTTGGCACACTCCGCCGAGTCCTCAGCCAGATCATACCAGCTCCTCCTTTAACGGGCACCAGGCTGTGGGATCTCAAATTCAGGCACCGTTTCTCTGCCTTGTCCTGTCCTGTTATCATGTTGCTTCACTGGTAACATTATTCAAATTATCTTTCAGGTTCACCCATTTATTTTACTGCATTTGCTCAAAGTTCCAATAGCTGACATGTGCAATCTTGTTTAGAGACGTCCTGTGTACACCTGAGAAGACTAGCTCTTTGTCTGGTGCTCTGAGGCCACCGCGCCTCACTCCGCTGGGAGTTCACACGCCTGCTTGATGCAGCGAGACACTGGATCCGCGCGCAAAGGCAGTTTTGGTACGTCATATGACTGTCCACTAGAGGGAGCTCGCACAAAGATAAATCTTAATACAAACATAACTTGTCGCGGCAATAATGAGTGCATTTGACGTCCATCAAACTTGACAGGGTGAAATGTGACAGCGTAAACTGAGGATGTTATATTGTCTAAAATTTTTTGTGAGATATAACTGGTACTTTGGAGAGGTATCTTTTTTTTTGAAGAGGTTATTTTTTTCAATATAAAAAAACTAATTTAAAAAAATTATCAGCATTATCAAAAAAGTTGTTTGTTGTTTGACAAGACAGAGTACAGTTGTCATGACAGTTAATTAATTTTCACAATTTTAAGGGCTTACTGTTTTACTACTCAAGCATTTTATTGAGATGAATCCGCCTAATCCCCAAGGTGAAAGACAGAACGAAAATGGTGCTTGTTGAAGTACGTCCTCAGACAGAATGCTTTGGAATAGCACATAAAAAGTGCATCACTCAGTAGTCAGGGGCTGTGACCGGCTTCAGGGTGCAGAACAGCACTGTAACAAGTGGCCGGGCCCTGGAAGTCAAGCCCCCCCTCCACAGTTTCCTCCCAAATTCCTTCACGAAACTATTCCCGAAATCCCATCCGTGAAATACTGTCACAAGCAGGGGCACATGAAGGTCAAAGGAGGGAAATACGTGAGTAAACAGTAAACAGGAGAGGAGCGAATAAAATAAACACAGGGGGACATGGAGCAGAGAACCGGAACACACTGGCTATGTTTTGAGAACTGGACTGCATTGTATATGTCTTGGGAACTGGACCACACTGTGTCAGACCCAAGAACTGGACCAGGTTTTCACTGACCTGAGAACTGGACTTTGGAGTTTCTGACCCAAGAACTGGACTACACAGTCTCAGACTCAAGAACTGGAACGCAGTGTTTCTGACCTGAGCTGACACTCAGACGAGGTGGGGGGGGTATGGGAAAATGTGGTCAGAATGAGGGGGGAGCAGGGACGGGCCACACAGTGCAGTAGGTCACTTTCAGACACAACACCGGACTGTTTGTGAGCTGTCAAATGTTCATTGTTTTAAAGAGCCTGTGTGTGTGAAGGCGGCGGATTGCCAGAGGGGTCTGGGAGTGTTTCTGGGCGGGATTATGCGACTCACATACTGCTATATGATAAAAGATGAGGAGAAGAGGGAAGGCCGGCAGAATTTCTTAATTTCAGGATGGCGGCTGGTTGGAGCATCATTTCATAGACCTAATTATCCACAGGAATCATAACAGTCCAGTCATTACTGAAACTTGCTCAATAACATGCTTCCAGAGCCAGTAATATGTATATCCGTCAGTGTGGGGAGCACGTGGGGACCAGCAGCCTGCCACAGGGCTTGTGATGGGGGGGGGGATTCTCCGTCCAACAGTGTGCAGAACCCCCACACCCAAGTCACAGGGGTGCTCCTCCCGGCCTCCCATGCACTTAACGGTCGTGACCAGATGGCCTCGGGGGGCTCCTCACCTTCTTCAGCCCACTATAGAGCCCCCCCAGCACTTTTCAAAGTCAAGTGCTCCTTCACCTGCTCAGTTTCCTTTTGCCCACTCACTGCTGCTCCTCCAACCGTACTGTGCTTCTCCACCCTGGCCTGCCACTTCCTGTCACTAGCAGACATGCCCTCACTTTGACAGCACTGCAGCCGCCATGTCCCACCTGTGGCTGGGGGGCACACCCATGCCATCCTTCCCCACTTCCTTCATGGCACTACCTGCCAACCTGCTGCATCCTCAACCTCAGATCTTTGCTTAATCTTGTCTCTTATCTTTCTTTCACTATTTGTCCTTTGGCCGGTGGATGAAGTGTGAGTTTTTATTGTGGCACCTTCAGTTGTGGGGTCAAGGGCAGTGGTTACCCTTTGACCTTTGTGACCCCGTGTAACCCCCTATAATCCCTGTGGCCCTGGAGTGACTTAGCCAGTAAGTGTGCTTTTTAACCCAGCACTAAATTCCTCCTTGGTGTTTTTAAACCACTCTTTCTGGGTGGGTCAAAAGGGAATCAGGGAGGTTCTGATTGGGCCAGCAGGATCACTCCATCAGCACCCAGTATCAGATGCCGATATCCTCTGCTCAACATCTCTTCCTATGTACGTCTGATAGCCAATTGGACAGCCTATGTAATACTTAAGAAGAACCAAACCTGAAGGACGTGGCTTCTGAGATAAAGAAAAGAACCTTCTTCAGTTTCTAGTACTAGCAGAAGGATATCAGACTACTTAGGCCCCAGGGCAAGTACAAAAACGCCTTCAGAGAAAAATACACCAAAAGAGGTGTGGAGGGCTGGACCAGGAGCAGCATTAGTTTGATGGTTATGGAAGAAGTAACTTGGTGGCTTCCTGCTGCAGATAAACTGATGGCCCAGATGGTGCCTCACAGCATTGATTTGATGTTATTTATTATGTTAAATTAACTGCAAAGTGGGGAGCAGAATCTCCTGTTGATTGATCTTCTGCTTCTCCAGCCTCTTCTATGATTTGCACCTTCCTGACTGTGTTCACCTAGCATGCAGGCTAGATTATTCAGGCAAATATGGACCCCCTGAGCACTTGTGTGCTTAGCTTTGAAGAATTAGATGAAGAAATGTGTTATTTTTTTCTTTCAGCAAAGGACTGAGTTGTTTGGATAATGAAGCACTTTTCCTTATGCTAGAAAATATACCACGTCCAGACACTAGGAGTAATTTCACTCTGATCTCCCAGCTTCAGACTGTTATCATAGGGATCCAGTATCTGTTAATGTATCAGAATAAAAATCCTAGAATTATTCATACCAAATAAATCTCTCGTTTTACAAGTATAATGGAGCACACATCTGCCAACATCTGGAAGGAAAGTAAATCTTGTATATTTTTTGGGCTTTTGAAGCAGCAACTGGGTGTGTGAACATATGCACTGCAGCTTTGAGGGGTGTCGGCGAGTCCAGTGCACTCCATTGCGCTCCAGTGGCCTGACCAGTGCATGTTATGCAGGTGAGCTGGCTACAGCGGCCCTGCGCAAGGGCTGGCGAGGGTCAGTGGATGTGTTGGGACACTGAAGCGAGTACATACTGCTCACCCCTAACCTCCACCTCTCCGGAGGACAAGTGACATCGATGAATGTTTATCTGCAGTCTGCAGTAAATGGCAGTCACCTGGGAGAAACCCATGGCAAGAGATGTCTGCTCCTTCTGGAAAACAGAGACCGGGTGGAATTTAATATTTATGGTTCAGCTATTCGGCTTGAAAGATGCCCCAGGGGACCGAAGCTGGCTTTAAGACACCCCCGTGTCTCTCCACTGACATACCATGTGATTCACAAAGGTCCTGGGGAGGAAGTAACCTATTGACAACAGATAAGTCAAGTCGAAGCCAATCAATTTTAATCTGGCATGTAGGTCTTTCCAAAGTGCCGCTTGAAAATTTTTAGATTAGAGACAGTTTCTCAGTGCAGAGAACAAGACTGAACACAGTCGCAATGCTAACTGATGAGAGGGTGACCTCAACTTCCTGTATTGCATGACTTCTGTTGCTGAGCTAGTTCTGAAAATTGACACTGAATTGGGTCACACCTGTAATGCTGGTTAATCAACCTGATGCACTGATATGCTTGCAGGCAGGAAGAGGACAGAGCAGAGCAAGAATGTGAGTCTGCTAAAGGCATCACCATCCAGAAAAGGACCCCTGCTGCTCTGGTTCAGTCTTAGACTATGATCTTCACTAGGTAGGTGGCCTGTTTATGCAGGCAATGTCCCACCTCTGCACCAGGGTTTGAGGACTCTGCATTGGCTTTGAGAGATTAAATTTAAAGACAAACAACAGGGGGCAGAGTGGTTAAAGAATTGCCAAAACCTTGTTCAAAGCTAAGGCAGTGAACTTCTTTGGACCTCTAAATAGCTAAGCTTATATGAATCATTCCAGTAAAGTCTCCAACAATTTAATAGTGTAGGATTAGGAGGTACATGACTTTGGATCAGAGTGTCATGCCTCTGCACTGTTATACAGTACGATAGATGGCCGACAACTGTCAGCGTCATGCAGTTGGTCCATTTTTTTTCTTTTTTTTTACCCAGCTAGAGTGGGACGACAGAAAATGTCACACGGCGTGCTTCACCACAATGGTGCCCTCTGCCTCACCAGGGCATCCCCGTTGGCATGGCACCAAGATGGTTATGGGCAGCTTGGCTCTGCAATCCCGGGCTCCGGCTGAGGTCGGGGGGGGGTGTTTGCAGTGTTTGCAGTCTGTGTCCATGGGAACCAGTGGGTGCTCCTCTAGCTGGCAGCCAAAATATTGGAATACCGCTCCACTTAGTCAGGGCTGAATATACCCATTACGGCTGAACCGCCTTCAGCGACCCACCAAAAAATCACATTCATGTGGGTGAACTTGTGTTTTTTGTGTTCCAAGCTGAGGTCAGTTGCTGTTCAAAGCAGACTCCTGATCTCAAATCGCCCAAGCTTGACTGGTGACGGCAACATGGGTGCATCCAGCATGGGAGCACCCTTGCTCCATCTCACAGTTAGTTCCTAAACACCCAGACTTCAGCGTAACACCTTTTCTCCATCAGCAGCATCAGCAGGAGTGGCAGAAGGGCAGGAGCGATGGGACAGAGTCAGCCAGCGATGTGGCCAACGATGGGTAACCCTTTGATGGTGTGTGTGGGTTGTAGCCCCACGACTTCAACGGTACAGAATTCTGCATCTCAGCATCAGGGAGTGGGGGGGGGGGGGCTTTGCCTTGGACACTGCAGCCTTTTACCGGTGATCCCCAAAGAGCTCTTTGTGTCCTTCCACAAATGGCTGCCCTCTGACCAGTGTCCTTCCACAAATGGCTACCCTCTGACCAGAGTGTTGAGACGGCTGATCCATGACAGAGGGACATCATTTGCTGTATGATGGTTCCCAGGTCCAGCATTTTGAGTTGGACAGTCCACAGTTCTTTATGCTGTTAAAACCCTGTCTATCTGGGAAGGGGTACTACACTTAATCCATATGCCAGAACTAAACTCCTACTATGCTCAGTTGCTTTTTCAGTACCAGGGTGGGTATGTGGCTCTGTTGGTTAGGATCTGAAGGTTTTTGGTTCAAATCCAGTGATTGGCAGTCATGTCACTGCTTGCATTTTGCTTTGAACAAAGTGTCTGCCAAATAAGTAGATGTAATTAGTAACTTTGGGCACTTTTCCACTGTACCAGGTATAGGTTGAGTACCAGTACCAAAAGTTACAGTACCTCTGTATTTCGTCCGCATTTCAGTTTGTTTTCCCAGTCTGGTCATTGTATTATCCGTCTGCGTTTTGCCTGCCTTACCTGTAATTAAACCCCGTATTCCCCGATACCCTGACGTCTGCGCCTTTGTCTCCATTCTGTCCCTGCTCGGCTCGACAATATTATTATAATTACATGTATTAATGGTTTATTATTTATATTAAAATAGTTAATAAGATACCTATTTTTTATGTATTTTATTATATAATAATAATTACTGTTACTGTCTATCATTGTCTAAATGTATTTTTACTGTCTAAATATATGTTCAGCTAGTGTAAACATGCACGATGCTATCACAGCAAATGCGAGGCTGAGACTGAAGCGTTACCCTTTGTTTCTGCTGAGAGACGTGCCACCTGACTCATTTCCCCGCGCAGACAAGTTATCTTCAGATCGAGTTCTAGGTAATTTTTTTTCGAACTGCTTGGTTCGACTTTTAAGAAATTCGAGTTCTAATGAGTTCGAGAACTGAGGTACCACTGTATACTACAACCATTTTTCAAATTCAGTAGAAAGTACCCCGCCTTGTGTTGTGATGTCATTCGCTGCTGGTGCCAGCTTTTACACCAGTGGAAAACCAACACCTTGAAGCACTATACATTTGGTACTTCAGAAACGGTACCTGGTATGGTACCCTTAATCTCTATCTTATGTCAATTGATATCTTATGTCAATATTTCACTTAGCTGCTGTCACGACCACAGAGGCGGGGCAACACAGCAGCTAGCAATTGCCACAAATCCCAACAGACTATTTCAATCCAAAGCAAACTACCGAGAGTGCGAAGTATTGTTGCCATGTTAATGACATCTACTGAGCGCTTCTTTGTCTCATGTCTCCCCCGCTTGCCCTGCCTGCCTTGTCGTGCCCTGCTGTCCTGCCTGCCCTGCTCCCCTGCTCGATCCTGCCTCCCTGCCTGCCCTGCTTGCCTTCCCTGCCCTGCCTTCCCGGTCTGCCTTTGTCCTCTCTCCTGTCCCATCGTCTTCACGTCCCGTCTCTGCCTGTAGGACTGACTTCTCCGGCTTTAGGCCTCCTGTGATCGCCCCAACTACCCGCTTGGATTTCCCTTTTGGTTTTTCGTGCACCCGGCTTTCAGAAGACATTCTCCCGCATTACGGGGTCTGTCTCTTCTCTGGTGCCCAGACACTACAGCTGCTTTATCAGTACCTCACTTAGTCCATATATTAGCACTGTACTTAATCTCTATATCAGTACTACACTCATCATAATGTGTTTCATCAGAACCTTTCTTAGTTCATATATTAGCATTGCACTTTAGCCTGCAACTTAGTCCCTGTATCAGTGCTGCACTCCCACCACGCAGGTCCTCTAGCTTTATTTGTTCTCTGTTTCTCGCTCTTGTCCTCTCCTTCCTTGTTCTGTCCTCTTTCACAGAGCTAATCAGTAATGAAACCTGGCTCATTTCGGACCAAAGCACAATCACTCTGCTTTACTGCTCCCTCATTATTCTGCTGACAGCCCTCAAATCTGAACGTCCCCTAGCCAGACAACACCAGGCTGAAATGCTACCCATGTAAAGCTAATTTAACTGAGGGAGGTAATCAGCTAATGGCTAATTCTGTGTAAAATCAGTCCGTCACTGTACATAATTAAGATGCTGTTTTACAAAAGGAAGACCCCAGGAAGTAAAATTGAATTACAAGGGAAACTAGAGTGAGCCTGACTTTTTTTTTTTTACGAGTCGACACCCACAAACAGGCCATCCATCTTGGCTATATCCATCAATGAACGCACTTTAACTGTGAGTGTCCTGCACCATTATCGATTTCCACGGCACCATGGATAGGACAATCAGTGGGAGTGGGCTTCCAAGCCGGTCATCCCAATCCCGCGGCGGAAAAAGTGCCGACGCGCATGAAATTTTCACAGTACTCCCAGAGGGACTGGGGGATGTTGCTGACATCATCGTCTCTGGCCGAGCTTGTCAAGAACAGCCCAGCATCGCAGAACAGAACCCCCCACCCCAGACTTTCTCCCCGTTCCTCGTCCTTGACAGTTTCACATGGTGTCAGAAATCCGATCGCAACCCTAGAACAGATGCTGGCATTGTGATGGCCGTCCTCGCCGACCCCCCGTCGTGGTGAATGAGGGAATGTTTGGCATACATTCTATCACATCAGCCTGGTTCCTGCCGAAACATGCTTACTTCCCAAGGTCTCACGAAGGATACAGTGACTGATTAACACTTTGTGAGCAGCCTTCATTTCCTGTATTATTTAATGCATAATTATTACTGTCAAATGTACAATACTCTCCTACCTCTATCTAGAACCTCACTCACCACATAAGAGATGTTAGTACTCTGTAAATTATTCTTCTTGAATGATCACTGCTTATTAATGCTTATTCTGTGGTGTTATTCTACGTCATATATTGTGTAAATTCTTTTTTTCACTTATTACATTGCTTATTGCAGGGGTGAAGTAAGCCTGACTTCAGCATGGACACTTTATCAGTGTCTAACCATTTAAAATTTATTTCATTTTTCCCAAGGCGGAAAGGGGCCCTGATGTTTGCCAGGGCCCAAGGCTACAGCCTATGCATTGATCCGCTCCTGCCATATAGAAAGTTGGGGTGGATAATCTGATTGTATTAGACCAGTGTTTCCCAGCCTGGTCCTTGGGGACCCCCAGACAGTCCACGTTTTTGCAACTGGAAAGCTGGGAGGGAGCAACAATGTACCTGACTTTGAATCCTGACTTTCGGTATGTGTATTTCCTCTTATGGTAGCAGAAAAAATTGAGGGCACCTGCAGAAGGACCCAACTTGCCCACCAAAGATGAAAAGCCACCACATAATTCTCTTTAAGCTCTCTAACAACTTTAGTTGACTTTGTATTGATGTTTGTGTTCCTCATTTGTAATTGGAGACTCTCAGTAAGGTTTCAGGGGCCTGTGGCAGGTAAAGTCCAGGATCTGTTTGGTGAGAGGGGGGTCTGCCGTTGTACAGTACTTATAGGTTATGTTTTGCTGGTTACCAAAGCAGGACACAGTCCATGTGAAATGCATTACAACTCTTTGGTCATTCGTCATGGTGAAAATGGTGAAACCTTAAAAATGCATCCCCTTGGAGGGCTTGATGTGGACAGATGTCTTCTTTATTTCTGCATAAGGCGTGATTATATGGGTCTCTGGTGAGGTGGACAAGTCTTGATTTGACAGTAGATTTTTTAGAAGCACAGAGTTGCAAGAACTTTTCAGTATTGTAGAGTTTGTTCCCGCGGGCTTCCTGGCACTGAAGTTTAGAACAGCACCAGGCATGCAGACCAAATATCAGAGTGAAGAGGCCACATCCGTCCCCTTGAAACTCAAATCCTCAAGGACTTGCAGCAAAAACCTCATGTATCAAAAAAACAGCTGAAAAAATCTGTGGCCTGCAAGCATTACATTTATTCAGCAGACATTTTTGTCCACAGCGACATACTGAGCAGGAAAGGATGGGCTCAGCGAGCAGGGGCAGCCTGCCTCTAGCGCCCTTGGAGCTGTTGGGGACCTTGGCATGGGATTCAGACCCATGACCTTCTAGGCCACAGGTGTCAAACTCCAGTCCTGGAGGGCCGGAGCCCTGTACATTTTTGGGTTTCCCCTCATTTAACACACCTGCTTCAACTCCTTGTGCTAATTACCACACAGCTCTTGAGCTGAATCATTTGTGGTGGAACAAAGAAAGAACTAAGCTACACAGGGCTCTGGCCCTCCAGGACTGCAGTTTGACACCCCTGTTCTAGGCTCTGATCCCTAACCCACTAAACTAGACACAAATACAACATATATTACAATAGTACAACCTGTCCATCAGCTCAGCACAGGGTAGCTGTAACGTAGCAACTGCTTCTAATTTGCCTCTCTTACAGTGTTGGGCATTTCAGGTCCAGAAGCTACAAATCCAGACCAAGATTTTGTTTCTACCAACCAGTTGAGCATAAA
>JAODLC010000123.1:31950984-31975742 GCA_026781145.1 Hippopotamyrus pictus | reverse complement strand
TAAATACCTTCATAATGCATTATAATAGTCAGCATAAGCCATTATAATGCATTATGAAGGTATCTATAATGCGTTACACACACATACTTTAAGTAAAGTGTTACCGAAATGTTCATCAGCTGCATGTGAGGCATCGTGTGGAGGTGCACCGGTGGGGACGACTGTACGACTTGAACAAACTAGTATTTACACTAGTAGTAACTCCATTACTGCTTCACATGTCCAGCTGTTCTGAGGACTCCAGTAATACAATGTTCTGGTTTCACTATGATCAGGTATGAAGATGTACAGGTACTAATTGGCCTGTTGCTTGCCCAGGAGATTTAGGTAAAGTGTGTTGCTGGATTTGTAGGTAGATTTTCAGTTTAGTTCAATTCAGTTCGGTTCAGTTCTATATGGTACCTTTCACAACACAGTTGCCCCAAGGCACTTGAAAAGAATGTGTAGCAATCCAGTATTGTGTTATTTGTACAAAATGGTGCAAGAATCACTGCAGTAAGGCAGAGAGGAGGGGGCTTCAGTATATCATCAACACAGCTCAAAAGATTGTCGGCTGCTCTCTGCCCTCCCTACAAGACTTGTACACCTTGGCAAAGGCAAAAACAATTTGAATAACCCCACACATCCTGGTTTTAACCTGTTTGACCTGTTGTTCTCTGGTATGCGCTACAGGTCTATCAAATCAAGGACGAACTTATTCAGCAAGAGCATCTTTCCCAGAGCCATAATAACACTGAAGCACAATATGCACTGGCCATCTCTCTGTGTCTCTGTCTCTTTCTCTCTCCCCCCCATACCTCTTCTCTGGATGTGCGATAATTCTGTCTGTGTAATAATTACAGCCAAGTGAAATATTTGCTCTACGTGCAAAATTTTTCACTATTAGTAATACTCTCAGCAATTTTCATATTATTGGTAATTCACTGTGTAATACTTGCATCATCAGTAATACTTCTCTGTCTAGCAATACCGCATTTGTTACTGCATTGTAACTGCATTGTTACTTTATTAACTGTATTACCTTGTTAAACATTATTACTTTCTATATACTTTTTATTAAGTATATATAGTATTTTTACATTTACTGTGTAAATAATTGTTTTTGTTCATTGCATCTGAAGGGGAAGCTGCTTTGCAATTTCGTTATACATGGTATAATTTATAAAAGACTTGCAATTCTAATTCTAAGACATTTGAGGAGAGGTAGATGAAGGTATATGAACGTAAACATGATTACAATAATAAATAAAAGACATGGAAGCTGAAATTGGACTAGCTTACTCACACTGCTGATAAACTCATAAATAAATAAAACGGTAAGGGACCCTGTTTATTGTGATATGGGCTCCGCGCCGCCCCTCCGCCACGGCCTCCACACCTTCAGCAGTTCGGGCGCCTGCTTCTTTAGCTTCTCTGTCCTCCACTCATTCTCGCAGGGGTTCAATGTGGATGGGGGTGCGGTGCAGGAACACCGGCAGTCTGACCCCGAGCTGACTGTCTCCACGGAGTAGAAGTCCTCCACCCGGACGCCGCCGCTGCGCAGCCGGCTGCAGGCGTCCCGCGTCAGGGGCCGCATGACGCACTTACAGCGGCAGTCGGAGCCCTCTGAGGTCATCCGCACGGGCTCCGTCTCCCCGAAGGTCTGTCAGGTGACAGGGGCACGACAGGGATGGTGAAGAGAGATAGGAAAAGGATTAAAAGATAACAGGAAAAGAGGGAAGGAGGGCTTCACAGAAGGACGAATTGAGAGGCAAAGTCAGAGCTCTGCGTTCTGTTCATGTCATCAAATGGGGGATCCACACAGACAGGTCACCCATGCCTTTTCACCCCACCACTAGGGGGCGTACTGTGAGATGTCATAAAATCCTGCAACGTTTCACATATTGGAAACTCAGAAAGTCAGCTAATGCTTTTTCATTTAATGTCCGTCACCACAAGCAAGAGGGGTCACATTCTCTCGAGAGCCTCAGATAGCTGGGACCCACGCTGTCACAAAGGCCATCTGTGGGATGCCGACATACCAGGCCTCTTTGTGCACCAGCTGAAATGGGATAAAAAGCACCAGCGTGCTCCTTCTCTGCTTCCACCTACAGAGGCTGGACGTCAAAGGGCCATCGGCACCTCGGACATGGACCACAGGATGGACTGAAGATGCAAAGTCACAGGAAGAAACAAAGACCAAACACCACGGGAGGAACCAAAGACCCAAAACCACAGAAAGGAAGCAAGACCAAAAAACACAGCAAGGACCAGACAGAAGAACATGGCAAGGACTAAAGACTTGGGAAAAAAAAAAAACACAACTGATCTCCAAATCCTGCTGTTCTTCATGAACCTTATTGGCATCATCATTGATGGGCAACAGAGTAGTTGGCCTCTGAACAAAACAGTTTTGATTATTTGCAGAAGAGAGTTCACCAGTGAATAAAGGACTTAACTCACATCTTTTCAGTAATTATTCAGATGCATTAATGAATTAAGCTGTAAAACAGTGTGCTACATTGTGTTGGAGGACACTATCTGTCAGTCCATTGAAAAACAAAACCAATCCCCAAATAAACATTGGTTTTATCGCACTGATGCATATTGTTTTTTTAGTGAATTGCCTGTCGCCCTGGTCACCTTGAGGCCATGAGGTCAAACTCAGAGAGTTGAAGCAGAGACAGACAGATGAAGGCAGAAAGCGCTGAGGTCAAGGAGCCGGCCAGCAGTCGGCGTGGTGCCATTGGCCTGTGCGATCCGCTGTGAGTGCAAGCCCCGCAGTGCTCACAAAGCCAAGTGTCTCGTTAAAGCAAATGGGGCTAGGGAGCTCATTAGTGCAGGAATGCAGTGATGATGCGGTGGGGAGTCGGGGTGGCCATCACTGGGTGGGGGCTATTCACAGACTTTAACTGTCCATCACTGTCCCTGTAAGTAGGATGGAATGAAAACCAATCTCAGGGTAAAAGGGACAGGGGGTTTAATGGTGAGACATATCAACTCAGCCTGGAGGTCTGCCACCCTACCACAGAACCCTCGAGTAAATGACCTGATCTGAATTCTGCCCGAGTTAAAACTGCAAGTGGCTATGGGTAAATGCTTTTGGTGAATGTAAATGTGACATTTACTTGTGAAAATGTTAGGGATCAACAGCCTCTAACCCGGAGACCCCACCGAGGCCACTGCCTTTGTCCCTGATCCCTGTACCCAACTGCCAGAGCCTGACACTGCCAGCGCCATGGTAACGCGACAGAGCTGCATGGGAAGTGCCAAAGATGCCGGTGCATTCCTGTGTGGCCGGTAGCCCTGGAGGTGCACAAGGAGGTTCTCTCTGGTTCCATGAAACCATGTCTATTCTAATTCCTTATGTGCTGTGTTTAAGGGTGCTGGCTGATTGAAGCAGCCCTGGACAAAGACGAAGAGGCTGCACCCTAAGATTGAGAGCTGTTTTCCAGAAGCTTCTCTCACCACGTGCATTCTTGATTCCTCTGATTCCTCTGGCCACGTCTCCACATTCTCATTGACTATTTGACACCTACAAGATAACATCCTTGGAACCCAAAAGCACAGAATAACATTATGCACATAAATCCACCATCAACCCCCCCTCGCCCCCACCAAGTCCTGAGGGTCTGTGATGACTCTCATCTGACAGCTACAGCTCCATATACAGGCTCAAGTTTGCTTCTTCTGTGGGAATCACAGGTGTTTATGGCCCATTCCAAGGAACAAACACATTTCCAGAAAACATAAGTTTATGCTTTTTTATTGCAGTAGTTATCCTGTCTGTGCCTTCATCCGAAGGCTGCAACAGGTAACATACTGTTTGACGACAAAGAATTTACAGTGGTACCTCGGTTCTCGAACTCACTACAACTCGAATTTCTTGAAACAAACCATTTTGACCTACAACTCAATCTGAATATCAGAAGACCTAATATAAATTGTACGTGCCAGGAAATGAATCATACTACAATGCAATTCTTATTTGAATGCCTTCTTCACAGGGGGCGTGGCACACGGAAGGAGCGGACAATCGGGGCAGGAAAGGGGTAATGATGGGATAAGATCTTTATCGTTTTGGAAGCCATTAAGAAAAAAATGCTCTTCTTGTTTTATCCTGTTTGTTTTGTGTTTAAATGCTTAAAAAAACATATTTAGGTGTAATTTTGGGGGGCTGGGAACCAATTAATTGGTTTTCCATTACTTCTTATGGGAAAAATTTGATCAGAACTTTTTAGGATTCGATCCGGAGTCCAGAACGGATTAAGTTCGAGAACCGAGGTACCACTGTACCTCTAAACTTACATCTCGTGGTGACAACAGCTAGTAGGGGCAGCGTGTGGTTCAGTGGGTTAAGCCTGTGTGCCTATAATCAGGAAGTTGCCGGTTCAAACCCAGCCTCAGCACATCTGCAGGTCCTTGAGCCAAGCCCTTAACTCCCTGGGCACTGCTACGGGTGGCAGCCCTTCACAGACAGCTTACTCTACAAAGAGCAAGTTGAGGGAGGCGTAAAGACAATTTCCTCCAGGATCAATAAAGCTTTTCTGATTCTGATAGAGAGACTAAGGATCAGGACTTGGCAGCTACAATCCAAGCATGGATCCTGCTGTAGAAACTGGTAAGTAGGGTGCTTTACTGGAATTACTCAACAAAAATATATCTATTAAAACCACTGGCAAAGCCTGTAGATCTCTAGTTTGTTTGCCCACAGGCATTTGGAAATCATTTTTAAGACACTGATATTGGATGACACATTCTTGTTTTTACACATCAGTCTTGGTATTTTGTGGGATCATGTTTAATAAATGAACTGTATTCCTGAAGGCCACTGCAGAACCGGTGGGAACTGGCACGTTCGTGTCCCACTGCACCCGGTGACATTCCTGACATGTAGAAACAGGTGTCTGATTCCTTGCCTCATTCAGCCTGAATCCCTGCCACAGCATTGATAACTGTGCATGGCACCTCTCCCCCTTGCCCTTTTTGGGGGGCCGGGGGAGCGAATCATATCTGTCTCCATGTCAGTGACTGCTGGACGGGTCTGGAAGTAGTAAAAGTGAACACTCCCTGGGTTCTGGAAGTGGCTGTGCAGGTAAAGCAGCTTCCGCTCTTAACTCTCCTTTAACTCTCCCTTAACTCTCCCTTAACTCTCCCTTAACTCCCTAAATGAGCTCTAAATACAGGCGCCAGCTGCTGCCAGTCACATTTTCAGGCGATTTTCCTGATAACCAAGACAGTACATGTTAACCCCACCTACCTTGGATTCAAAATTCATCTTTTAAAATGACTATAAGTCGCTCCACACACCCATTACTCCCTGGTATACCAGATAAAACACTGTGGGTCCTGACTCAGTACAATACTGGTCACCTTCCCAGGACAGTGGCAGCTTTTCACTGTGGCAATTTTTCCTATCAACCCCAATTCACAATGTGTCTCCACAGCAACTAGCCAATGAACAGTATGAGAAACCCACACTAGATGGAATTGCCATGCATAGCCAATCACTGTACAGTTTAGCACACTGGAATCAAATAACCAATAACAGCTAGACCCACTGGTGATTGACAGCTCAGTATAATCCCGCCCATTTGTGGTTGACCACCCATGGTAATCCCATCTACTGTTGATTGACAGCCCAGGATAATCCCGCCCACTGGTAACTGACAGCCCATGGTAATCCCATCTACTGTTGATTGACAGCCCAGGATAATCCCGCCCACTGGTAACTGACAGTCCATGGTAATCCCATCTACTGTTGATTGACAGCCCATGGTAATCCCACCCACTGTATTTTCACTATGTAAAAATTATGAGTGTTTTAGCAGATGTTGTAATGTAGCATCCACTAAGTTTATCATACTAAATATAACTTCTATTTGTATATTTTTTTGCTATTAAAAGATCAGAGGGGGACAAATATCAAGAGTGCTGGAAAAGGCAACTACTTTTGGATTTTGATTTGGAGCTAAATTGGACCGTGCTATATAAAGACTTCACAGGACAGCCAGGACAGAGGATCATAGCCAGCCTAGCTAATCCCAGTACTGCCAAGAAACGTGGCCGGTGTAAAATTAGGAGGCTAAGTGGTCAGTTAGGGGTCTGCTGACAGACAAAGCTAAACAAAGCAGGCAATTAGCTTGCCTCTGCTCCTGCCCTTGAAATGCTGTCCGCATCTCGTTAAGCCGCATCGCCAAGCAGGTTGTTCTGCTTCGTTGGATGGTGGACCGGCAGTGATGTGCAGAGGTGTCCATTCCCCCAAGGCTCAGACACAATGCAGAGATGCATCTTAATCTTCTTAATTATCAGGCTTGACAAAACAATGGCGTCATGACGGAGCACCGGCACGACATCACACCACGCCAAAGAGCCGAGATCACCCTGCCTATTGGAGGCCTACCTTGCTGTTCTCCCAGCTTCCCTCCATTTCTGTAGAGCCTCCTACTGGTCACTCACAGGTAGAATTCTTTCATTCTCATTGGGTTACATCTGCTGATGACTTTGTCTTGGGACCTTCTTTCTCATATCACTAGTCATTGCTGTAAAATTTCAAGACCAGGACTATAATCTGGGTAATGGTGGTAAACAGCAACATTGCCACCCAGTTCCAACAGGCAGGGGAGCTGCAATCTCACACCAAAACAGCTACTGGTCACCCTGGGGTCCCATGAATGGTCACATCCAGGAGGACAATGAAACAGCATGAACAACCTGGTTCTGTGGGCTATTGCCTCTGCAAAATCAGAATGTTTTTAAGACGTTAAAACTGATGTGCTTGAAACCCCCCAAGATGGAGAAGCACCATCGTCGGAGCACTGTCCTCCATCACGGGACTGTGGTGTTTATTTCTTGCTGCCATATGAACCTCCCCCCAAGCAGAGATACCAGGCATCAATTTAGCCCACACCCTGGGGGGGGGCATGTTCCCATCACCCATGCCATCCCCCAACATCTCCATGGTGACATGGGCAGCACACGGCAGAGAGCCTGACCTGACACTTTAGAGCCACATAAGGCCACCTTGCTCCCTTAGACACTAGACTTCTAAGTCATGTCAAAAATGTATGGAGTGTTTATTTTCACTTATCTGTTTGTTAACTGTAAACGCTCCAACACTGTGTGTACAAAAACACATTGACTTGTTTCGTCTTACCCAAACAGATCCCTGACAGCGTTCCAATTGTGGTCACACGTCCTTAAATCAGCTCTAAGTGTAAAGTAATCAGGGTTGACCTTGTCTGTGCCTCTCAGGATTCTGAATGCTTGTATCGCACCTCCCACGCCCCCCTCGCTGAAGACTATGGAGATACAGAAGCTCTTTAGAAGCAAGACTAATGTCTCTCGTACTTCGCCTAAATGCAACGCTGTATGACGCATCCTAAACTGACCGGAGGCATATTTAGATTTGCTTCGATTAGATAAGAAATGTAACATTGGTCCCAGTGATAAATTCTTGCGTATGGAATATTCCTGGTTCATGATAATATGCTATTAGTTACCAGGTATAAAAAAGCATATCCAGTGCCCCTGTTTCACACTGTCCCGTTTTTACACTTTAAGTCCTGTACAAATCTTCCCCCATCACTGCTGTCTGTATGTCACACTGTGGTCCTGGGGGGGATATTATTTCGCACTGCTGTGTAACCATGAGTGGATGGTATGAAACTGAAGCCTACTCAACTTGACTTGGTAGGGGATATTTCATAGCTGCTTCAGATACAAAGCCACCGGTGACTGTTGAGAAGAGTTAAAGAGTTAATGAGGACCTAAGCTTGCTTGTGGGAGCTCATCTCTAAAGGGGAGATCCCTTGTTTGAACCATGGATGGTGTGAGCATGTAATGCGGGTGCATGGGGACCTTTGGTTTCTGAGAAGAGCCAGTAGCCCTAACACCATAAAGATACAGGAGGGAGACATTGCCAGTCAAAAAAAGCTCCACACACTGGAACGGATGCGGGGAATGACAGGCAACAGGATGGAGAAAATGGAATGATCAGGAATTTTAATGGATTAACATTGAGCAAATGCTTTAATCCTAAATGATGCATGTTTCTGAGAAAGCAGGGTGAGACGGGTCCTGGAGTATTTGGGGTTATGGGCCTCACTCAGAAGCCCAATGGTGACATCACTTTGCTGACCTTGGGATTAGAACCAATGACCTTCAGATCACAGGTACATTGTTATAACCCATTGAGCCACATAGTGTGCACCCCATGGGCACAGTCACCTCTGCACAGAAGACTACCCTATTGGCATTCCTGCAGGCAACCCGCAAGGCGATTGTTAAAGGTTGTAATGCCCATATATGGTTAGGAAGCCTCCGCCTGTGTCAGTGCCTGCTCCGGTGATGAAGAGGGTTTCGCCAGGGGCACCGATTAGTCTCTGATGAGCCGTTAATTCATATTATCTTACTCATACTGTAGCCTGGCACTTGTGCAGTACCGGTGCCAACGTTTGCAGTCTCAGACTGTCTGTTACCTTCAGCTGCTGCTGTACTGTGAGGCGGAAAAACAAATTAAAATTCACCAACAAATTAAAAGATAACAACAGCATTTGAGATTTAAAAAAAAAAAAAAAAAAAAAAAAAACAGGTTAACAGCTGCAAGCAGACAGCTGTAAATGTGCTAAAGGAGAGAGTGAATGTCACACAGCTGTGGAAGATGCCCTGATGCTGACCTGCAAATCCCAGGCTTAAAAAGAGCCCCCCCTTGAGATGACGACGGACAGGCGACAGGGGGACGCAGTCGGGGTGCAGCTCCTCGGCACAAGACGGGGGCCAGAAGTGCCCACTTTTCCAGTTTTTAATTTACTAGCTAATTGAGCTGTATAATCTGCAGCATTTTTCCCCCAAAAACGTTCATAAATATTTTACTGAAGAGCCAGTTGCAGAAATACAGCAGCAGCTGCTCGGGTCGATGGCAGTCTGGATAAGACAAACACCTACACACCAAAAAAGGAGCCGAAGAGGGGGGAAGGACACTGTTTTAGTGTCACTTTAGCACACATCTGGAGAACGTGCCAGGCAGCTGTGCAGACGCAGGTGCCGATGCATCCATGCTATAAACTACAGAATGGGGTGGGGGGGGGGGTTCACCTGGGAGGGCCATGCCAGGTAACTATAGACCACTATTTTGAACGCGGTGATGAACAATCACAAAAAAATTACCTGCAAAGAATTTAAACCAAGCCCACAAAATGTTTTATTAATAAAAGCCTGAATTACATCCACATGGGATGGTGTTTAGCTACGCCTAATTGGTTTATAGTCTATATGCCGATGTCAATTAAAGGGGTGGGTTTGAATGTGTGTATTCACCATCTTGCTCACTGTGGATGTAGGTGTGCCTTAGCGTGTGGTATGTGTCTGAGTAATTAAGTGCTCTGTAGGCAAACATCAGCAATGTATCTCTGTTTCGGTGAATATGCTCCCCACTCTTGCCCAGAAATTAGGTCTCTCATTGTTCAGGTGCTGAATGGGCCATGGTCCACACGCCATGCCATACTCTAGGTCAGGGGTCTCCAACTCTGGTCCTGGAGCGCTACTATCCAGTAGGTTTTCTATCTTACTTGACTTCTGATGAGCCACACCTGCTCCTGGTATTTACCTGAGGACAGGTGTAGCTCATCAGAAGCCAGGTAGGATAGAAAACCTACTGGATAGTAGCTTTCCAGGACCAGAGTTGGAGACCCCTGCTCTAGGTTGTTTCCCAACTTCTCCATCTGATGTTCCCGAGTCGCACCTGCTCTACAGACAATGCCTCCTGCTGACCAGCTGAGGTACTTCACGATTTTTAAAAACATTTTGTAGTTATGCCTCATGCTAACCTCTTCCTCAGCAGTCCCCTGTCAAACCTCCCTCCTCCACTATTTCAAGTCGACTTCTCCTCTACTCTTCATTCTCTCCTTTACTTCCCGTCCTTTCCCCATCTTCCTCTTCCATACTCCCCTCCACTTCCCAGCATAACCATCATTTTCGAAGTGATGCAAGTACATCTTACTCAAAAATATGACGTCGCATAACTTTTCTGGGTAAAGGCATCTCACCGCTTCCAATATGGCTGTTCGTCTAAATTGATGGATTTCCTCACCCGCTCGACTATATTATTTACAGTAATGAATATGTAATATCACACCCGCAGAAATACATTTAACGCTAAGACGACGTGTAAGCGCGGGCTGTTTTGACAGCTGCAAGTTGCGGTGAATTTAAAAGTAAAAGAAAAGGAGCAAGAAATGGCGACAACGCTGAGACCTCAAACTCGTAGCACTGCAGAGAACAAAAAAACATCCAAGGCATGATGAGCACAGCTAAAATGATCAAATTAACAATAAGAATAATCATTATTACATGAATATGAAAATGTGCCTCACTGTGTCTCAATAGAAGCAATATTGTTGCTATTTCCCTGCCTTTGGGCGCTGCAGCGCGGCACCGTAGGCGGACTATAAGCGCTGGAGCCGGGCTCACAGACCACCTGCAGCCTTATCGTGTGAGTTCTGCTTTTGTAGATATTAAAGAAAAAAGAATTTGACACGCCCCAGATATAAAGGGTGGAGGCAACGCAAAACCGGGGCTGTAATGGAAAGCTTCAGGAGCAGACAGGTCCACATAGCCGAACGCAGTTTCCCATCCGCAGACTTGAATATCCAAGACAGGAAGCGTCGTTACCCGGTTACAATATATTTGAATAAGCTTCTTATTAATATAAGGCGCAGTAGCCTCAGGTAAGTTTTGCGTAAGGCGCAGAAACCTGTTTTGATCGCACATATTATGACTCTAGTTATTACAAATTACCCAAGTTTGTTTTATGATCATTTGGCTTTTAAATAGATTACGTGTTTAAATGACATCGTGAGCCTCCTAATGGACTTGGGTCCGATTTTAACATGCACGCTGTGTTTTATCAGGCTGATTTCACACTTACACGTGCTACAGGTGTCCGTGGGAGGCAGACACACACACTGCATCCCTTACCTTACTCTGCGCAGTGACATGCATGCACGCGGCGCTGAGCATGAGAAAGCGGCCGAGGGCACGTCTCCACATCTCGCTGACAAATCAGTCCCAGCAGCAGCAGGCAGAAAGATCTTAATCCTGAAACCGGCAAGTGCAGTTAAGAAATATTCTAGATTAAGGCTCCATTACATGAGACCCCCGGCTTTCTGGAGGTGTTTGCAGACCGCGTTCGCATGCAGCCCTACCTATCAACGCTGCAACGTGCTTCCCCCACTGGGGCATGGGGCGGGGCGATGCTCTTAGGAACATCATAGACATCCAAGATATGGGGAAAAAAATTAACAGTCAAGGATCCACTGTCTCGGTCATAAGCACAAATTCCCGCCTGTATTCACCGCGGATGAAAAGCGGATGGTGCTTTAACAAATTTATAAAAATAGTATTGGTTTTCAGAATTGAGTTAAATTGATAAGTAATTCGAAAAACAGAAAACAAAGATGCATTAATGAAGTCCATCTTACGATTTAATGAAGTTATAAAGCCTGCAGAGGTTTCACACCCAAACGTTAGTCCTTTTGTTATTTCTATTGCATATATGCACACTTATGTATGTGATGTGTAAATCGCCTTTTCATAATGAATAATAAACGTTATACCGCCCCCATCTGGTGATATTTGTTGTCGCTTAACTGCTATTTCGTGTCAAGGCTGATGCTTAGATTTTCCATCTTTACAGAACAGAGTTACCGGATAATCAATTGCCAGGGATGACACTTTGAGCTACTTCAGATTTTATGAACTACTTGGCTAAATAGTTACGTTTTTTGTACTTTGGTTTGTTTCTTTGGCGGAAAGACCAGTCAGCTCAAAGCAAGAACAGTGTTTAAGTGAAATCCTGATCCTTTTAAATGAAGTGGCAGTTTACAAATTCTGTCCTAGCTCAAAGTGTTTTTCCTGACATGGATTATTATTTTGTTAGTCTGTTACAGATAGATTCATACACTTGGCGATAAGACCTCAGGTTTTGTTTCCTATTAATCAAAATCAGTTCATATATGATTTGGAATTTTCTATAATTATGTCAAATCCATATTTTTAATCATGATCTACCTAAAAAGCCACCAGTGACGTAGGGCCGCTGTCTCATAAGGCCGACTGAGTGCTTAATTGGCTTTCGCTAGGTAACTTTTTTAAGCATTTTTTGAGAGTGGAATAAGACGTTAAACATCCTTTGTGTTCGCATCCTTTTACACGTACACATATTAAACGTCTAAATTTTAATTTTAGTTTCCTATAGTCACATTATACTTCACGTTATTCAGTTAAGTTATTGATTGATTGTCAATAGCTGCTATATCGGTGTTGCAATAGCCGAGTGGTCAAGACGTTGGATTCGAAATCCAATGGGAATCCTGCTCGCAGCGTCGGCTTCTCCACCTAATATTTCATGCACATATAATATACGGAGCTTTCTCATCGTGGAGTTGAACACTACGGTTATCCCAGACTCTTAATCATGGCATTTCCAGTCTCACTGGCGGTACTTTCTGACCTCAGGTTTTCCTAGTGTCGCATTGGTAGGGTGACCAGATAATCCATGTCAGGGAGGACACTTTGAGCTACTTCGGATTTTACAAACTACTTTCAAACTGAAAGGCTCCTGTGCTCGGCTAATTAGTTCAGCTCTTCTTGTGCTTTGACTGGTTTGTTTTCTTGACTGAAAGACTCATCCAGCTGTTTCACATTAGCATTAGTGAAACATGCATGATTATAGGAGACTGACCAATCAGCACACGGCAAGACCTCAGTGCTCAAGTGAAATCCAGGTCCTATTAATTGAAATGGTAATTTACAATTCCTGTCCTAGCTCAGCGTGTTCTCTCTGACATGGATTATCTGGTCACCCTACACATTGGATGATAGTTAGTGGGGGAAATATAGGTCGACGCCTTGTGGATTCATTAGTGCGACACTATGGTCAGATCATTTTTATTGTGGGAAGGATTTGGTTCACAGCTGTGCCTTGTGGACTATGGCCAAACTTTCCCTGCGAGTTAGCTGTCCACACCCTGTGGATAGGTCTCGTGGAAGATAGGGAAATTCCCTTTTTAAAGTGTGTGTGTGTGTTTAGGACGGTTAGACGATAAGCAATAAGGCATGCTAAGGGAGGGGGGGCTGGACGGAATCGTATACGCTGCTGCTTAGGAGGGGGGTGTTTTACATACAAAAGAGTATGAATTAGGATTATTTCTGGCTTGCTGTACTTTTGTGATAGTTGTGTGCTGGTGATTATTTACCGAGTTGCTGTGTTGCACACTCTGGGGGGTTAGGGCTCATTTATGTCTGTTCCCTTGCTGGTTGTATTGTGCTGAGGTTCGGCTAAGCGGAGATGAATTAATTAAATAAAGTATTTGATCCCTGAATTGGTGGCGTGTATCCATTGGGCTTGCTGGGTGGATAACCTGTGGGGATGGTGGCTAGGATAGCTAAAGGATATACTTTTAATACCCACAGAGGTTTGTTACACTATTTTTTTCTTCCTCGAAGGTCCATAATTTACTTCCCCTTTCAACATAGATTATGATGGCAGCCCGACTTAATCATATCCTAGGTAAACACAAATCGAACAAGTAACGTTTACTTGGCATGATTTCATTTTCCAAATTATTGATTTCTTCACACTAAATTAGCCCACTTTTATTGTTCTTGCTAGTTTTTGACTCGTAATGTGTAAAGGACATTACAGAAAGATTAGGGCTGGAAACTGCAGGGCTCGTTGCTGCCTTAAGATGCCGTTGTGTGTGTTTATGGATTAAAAATGTTGTCAATCTGCGTAGTTGGAAAATTGTTCTGGCTGTAGTATGGACACAGTGGTTTGATCGTGCAGGTGAAGCTGCTATTTGCTTCAGTGCTGGATACAGCTGTACTTGGGCATTCACTGGAAGCTCAGCCAAGCAGCTCTTATGCCTAGTCGTAGGTCATAGGTAGGCCTACACTTTTACTTACACTGTAAAAAAATTAGGCCTGCTGTAAAAACTGCAGCACCACTAAGCAGACTGACGATAATGTCACTTCTTCCACAAGGCGCCCATAGGCAGCTGTTTATTCTTTCTGGAGCCAGACCTGAATGTATATCATCTGCGTCTTCAAATAGAACGCATATATGTAAATGCGATTCTTCATATCACCCTGAGATGACAGTACAGTTCAATGAAATCGACGAAAGGGATTTTCCTCTGTTTGGGAAAGATACACTGGTTGGGGTTTGCTTAAGGTATGGATGGAGACTCTCGTAATTGAATGATTGTGTGATTTAATTACACCAACCATATAGAACAGCGGTGGCCAATCTTATCAGCAAAGGACTGGTGTTTATGCAGGTTTTTGGGGTAACCTTTAGGTCAGCTGTTCAAATCCTGCTGTTCAAATCAAAGGCACTGCTTCCGGATGGGTAAAAGGTTATAATAATAATAATTTTAACAGAACAAATGTGAGGACGACTCAGCCAATCAGTCCTCTAATTAGGGACTAATTAATATAATTAGGGAGCTGCAGCGAAAATCCGCATACACACCGGCTCTTTGCGGATAAGATTGGCCACCCCTGATATAGAGGTATCCAGACTGCATTTCATGCGCTTTTTCTTTAAGTACCGGTATGTGTGCTCTTTTTCGGTATAGGATAAGCAAAACAGATTGAACTCATACAGTTGTAAATGCTACAGTACGTTCCTGACATAGAGCGAAAATAGTATTATAGCGTTCAACAGACACCGGTATTGCGACGACAGTAATGAAACATGTCGGTTTTATTGAAACAAAATATTCATTTATTCTTAAAAGGACTGAACACAGCCATCAATCATTAACTAACCCTAACCCTGACACGCTCTGCCCACCTTGCTGACTACCTTAACAGCACACGGTGGGCACACACAAGTTACTTACAACATATAATATTTATCACTACACAAAACAGTACGTCACAACACAATAAGAATACAATATACGCTAATTACATACTTATTTACATGCCAGCAGGCACTGCTTCCGGATGGGTATCCACAGTGTTACAGTATATTAAATAGAGGTAAAAGGTTATAATAATAATCATTTTAAAAGAACTCTACAATTCCACAAAACTTCCCAATCTAATGACCTTCAGCTATATTTCTGCAATGACTGTTCTTTTGAAATGATTATTATATAAGGAAATGCATAAAAAATAATGGTAGGCCTCATATATACAGTAGAACATCACTCCACCTCTCATGGTGGTCTATAAGTGCTGATTATCGTTATGGAAAACCACTGACTGGAGAGACCCCCAAACCTTAACGCCCATGGTGCTGCAGGCTGGGAAGATGCATCTTGTGTTGGAGCTGTTCTTGCCAGAGAAGACTATGCCCCGTCTGTCAGATGGCGGTGAGGGACTGCATCGGGGCTGAGGATCAGGAATTCATGGAGCAGAGGATGGAAATTGAGACAAGGGCAGGAAGTTTCAAGTAGATCAATTTTGTCTATCTTTAAGTTTGATTCGGCTTTTAGTTCTTCAGGTGAAAAAATGCAACAGAACTCTACTGCGCTGCAGAAACATTTTTTGGTGTGCAGATAGCCTACTATATTGTTAGACTCTATTAGGTGCGTCGTTAATTAACTATTTCGTCCAGTCCAGTTGCCGTCCATTTTATCGTTTATTTTCATCACTCATGCATTCATATAACTAATGTAACCAATGTTATTTGCAAATTCTTGCCAGGCAAGTCCTTTATGGTTTTATTTGTACGTTTAGGCCTATCATGAGATTAATTTAGAAATTTTGAGCTTGAGTGAGCCTCTTGGATGCGACTAGATTTGGCTGCAAAACTGTTCGGACACGGGGAATGGAAAGTTGTGTGGACATTCTTTGCATATTATGAATGATCAACATGTTCATAATAGACATAAGTATTTATATTCATTAACATTTGATGTCTGGTTCACACCCCAGGGCCCATGTCGTGAATTTGGTAACTACAACTGCCTTTTCGCTAATCAATGTGTCGAATATGCGACTTTGAACAATGTACTCATGCCCCTTCCAAATCTGGTGGAAGTATATATGACAACCAGGTGGTGTAAGTGGAGCATCTATGACTTCTTCATATATACAAGGGGAACCCAATAGATCTTCTTTCTCCTGGGCCACCTGCATATTTTAGAGAGACAACGAGGATGCATAAATCTTACTTGAACATCTTGTTCCTCCTCCGATGTTGTATGAATGCTGCAAAAATGTTGCCTATCCAGCACTTTAGGTAATGCATTCACCCAGCATTTTTCTCAGGAACTGTATCTGCAAGACAGACGACATTCGTTCGGCATCAGTGGAGCAAGTGTGTTCTTCGAACTATTATATCAGAAACTGTTTCTTTGAAACTTTTAATTTCCTGACATTGCAGTTAATTAAATTATAGAACTGGATTTTCCTGAATGTTCGTTTATGGTAAAACACAGAGTGCTTGATACTGTAATAAATATGGTTCAGTTCATGGTTCCTGCTTAATGTTTTGTGCACTTACTAATTAAAACATGTTCTTTCCAGTGGTATGATTGTTTGCATGGTAGAATTTGTCATACATGGGTAATATGGATTTGAAATATAGGTATGAAATTATTTTTTTCCGTTAACGCCTCATAAATCAGACATTTGGATTATTTTCAGACATGCGCCTATAGTGGCTAAGAAAGTACTACAACATGAGTATTATATATAGAAATTTAAAAGTTTTTAAGCGTTTTTGAGGCATTTGTAGTTTAATATGAATATCTTCAAAACAAGTATACGCAAGTGGCGAATGCATAAATTTTAAACACATTTTTTCTCCCATTGGCGTCAGCTCAGTTACACTTTGTTGCAATGCCAGCCTCTTGTATCACAAGCTGCAGCGAGTTCGCAAAACAGTACAAGTTAGCGACTCCAAATCATCCATTATTTTTTTTTTGTCTCACAGTTGCGTGCACTTGAAGTGGGATTGTCCATTAAACACTATTCCCACCTCTCAAAACTTTATTTTACAGATCGCTGTGCTACTGGTTTCTGTTAAAAGCGTAAAATACTCCCAGATCGTCACGCCTTATCTTACACTCCTCATACTTAGAAGGGTAGGCGCGTGACGTCACAGCAGGCGGAAGTCACTGTACTCGCACCCAATGAATAGCAAAAAAGACTGAGGGGTAGCGTTAGCGTTCTATTTGAATGCCGCCAAAACACATGTAAAATTCGGATCGGTGCATCCCAAATTTTAAGATACCTGTCTATTTTTTCCTTTTTGAATAGTTACTATTGCTCTTTAATGAGACAAAATTTAACACATACATTTAATCGATGGATTAGAATAGAATACTCCATTACTAAAATAATTGATAGCTGCAACCCCAATCAAAAGTTTTGAGGTAGTTTGCAAACCCTGCAGACTATATACAGTACAAGGTCATAAGATTGTTACATGCACGTAAATACACCGGATTCGCCTCGGCCGAGATGGCGATCTGTGAGTCTGCTACCTGGGACTTGGTTCAGAAGGTGGGAAATCCCTACAACGTAACACAATGTCTGCCTAGACAACCGTTTGGGCCCAGCGACCTATAACTCCTCAGAGGCTCAGCTGACACTTGCTGTATCTGACCGTGTGTGTGCCTCAGAGATTAAGCTGGTGTTTGCTGTAACTCGGCGTGTGCGCGCCTCAGAGGCTGGGCGCTTGGGTGGTCACTTGGCTGGCGGCACCCTGGGGTCGTGGCTGCCGCCGGGAGTCGCGTCCATTCTTACGCACGTCGGAGGGCAGTCTGGAGTGGATGGGCTTATGTCTTTTTGTCTCTCTGTGTGGGTGTCTGTGTATGTTGTGGGAATGTAATGTGTGTATGGTCCATGTGCATGGCTGAGAGGTGTGTCTGCGGGGTGTCTGTGTGGCTGGTGTGGGCCTGGGTCCGGGGCATGGTTGCCGGCTCCTTTCCTTGGGGTGGTGGCCTGGGGGTGAGCCGATCTTTTGTCATACTGTAACTCAGCGTGTGCGCGCCTCAGAGGCGGAGCTGGTATTCACCATAACTCAACTTGGGCAGTTGCATCGGGTCTTGGAGAAACAGGGTTGAGTCAGAGGCTGCAAGAGAGTGTTAGAAATAAACCCAGCCTATGGGAAACATGCAGAGGTTAGCAAAGTCAGACAGCCAAGAAGTAATCAAAACACAGTTTATTCAGAATTAATATGACACATCAATTTAACCAAATATAACATTAATGTAATTCTAACATGTGGGCACAATTCCTAAACTATACCATCTAATCAAAAACAATACAGCAATTCCATACCTCAGCTGAGTGGACACAGAGTAACTGCAGAAAATATCTGATTACTATGTGGGATACTCTGATTACAGAGTGACTCCCCATGCTACTCTGGAGCTCTTCCTTAAGTATTCCAAACCAAGTGACAAGCTGTATCAAAGGTTGTGATTGATTATTTTAGGGACTGTTTTGATCTTGTGTGTGTGTCCTGGAGAACTGCTGATCTTATCAATTCTCAGACCCTCAGCCAATCGAATCGCTTTAGGAAGAAGGTGGGAATTCCTTTATTCTACCGGGTGATAAGATCCTCCACTTTGCTGGATTTAGTCTTACTTTCTGTTTCTCTTATGTGACAACGTACTGCATTAAGGTTGAGAGTAGTGTGCCCATCGGGCTGTGTGTGGCTCAATGGGCTAAGCCTGTGTGCCTGTAATCCAAAGCTCACCAGTTCAAACCCAGCCTTAGCACATCTGCAGCTACTTGACCAAAGCCCTTAACACCCAGCTCCCTGGGTGCCACTACAGGTGGCTGCCCATCATAGACAACTTACTCTATGAAAAAGAGCAAGTCAAGGGAGACATAAAAGCAATTTCCCCAAGGGGATCAATAAAGTATCTATTATTATTACAGTGACCATTCCAACAAGACCAAACGTGGGTGTATGTGTCCCTAATGTTAGTCTGGGATAATACCTCCTGTGTTAGTGTGAGTTAGCGAGGATGCATGCTTGTGTCTTGACGCAGCCAGGCCTTGTCACTGGAATTTGGCTGCAGGTTTCTGGCTGCCCAGAGGGGGTGAGGTGTCCCTTTTGATGTAGTGATCGGGTGATTTGGGTCCAGTCTTGTCGGAGCCGGGGGACCTTTGCATTAGGACACTAGGTGGAACACTGCAGGCTTGCCAGAGCACACACTGATGGGGCCTGCAAGGCCTGTGGCCTTACAAGGTCATAAAATGTCTGAAAATATCTTTGAGTAATACATTTTGAGATTGTCGTCTAAAGACCAATTGAGTAACTATACCCATATAACTAAAATATAACGTTCCTTTTTATCACTCCATTTTTGTATATTAGGCATTCGTCAAGGCTGTTTAATCGAGCTGGGTGAACAGGAGGCCACTTTGTCATCTTGGAGGGCAAATAAACTGTGTGAAGTCTATGTAGGCCTGTTATATAATTATAGGGTAATTATGCCAAAAATCATGTTTTGGTTCTGGAGAGCCAGTCTGCAACACAGCTTGGAGATTTTCCTGCTCAAACACACCTATGAAACCTGGCAAAAAGCTGGTGAGGTGCATAAAGCAAGTCTGAAAGGGGAAATCTGCAAACTGTTACTGCTTGGCCCTCTAGGACCAGAATGGGGGAACCTGCCATAAATCAGTGGAAAGACCAAAAGATGCTAGACAGTTTTTAAATATTGGCATTTCTGTTCTTTCTTCTCTTTGTTTTATCACCCGGAAATGCGACCCCGGATTTGTGCTTTCTGCCTCTGTGCTGTAGATTTCAAAAGGCCTGAAGTTAAAGCTGAGAAGCGGCCAGTCACTGTCTCCAGCAAAAAGCACCCGGAGAGAATGTAAATGTTTGTAAATGTAGCGCTGTCAAAACAAATGAAGTAAAGAAGAGGAAAAAATAGCAATATGATACAAGAAAGCAACTTTGGAAAATTGGAAGGTGTGTGATCAGATAGACATGAGGAAAAGGTCCTAGACCCATTGCTAAGGCAGATTATGGACCAGTCACCCTGTGCAGACTGGGCCAAATAAAGAGAGGACAGGTAACTAGGGAAGCAGAACCACTGAAAGGGGACAGCAGGATGCCCGGGGTTCCTGGCTTGGGCTCCCTGAAAACAGGGGGGGGGGCTGAATTGGAACCCTCAGGTTAATAAAGCTCTTTCCTCACAAAACAGTATCAAAACTCCCACATAATTCAGCCAGCCACAGCCTGTAGTAGTACCCTGAGTGCTGTACATTGTACTGAATATAAACAAAACAATGTAACACCTCTGACACTAAGTCACACTTTTTTGTGTTCAGGTTTCTGCCGTGACCCGTCCATGGCTGAAGCCCTAAATGGTCCAAGCGCTGAGTGCACCATGGGCTCTGCTGTAGTAACCAGTCATGGAAACCCAAATGCAGAGAGGGGGAAAATTTATTAAAGAATTGGGCAACCGAGCACTGGAATTGGCATACTGTAGTTGTCATCGTTGAACAGGAAGTGAAAAGGTCTGAGGGGATCAGTCCTGTGGAGACCCTGTATATAGGAGGTAAACACACGGGGGGTGTATGAAGGTGATGAGGGAGAGTACATCTAGCAACTGTTGAGGAATGGAGAGCTGGGAGGTCATGGAGGATAACGAGAAAGTGCTCAGTAATTGTCATGGGAACTGCAAGATTTCACTTGGGAGTGGCATGCAGGTAAGGCTTATATGTGTGGGGAATGTGTGGTAACACTTATTAGTGTTAATTGCTTGTGGGCATTTGCATGTGGCTGCTGAAATCTGTGGGTTAAATGGTCTTCCTGGGATAAAAACACCAAGCAGTACAGACTGATTTGATCTGGTTGAGGGTACAATTCCCTTTGAATGGTGCCCCCTGGTTGTTGGTATGGCCTCCTGCCAGGTGTGGTGACCTTCTCTGTTCTGGTGTGTGGCTTTTCTTCTGTGGTAACGAATGGATGGATGTGCCATGGTTGTCTGCATGAAAGTACATGAACTGTGATGATTTGGACACCTTAGTCTCGATGCTAGAGCTTGTGAGGGGTGTTGTGGGACTGAGTCAAGATGCCCCACCCTCATTTTGGGATGGGGTGGGTGGTGCTGATGGATTGGCAGGGATATTGACAGAAAGCTGTCAAGGCTGGAGTGTGGCCCAGTGCAGTGCCATTTATGTCCACAAGGTGGAAGCAATGCCACAGGCTGTGAGCCACTGACACGTTGGATGGATTAGCATAGCTAATTGCTAAGTTTGGACACAGAGATTGTCACTAACGTCAGGTGCTGAGCTTGTCTCCTGGGGTGTGATGTGTCTCTGTGTAAAACATGCCCCCCCGTTTGGGGAAGGAGAAGGTGGCTTTTATGACATGGAGTCCTTTGCTACTCCAGTTCTGTTTGATATGGGGCCCGTTTAACCAGAAATCTCAGTCTAACTAGACCCATTTAAAAGGTTGGATTTCTGACCAGAGATTCCAGCCGTGGCTCAGCAGTATGAGGACAGCTGTTGTACCGAAACTGACCTGAATTGCGTCAGGGAAAATTTACAGCTGTTTTTAGCAAAATGTAAAAATGTAAAAAGAAATAAATGTAAATGTATACTGCTCCTCTTTTGATTCTTACCTCTCTTGTACTGGAATGTTTTAACAGCAGCTGATCTCGTAAACATACTGAACAGACAGTTTTGTTCTATAAACCATGCAGATGTTTATTTTCTACAGTATAAAATCAATCACAGACGCTTTTATTTTTTTATTGCCTGATGCTGGTTAGTGACCTTTGACCTGTGCAGGCTGGGCCCAGCTGCTCTGTCCGGTATGGATGGGAAGACACTGGGTGAGGAGTCTAATGTCAAGGGTCAGGTTCAGGCTAAGCTCATTTCTGCCAGGAAGTAAGGGGTTAAACCTCAGGGGTCAGGAGTGGGTCACTGAGGCAACTCCTGATTGCCCTCCCCACACATGCACATGGACCACGCAGACCTTTTTGTTCCCAGTGCACCCTGCTTTTGCTGGACCTGTGTACAGTCATGGAAAGCTGCCAGGCTTTTTTTTTGACTGGGGGCCGTAAAAGTATGAGAATGACCTGCATTGTTGTCTGGGGAAATAAATTATTTGTGACGGCAACAAAATAGGCCATAAACTGGGCCTGTAAAGGGTATTTAGCCTTATGTTACCCACAGCTCCGTCCATCTCCCACAATTCCTCTGGGCACCAGGTGGATGAGAGATGTGGGCTTTGTGAAATCAGACTATACTTGTCAGCACTCCCCATTTCCCCAGGCCTCTCCCAATCTCAAACCCCTCCTCCCGCTGTACTCCCCCATGGATGGAATCTTTTCATGAGAATGGACCGAATGTTAGCAAGTAAGACTGACACGGACGGTTGAGTCTTCTCAGCTAGACTTCAACTTGTAAACATTGTCCATCCTAGTGCGGGGTGGCAAAATTAGCATCCTCAGTAATTGCCCAAGGAGTTGGATTAAAGGGCAAATAATTCCCAATAGCAGCTGTTTGAGATGTTTCTGAAATGTCTGCCGCCACCCCTCCGAGTGAGCAGGAATACAATTTTTGACTTAGGAGTTAAATTTCATGATTGCTTACATTATCATTAACCCCTGCCGGCTGTGTGGTCTGATGCCTCCACCAGAAGGTTACTGAACCACCTTCAGATACACGTTGGGCATGATACAGGAGCTGTCCCTATGTCCCTATTACAGCAGCAACTGTAGTAGTGAAGGAACCAGACCAAGGGTAGGTTATCCAAGTGTTGGCTGTGTTACCTACGTTTAGTTCTTCTATTGATGTGTTTCAGATAATTTTCACTTCACCTGAGCTGACCATGGCATATCCACTGTATCGCCAGATGGGGGCGCCGAACTGCTACTGTGAAAGCAGGAAATGATAACATCTGCTCAGCAAATGAATGTGATGCATCAGTCAGGATCAGCATTGACGGAATTAATAAAATGAAACTGACGGATTTGGCACCTGGTGGTGGCCAGCATGGGCCAGGCCAGGCAGTCTGGTGTCCCCAGATGGGCCCTGTGACTAAATCGGCTTACTCTGCTTGGGGAAGCACCAACCAGAGACCTTGGTTTGGCCTCACTCAAGTGCTGTGTTTAGTTCTTTGTGGAGTCTGTGTGTCTTAACTGAGTCCTGGAGGCCCAGCTTATAATAACCTGGATGTTGTAGCACTGGATTTAATAGTGCACTCCCTAGTTCAGAGTTGCATCACCCAACATAAACAAGGATGACTGTAACAAGCATTTATAATGACAACACCAGGAACATCTGTTAAACTCTACTCAGAAGACTCATATTATTAACTATGACATAGAAGAGAGATAAAATGAGCGTCCAACCTGACCGTCAGATCTTCTGCCGGATGATTCTTGAGTCTGTGGGAAATAGGCAACCAGCAGGACTTCAGCCTGCTAACGGATCAAATGACTGTGGAGCGAGATACAGAAGGGAGGACTCAGGTGTGGAGGGCTGAGGAAGACAGGGGGCAGAACCAGAAATCAAACGTAGGGATAGGAACCAGCCAGAAGACTGGTGAAAGGAATCCAAAAAGGAAACGGGACATGTGAACCGGCCAGGAGACACAGCTCTGGCGTATTAGGGACTAGGAGACATACCCCAACAGATTAAAAACAGGAACCAGAAACCTGACAAACAGACTAAAGGTAAGTTCACATAATTTATACAGGGTGGCCAACTTGTCTAAAAAACAGCAGACTAAACCATATCTGAAGCAAGAACTGTTCTCTCATTATAACTGCCCTGGGTCAACTTTCTGGTTTGTATCCAGAACATAGGGACTGTCCATCATCATCTCAAGGGCTACAGTCAAAATGTACTCAGTGACAGCATTAGAAACATTAATGAGGATGAGACTCTTGCCGTTGTATAAGGGCACATCAGGGCAGGAGTTTGGGGTCTGGTATGGGGGGCCCCCTCACTCATACTCTCAAGGAATGCTTGCTACTGTGAATGACCCTGAATTTCACCACAGATGAAGGCTGCGACACTGCCAAGGCTGCTTAATAATTTGTAGTGGAAGTGTTTTCATTCTGCTGGGCTGGTGTCTGAGTCAGCAGTACCGGGAGCAGGATTTGGTGATTGGGTCGGTGCCCTATCCGCACACACATATACACAAAGGAAGCATGAGTGTGGAATTAAGGAAAGTATAGTAACTGTGATTCACCCCAGCATGCATGCATACATACGCACAATTTTATATCCTGCTCCTAATCTCAATCATCTGTCTGATTCCAGCTTCATTAACCCTGTTTCCATGGATACATGGACCTGCCAACCTATCCCTGCTACCTGGTGTGACCAGTAGGACTATGGGCTGGGGGGATCCTTGTTCCTGGCACTTTTTGGGATGGTTCATTGCACTTGCTGATTCTGAGTTGGATCTGGTGACTGGGGATTGATCTTCGGTTCAGGTATGCGTAATGGGGTTGTGTCCCCCTGATATGGGGGGCTGTGTCCACACCACAGTTTGGTTGCTTGTGGACTATATTTCTGTGTCCCATGCATACAGTACATTTAGCTGGCTTGCAGGTCCAGTAAGGCTCATGCAGAGCTTCAGATTGATCACTCTTTGGGCATTGGGCGCTGGGGGACGTCCTGGAGCCTCACCATGCGATGATTCTAGTGCCTTTGAACATGATCAATCTCCGTATCTGGTACAGCAGTCTCAGATTCTCATGCTGCATTCCATTTGCCTCGGGATCCGATTTTCGGATTCTGATATTACGTCACATCCGCTAAAAACTCGGGAAAAC
>JAODLC010000123.1:31937783-31950884 GCA_026781145.1 Hippopotamyrus pictus | reverse complement strand
TCTTCGATTCTGAACTCGGGATCCTCTGCGTTATCCGAGATATTTCTCGGATCTCCGAGAAACGGGAGCACGCATGTTTTCACTTCCGGCTTCAAAACTCGGAATCCGACTCGGCAAATGGAATGCACGATTACTATTGAGACACAGTTGACCTGCCATTATATCATTGTGGACATTTCTAGCGTTGATTGTTTGTTATGGATATGAGAGGGGTGTAGCTGTGTGTGTTTGTGTTTGTGTGTGTGTGTGTGTGTGTGTGTGTGTGTTTGTGTCTGTCAGAGACAGTCTGTCTGTGCTCCCTGTTGGTTTGTGACTCACTCTAGGGGAAATGCGGCTGTGAAAGCGTGAGTCATGACACATGGTCCTGGACTAGACACGACATGTCCTCTCTGCACGTGCTAGCCCTGCGGCTGGAATGTTCCAGAAAGGCTATGTGCGCTTCTTGTTCTGTACCATAATAAATTATACCATTGTCCAGTGGTTGTGGGTTATTTGCTTTCTTTTGACACAAGAACACCCCCCTCCCCATTTATAAAATAAATACATGTTATGTATATAATTTCCTGTATTGGAATTGTTAGATTGTTTTAGAATAACTTACCATGGATTATGTCTGATGTCTGTTGGGAAAAGCAGATTCACTAGTACCAAGTGGTATCAAAAGAAGATATAAACTGTTAAAATTACCTAACAGACAGTATTTCTCTGTTTGTAACCGTGTCTTTAAACTTCATGCATGAATACTAGTACGGAGACCACTGTCATGGATATGGATGTTGACAACCAATGACGGCATCCGTTTGGCTTCAGGGATCAGTTCCCAATGGCTTGTTATTTCTGTCATCTCCCATTAGCAACAGCTGCTGTTGGCTGCAATCTGAATTTCACGTAAGCTTTGATACTGCCGGCCTGGGCCTTGCGGGCCTCTCAGGAGCCGGCCTGGGCCTTGCGGGTCTCCCAGGAGCCGGCCTGGGCCTTGGGAGCCTCCCAGGAGCCGGCCTGGGCCTTGCGGGCCTCCCAGGAGCCGGCCTGGGCCTTTCCATTCATCTCCCTTGGTTACATGGTCATGCTTGGACGCACTGATGTGTATAGACACTGCATTTGGCATCGCTCTTATAAAAGAAAGTTAAGATTTCAAAGCTTACATTAATGTCCATTCATACTTTACTGCTTGTGTTTTTGGTTGCGGACAAGAGTAAGTGACGTGAAATTCATCATCAGGGGTTGGCCGCGGACGACTGCGGTTGGTGTGCGTGTAGCCCAGATTTTAAATACCATGGTATGTATTATTTCCGTAATACCTTGACTAATAACTTTAAAACTGTTGGTGAAAGTTTATTTGTTTCAATACACTGTTTGTATTTGTGATTGTTGCAATAGTTGTGCCTACTCCTCGTCTGGTGGAATATCACTGCTGCATGCATGCACCAACTGTGGCCATCCTCAGATAAATGTAGTATGAACACAAGCTGCCACGCAGACGACTGTCCACAACCTGAAAATTCAGAAAAGCGAACACGGAAAAGTGAAGTATGGACTAGGCTTCACCCATCCAGGGACGAGACACAGGGGGATAGCAATGTGTTCCCTGTGAACATAGAAATGGTGTCTCTCATCCTGTTAATTTCACTGTATCATTAAAAATGCAGTGATTTAGGTAACTAACTGGAACATGGACAGGTTAAAGGCTGGTCAGAAGAGAACGGCATGCATCATGTTCTCTCGGTTGTCCGACTACAGTTGGAGTGTTCAAAAGTTCCTTCACAAAAATGAGGAAAAGATCAAAGATCCCGTGAAGCGGAGGAACCCGGAGCGTGTTTTACAGAACAGATTAAAGACCACGGGGCTTGTTAAAAGTGGTTTTAATTGGCTCAGGAGGCAATTTCCATAGAAAAAAATTTAACCCAGTTAAAGTAAAAAAAAATAGAAAAATCAGTGTGTTGCCTGGAAAAATTTCAGCATGTTAAAAACTAGTATGGCTGCGATTTTAATGGACCAGTTACAGCAGGATTTGTTCCAGGTGACGCAATGTCTTCCATTAATAAAGATAAAACTTGGTGGTGGTGGTGGGGGGAGTTATCTGAAAGAAGCAGGTTTGGACCCAGCATGACCAGGAGTGTTAAAATGCATTGCTTGGTCACACATCAGTGATTGTCCTGACAGGTCCAGTATTGGGGTCTGGCACCCCCCCGTGGCCCATTATTTTTAGTGAGCGGTCATAGAAATGACCCCCCAGCAAACTCCCTCCTACAGAAACAAGAGGCCATCTAAAAGCAACCATGTTTGTTAATCATGGCAGGAGTCTACCCCCACAGTGGGGTTATTGACAGTTGTTCTTATGAAATGTACTGGGATTGCTGCATTCTTTCTCAGACTCCCTTATGTGATTGCTCCTTGAAGCGTGTTTGGCTGTGGATGGGCCCTCGGATGAATCATGACTGAGAGCAGAGAAACGAGCGTTCGTCATCGAGCTAAATCTCTGCTGGGGGTTCCTCCATGATGGTGGGTTAAGAGTTTGCATAGTGATGACCTGCCCCCATCCCCAAAAAAAAACACAAGACAGGCTACTTTGAGTCCAGATCAAACTATCTCTGTGTATGAAACCCTCCCTTCAGCATAAACCAGTTCACTTTCTTATTATTAATGCATTAATGCAAACCGTCCAGATGATGTTGACTCCTCCCAAATGTCTCCTCTTCTGTCTGAATCTCCAGCCTTCCCAATGGCATTTTGAACTACTGCTGGTCAAATGGAGTTATTTTGCTAGTGCTGTCAAGCGATTAAAATTTTTAATCAGATTAATCACAGGGTTGCAGTGGAATCACGATTAAATATCATTCATTTTTAATCTATATTAATCGCATTTCATCTTGCATGAGCAAACAGACTCAAGAAAAAAAAGGAATATATATGCACTTAACATGTTTATTGAACATATTGAACACGAATCGGATGCATTCCATCTGCCACAGAAGTGCAATACCATGGACCCATATCAAAAAGCAAGATTTTTTTCTTAGCCGGACAACTTGTCGGATTTAAGGTACCTCAGTTTAAATGGCCTTTATCTTCATTCACTTACAATTAGCCCGAACTACCGTAAATTCGACAAATAATCTGACTAATCATGAAATCCAATTATAGCCCGGTTAACTGCCATTGTTAGCAATATCACTCAACACATTACACGCGGTGCTTTACATATAAAACTCCGTAGCAACACGTCCACAAATAAGTTGGACGGTATAGTGTGTGCGACCGATTTAATGAGCCACAAATGACTAGTGCTTAAACAGTATAAAACTACAACTTTCCTTTCTGTTGATAAAAGGCGCAGCCATCTTGGATTCTGAATTCGGGATCCTCTGTGCTGCTCCAAGATCCGGGAGAGCGCATGCCATCACTTCCGGCTTCAAAACTCAGGAATCCGACTCGGAATACGAGTTCCCAGGGCAAATGGAACATACAAAAACTGCCCAAAATGGGTCGACAGGGACATTTCAGGGATTTTGAGACATTTTGCGCTGCAGATGGGTTAATTGCGTTAGAAATTTTAATCAGATTAATCATGATGATGGATTAAGCCGCGTTAACCCGTTAATTTTTACAGCCCTAATTTTAACTTATTTTATACATGCTTTCTATTCTCTGTTTTCTTCAATTGTTGGTTCTATATCTTACATGTCCATATGCATGATACAGTCCAAGGTGTGTAAAGATGTTCAGTTTTAAAGCTAGATAGAAGAGAACCACCCCCCTCCACCTAGATCTGATGGAGTGGATGAACTGGGACACAGGGGAACTGGGACTTGGGTTCCAGTTTATCCTCTAACCCAGACCCGCCTGCTACTATTGACCGAAATAGAAGTTTCTGGAAGGGCTCTGATGGAGTTAGCACCGCAGTGTGCATTCACTGGTCAGTGAGTTAGTATCCAGTAACAACCCACCGACAGCAATGAATGTTTATCGCGGCCATTAAGGTTTAGCTGGCGAAGCTTATCTCCATGCAGTGGGAAGTTTGGGGTTTGGTTTTCGAAGTTCTGCTGGGATTAAAACAGCAGCCCTCAGGGCACAATCAACGGTCGATGGTTTTTCATCAGAAGCTCAAACTCACCGACAGCGTTGAATGTTCCCCGAAGGTACTTGTAGAGCTGGAAGGTTGTCCACCACTTGTAGTTAGCGGGTATGAATGGGACAAATTCCAGAAACTCACATGCTAACAGGTTAGACGAGGACCCAGATCTACCTGGATACCTGCTGATACTTTAATTTTGCAGGGAATCCAGTAGGTTGGGACTTGATGGACTCATTAACATGGACTGTCTTCTTAGCGGTCATACTTTTCCTGTGGGACCTGTTAGAGAGTGACAGAATATAAATGTAGTGACCTCTTACCTGCATGCATTGTATTTCTTAGACACTGACAGCTTGTGTCACATTGGTTTCCTTACCCCCCTTCCACACAATCGTTCATTGGCAGTGGGGAGGGGGGTGGCTATGTATAATTTTAGCAGGCAGGACTTCACAAGGTTCTACTCTGTTTCTGTAATGGTTGTTGTAAATAGTGCTCCTCCAAAGCGTTCCCCCCAGAGTGAAATCCTCTTCTCTCTGCCATCTCTGCTTTTGAGGTTGCGGCATCATGCAATCATGCATTATTAATGGTGACCCCGTTCGGCTGCTGCCATCTAACTCGGCATTCCCGCACCTTCCTGTATGCTGCTGTCGTCTCCAATGCCTTGGTGCCACTCTGGTGTGCTTTGAACAGGATCAAGAGGCAGGCGAAATACAGCATCGCTCGGCAGACCCTTGGCTTCACCGTTCGCAGGCGCCCTAAAATGGCACCTCCAGGGCTCTGGTGAAGAGCAGACCTTCTCTGAGCAGCCAGACGGGAGTATGACAGAGCCGGGCTCAGAAATGACAGATCAAAGCAGTAAAACGCATGTGACAGGGGGTGACGTACACCGTCAGAATACGACTGTCAGTGCATTCCGGCATGCTGGGGGGAACTGGGGAAGGTGCATGTATAGCTATTCTGTATGCACCGGCAAAACCGTTTGAGACACTGAGCGATGGATGGATTATGGTTCCTCATTAAAACGCAGAGGGGGGTCTTGGTTGGGAGAGGATGGGGGACTGTCTCCTGCTGAGATGATGTGGAGTACAGCTCACAAGGCAATCCGAGGCTCACTGCTTTCAACTATATTCCTAAAGACGATTCCCAGCTCCTCGCAACTGACTGTAGGAGAAAGGTGTCACGAGTGCTTTTTGCACTTTATTTGCTTCTGACTATACCTGCAGGCTACTGAGTGGTCATGCTCTTGGATGCTGCATCCAAGACCCCTCAATGGCTTTGCTGTGGAGTATTTTTGATATGATTTTCAGCATGTTTTCCTTTCTGTGAGTAACGATAGGAAACCAGTCACCCTTCCCCTTTCTCCAAGGAGGCCTGAGGGCAGTGAGGCACAAGATACCTGGGCACAGACAGGTTAGAAGCATTACCCCACCCCACCCCCTTCCACCACGTCTTATCACCTGTCTGCAGGGAGCCTCCTCATCTGCTGAGTCGGAGAGAGATGGAGATGCAGCTGGCTGGCAGTGAACATGGCGCATCTGGCAGGAGTTGGCCTTCCTTGGCAGCGTGACCTCCAGCTTTGGCTCACTGCCTCCTGCTAACAAGATTCTCATTCTTTGGGTTTCTCTGCACCCTGCCCCACTTTGCTTTCTGTCCCTCCCCCGTTTTTTGGTCGGCTAGGCATCCTGCCGCTTGCGTAAATCTGTCAGGGCTGCCCTGGATGTACCCCCTCCATGTGTGGCGGAGCCTGACGGGCAGCGGGTGGCTTCCAGCACGGTCAGAGCTATAGATAAAAATTCAGCACACTCACCACTATCACTGTCTGCCTCTGCAGATGGCTAATCCTGGTGGTTTAGACATTGCGTATCTGTTGGCGCCGTGCCATGAGCACACGTGCGGCTTAAGCCTTCGGAAATGTCTCTCTGAGCGCTGAGTTGCCAGGCGTCTCAAACATCACAGGAACAGGGTTAAAAAAAAAAATTACACAAAGCTTTTGCCTCGTCAGCAGATTCCTGATGGCCGTGAGCAGCAGAGGACAGCTGATCCCTTGTTCTCCTCTGACTTTCTGTGGCTGCTGTCCTATAAATATCAGAGGGATGGGTTTCCACAGGCTGTCAGAAAAGGAGCATTAAAAAAACAAAACGGACCGGATTCATTTGTTGGTTTGTAACACAAGCTGCCTTTTGTATTCAACTCGGAGAAAGAAAAACAAAACAAACTGTGGATGAAGGAGGGAGCAGAACGGGCTCTTTGAAACTTTTTCGTGTGTCCTGTTGTCTGTGCCAAACCCCAAAGCCACAGCACCACTGCAGTGACAAACAGCAACTTCTCAGAAGCAGCACAACCTGAGACAGTTTTTCCCAAAGTAAAGAAACTTCTAAGATCTCTTTCTCATTAAGTCCGAGGGACCAGTCTAGCAGTTCAACCTGTACAAGCTCTCAACAGGAGTAACATCAAACGTCTCTTCATCGTGGATAAATTTGCTGCTTTTGTTCTATTACCGAGGGGGCACCGCTAAACCGATTCTACCTCCATCATATCTAAGGCAAGAGGAGCTATCTAACAGTTGAGGGGGGGCTGTCTTCCAAATTAAGTTTATCCTAACAACAAACACACCGCACATTGTGGACAGGTCTGAAGCTATGTAGAGGTTCCTTCCTATTAGCCTATGAAAGGAGGACAACAAGGAAGGAGGAAAGGGGGTCCGGCGGCCATCAGCTGGACCTGCTGTTTGTTTTACAAGGCCCCCCACAGGTGGCTCCAGACGTGGCTCTGCATGTGTCACCTGGCGGGGGTTGCTTAAGGGAGCCCGGCTCTGCCACCCCCCTCTTGTTTCCTCAGCTCTGGAAACTGTTAGGGAGGGTGGTTCAGGTCCCTCCACGTGGCGTGACCTCCTGTCTCCCCTAATGTCTCATGGAGGTGGGTGGGGGTCCATCTCATTAGTGTAACATGTTTGTACATCAAGAGCACTTCTTGGATTATTGGAATTTATCCATTGCAGATGGCTCAGTGATCATAGGATTTGACACAAATGACAAGCTATCAGACAGCACTCAATTTCCACCAGAGTCACACCAGAGATGCTTGTGATTCACCTCATCCAAATTTGATCAGAGCGCCACCTGCAGCTCACAGGGAGTGTTGTGCGTATCGGTACACCGTCCGTCTCGTAGTCTCAGTAATAACGTATGATGAGGATGAGGTACCTGCCACCCAGCCTGAATAACACAGGATTGGGGGGGTGTCAAAGGAGGAGAGGGAGGCAGCAGTGAGTCCACACTCAGCTGCACGTCTGGAAATCTGAGAGACGAGACAGTCACTGACCCAGAAAGTCCCGGGTCCCTCTGCACCTCCCCCCCAGCCCCGGACGCTGAGGGCCCTGGAGAACGAGCCTGCCACGTCACTCCCTGTAAAAGTCACGAGGAGAGGAGCTCTCCCGGCCCGTCTGTCACACGCCCCCATCTCCGCGGTGACAGGACCACTCCTGGCGGCTTCGCTCTAAGATAACACGCCGCACACTGACAGGGGTCCAGAGGCCAACGCAGCCGTCATCCCGATGAGAGCGAAGTCGTTATCCACACCGCAGCTGCTCGAGGGAAGCAGCCTTGCCTGAACTGAGCACCCATGTAGAGAAGCTCATAGAAACACACCCGGCCCTCAGAACCCCACGTAGCTCACGGAACCAGACACGGCCCGCGGAACCACATATGACCCACGAATCCACACGTGGCCCACCTCCCTGATGGCTGCCTTCAGACCACTCTTCGAAGTAAAAGTCGTTCTTAAGGTCTACATTTACATTAATTAAATAATTTATTTAGCAAATGATTTTATTCAAAGTGACATACATTTGAGAAAGTAGGGTCAGATAGTCCGTAGCATTTGGGGGTTAAGGGTCTTGCTCAAGAGGCCATCGATGACCTCACTCTGCCGACCCTGGGATTCAAACCGAGAACTCTCTAATCACAGGTTGCATTCTAAGCCATGGAGCGCCCCATTACCTGCATTCATGCTTGTGCTTAAAAGCAGAAACACATACAGTCTTCTGTCTCTGTTTCACACTAACCAGGTGGTTTGCGAGAGTGATGCCTCCCCTTCTCATTTGATTCCTGCATCATTACTCTTTAAGTGTCTTCTTAACTTTTTACAGTTCTCTCCATTCCCATTTTCTTTTACTGGGGGGTTGTGTTGTTGAGTTTCTTTCACGTGAGGAATGCCTGGAAAGCTTTTTTTCACCCTCATTCATGGTGGCTGAGCGAGAGAGTCCTGGCAGCCAGAGCTGAACACTTCAGCACAAAGTCCTGATTTATGATCTGGTAATCTTCTGTGATCATACAGCCCTACCCCCTAACTTCGCTCTGCCCTTATCTGTCAACAGGGCCACTAAGTCAGAAGCTGCCAGTGAACTCCAGCCATGCAGACGGGTGTTGGGTGGTGGTGGTAGTGGCGGGGGGGACTGCCTCTCCTTCTGAAGCGGGAGCAGCCGCTTCTCCTTGGTCGTTGCATGGAACATGTCCCGACACGTGAATGGGGGGGGGGAACTTCCTCTGCAGCTGTAAACAGAGATTTTCATGTCAGGGACAGCCAGCTGTGACGTCCCCCAAACACATCTCTCGCTTGTCTTCCCACGGTGCCTTGCCAGTGGTCAGGTGATCATGTCGCTTCCTTGTTTTCCCATACCGGAACGTTCCCACATTTGCTCTTGTTGGCCACCAGGTGGCCTCACCGTTAAGGATCTCAACATGTCACTGAGAGACTTGGAAAAGCTTGGTGAGGTACTCTATGTGAGCTTGCTTCAAAACACAGAGTGCCACAGAATCTGCATCTGATTGAAATACCTTGGCGAGCGACTCGAGCTCTGACCAGCCATCTTCACGCCCCTGATACCCAGCACCATGGTGGTGATTTCTGCCCATTGGCCTCCCTGGGTGTTGCATTTGTGCTTCCAAAATCATTCCCAGAGACACATTGACTTCTTATTCCTGCTCCGTCCTTGGTGTGTGAAGCATTGAACGGGATGCGGGAGTCACTTAGATCTTCTATGCAATTAAATAGGTATTCATACAGATTTCTTCCAAGAGAAAGCATCACTTTGTAACCTAGTCATTTAATTATGTGCGGATGTTAAGTCAAAATACTGAGAGTAAATAATCAGTCTCTCCTTGGGGTCAGATTTTATGCTTCTATATTATTTTTCACATTAGTATGTATCAGCTGTGTCATGTTGTGCACATTCAAAATTTTCCGCTCTAGATGTTCAGCCTTACTGGAATCCATGTGGATTTAGGGTTATTGGATAGGGAGCAGGTCACGTGACCAGGACGGTGGGGACAATGTGGGTCAGGGAAGCAGGTCGTGCTATTGGCTGCCAATGTCAGGGCAGCCAGATAACAGATCCCTGTGTTTTCCGAGAGGGAAGATCATCTCGGTGAGCCCTTTGGTTCCCTAGAGTCGCTTTTCACCTGTGCTGAAGTATTTACAGATGCTCTAAAAAGAAATAATATGAAGTTTATACAAATTTAAAGGATTTACTGGTTACATTTTAATGCTTTATTTTCTCTGTGCGGCTTAGAAGGTATTCTTTTCGCTGGTGAAAAAACGCTGTTAAATTGTTGTAAATGCACTCATTGACAAATCTGTGGATGAAACACCGTGGTGGTTTTTAAAAGGGGGTGGATTTGAGTGCTCTAGCTTTTCGCCGGCGGAGGTGGTGGGGGGAGCTTTCATTCCCTCCCTGGGTCTGACTGGGCTCCCTCTTTGTTTGTGTCTTACTCTCATTTTCACGGTCAAGCTGGTTTTGTGGTGACAGAAACTGTGACAGTCAGTAAGGGGGCCATGAATATTTCATCAGGCCTCCCAGGCAAATGGAAGCGAAATGCTTTACTTATTTATTTCATTTTTTAGGAAGGGGATTCTGAATTGAGTGTAAACCTCTGAAAAAGCTACTTTGTTTCAGTGTCAATGTCTGACTACATCGCTACTGCCTGATTTCAGATCAGTAGTGCCCCCACCTGGCCTGTCTGCCATGGAGCTTCAAAGGGATGGGGGGAGGGGTGGTAATTGCTCTTTGCCAGGCGTGTGGCGTCTGTATCTCATGTCCCTGCTCCAAGAACCCAAACACACCCTCACCCGCCTGTGCACTGTTAGTCTGAATCACATCTGAGGGTTTGGTGGGGGGAGCGAACCTGAGTTTTGAAACGCCAGCAAGCTGTACGGATACGGACACTCCCTGTCCCGCTCAACAACAAGAACACCCACGTAGCGGAATGGAGATGGTGGCTGGCAGACCAAGCGATGGCGCCCGCCCTCGCCCCGAAGGCTTGGCACCACGTCCCCAAGCCTGTCGCGACCAGGAACCACAGCACGGCCCACATTCCTTCCCCAGGGCCTTTTGTCCTTCCGCTCGCCTGCCTCACCTTTCGGCAATAAATCAGCCTCTGACTCGGCCCCTAACTCTGACTCGGCCCCTAACTCTGACTCGGTGCCTGACTCCTGCACAGAGTGGTGACTCGAGAGCTGTGGAATAAGGCCACTCTCCGAAACACCCCCCCCACCCCACCAAAAAATATACATGGTGCCAAGTTCACACCTGTCATTGTGTCCAGAGTGGAACTCTTGGCACCCAGCCCATGATGGAGGAGAACACAGAGAAACATGGAGGAACAGAAACGGCTGCTGAGAGCTGAGAGTGCTCATCACCACGTCAATGGACTCAAGATTCAATGGCTTTTTTTCACACATGCAGTAAACAGTCCGTTACACTGCACACTGCACTGCATGTCTTTTCAGCCACTAGTAACTGCAAATTAAATACAAAACACAAAGGAAGGTGCTCAATAAGACAATAAGTACGAATGCATTTATGACAATATAACAACTATGAGTGCCGCTGTTGTTTGCCCCTGCGCAAGTGGGGGTGAATCCCTGTCTGTCTGTAGGGGCTGTATAAATGCTGCTATCTGCTCTATCATTTTTCCTGAGTAGAGTCTCTGGATGAGCCCCCATTGCGCACATCATTCAAAGCTGTCCCAGGGAGCCAAATGCTTTCATTTTCATAACCCTCCCCCAACCCAGCAATGAACGATGCGGCCTGGACCACGGGCCCGTGAATAGGACAGACGTGGGAGATTAGATAGCCGGTGTTTTTCAAGACAAACAGCGCAGAGAGCTGAAGGCGGGGCCATACAACAGGGGCCCCTCAGATTTACGCTCCTCTTTTAAAAAAGAGATGAATGGATGAAAGATGAAGGCGGATGAATGGAATGCTGGCCTGAAGAACGGAGGAGGATGATAACAGCATTGGCAGCGAGAGCCACATTTGGGGTTGCGTTTGATGCTGATCAGCCGGGACACAGGAAATGACAGACTGAGCAGGTCTGCTCACAGACGAGAGGTCTCAACGGGGGGGGGGGGCACGGGTCAAGGGGTCGTCTGAAACCCAGACAGTGGGTGAAAGGACAGGAGCCTGGGTTCGGGGGTAGTCTGAGGCTTAGGGGATGTGTCGGGAGAGGACAGAAATCTTGGGGGAGGGGGCATGCCAGGAAGATGGGGCCTCACTTCAACCCCCTCCCCCCGCTTCTGTCACACAGCCCTCGCTGGTGGGTTTGAGCCAGACCCTGCTGTCTGGTCCTGGGAATGTAGCTGGGGAGGCACTGCTTCCATTGCAGGGAGGCTGAACATGGTATAATTTGTGGCAACACACCCCTCCCATCTCAAACTTGACAGAATGGGCTCCTCCCTGTATACCTGCCACAAAACTTTATGCACGAAAAGACCACAGCATGCCCAAATATTCTGGACTCATCCTCAGAGACTGTTAGTTTCAAACATGTGAACTTCAGTGCAGGAACATGCCTCACTGATTGATTCTGTTTCTCTGTATTTCACCCCCCATACAGTGTGTGCTTTCCGTGTGCTTCCTGTGTGCTTTCCATGTGCTTCCTGCATGCTTTTTGTAATTTCCATGTGCTTTCCGTGTGTTTCCTGTGTGCTTTCCTGTGCTTTCCGTGTGCTTCCTGTGTGCTTTCTGCGTGCTTCCTGTGTGCATTGCCTGTGCTTCCTGCATGCTTTTTGTAATTTCTGTGTGCTTTCCGTGTGTTTCCTGTGTGCTTTCCTGTACTTTCTGTGTGCTTCCTGTGTGCGTTACTGTGCTTTCTGTGTGCTTCCTGTGTGCTTTGTGTGCACCTTATGTGCTCCTCCTGTGTGCTTTCCAGGTATTTCCTTTGTGCCTCCCCTTTGCCTTACGTGCCCTTTCCATGTGCTCCCTGTGTGTTTTGTTGTCGCTCGTCTCCGTTTCTGGCATCGTTTACAAGGAACAAACAGACAAAAGCAGCCATAGCAGGGGGGGAAGAGAGGCTTGCAGCATTTCCTGTCACTTACCACACCCCCACCCCCGAAAAGGAGTGCATGGACTCCCTCCATCTTAACACAGTCTGTTTGTCCCTCTCTCTCCCTCTCACTTATTTCAATCTCCATCTCTCTTTTTCCCTCTCGTTTCTGACTCGCTCTTCCTCTCTTTTCTCCCTCTTTCCCCCTCTTTTCTGGCTCTTTTTCATCCTCTTTTCCCATTTTCTTACTCTCTTCATCTTTCCCACCCCTCTTTTTCCCTTCCTCTCTTCCCCCACTCTCTCTATTCTTTCACTCCTTTCCCCTCTCTCCTCTTCCCTCGCATTCCCCTGTCTCTCTTTTCTCCCTTGCTCCCTCTCTCTCCCTCTTCACTTATCCTTCTCTTTTTCCTCTCTTTCTCTTCCTCTCTTTCCACCCTCTCAATCCCTCTCTCACTCTTTCTGTTTTTCCCAGTCTAAAAGTGTACTTTGCTCCGTTATGTTTTTTGTGTGACTCCACAGCTGACATGTGGGTAGGTGGGGGTATGTAATGTTTTCAAAAGCCAGTCACCCCCCCACCCCATTTGTGCTGTCTGGCCTCAAGACTGACCCCGGCTGCCATCCTGTCCCGTCCGCTCGCTTGTCTGGCCCCTTTCCTCCCCGCCTCCACCCCCCTCCCCGATAACGCCTGAGGCTAATACTGAC
>JAODLC010000123.1:31905717-31916123 GCA_026781145.1 Hippopotamyrus pictus | reverse complement strand
GTTCCTGTAGCCTGGCAAACTGAGCATGAAATACCACAGAATCTTGCCCCCATTTCAGTGAAAAGCCCCCTTTCTGTGAAGCCCTGCCTACCAGATTCAAAATTGAGAGTTTGTTGTTATGTACACAGTAAACAGTCAGTTACACTGTGCAATGAAAACCTTATGTTCTTCCAGCGCTCAGTAAACACAAATTAAACCCAAAACATGTGCTAATACAATACAATAAGACAATAAGTACAATTATGACAATAAATACATAAGCACTGTGCAATGTAAACATAGGGTATCTATACATACCATCACAGGCCTGTAAGAGGAAGCGAAGGGCCAGCATCTAGGACTTCGGCACTCATGGGAAGACAAAGACGGTTGTCGCTGCTCCGTGAGACTCCCAATCGCCAAACCTCCCCAAGCCACAGCTTCAGATTTAGCATCGTCATTGGCACCCTGACAGCTGGAGCAGTAGCACCTCTAGTGGCTGATTATGGGATAGCATGCCAGTAGAGCACAGCCAACGCCAATGCATTCCATACAGACACTTTTATCCAAAGCGATGTACAATTGAGAAAGCAGGATCAGCCTTTCTGTGGTGCAATTAGGGTTAAGGGCCTGGCTTCAAGGTCCGATGGTGACATCACTCTGGAGACTCGGGGATTTGAGCCATAGACACAGCACCTTAACCCAACCTACTGAGCCAAACACTGTCCCCACGGTTTCCCTGACTTCCTGCAGCATGTTGGTCTGGTACACAGGATGGAGGAACCAGGATCATCCACATTGGCTCACAGAGCTTGGGGTTACTACAGCCATAAAAATAAACTGACCTGATAAAAAAACGATTAAAGCAGCAGGAAAGGCTGCTGGTGCATCTGCACACAGACTGGGGCGTCCTGCACCAGGGAGACAGCGTCCTACCCCTGGACCCCCCTATTTATGTGCTGTTCCCTCACAACGAGTCAGACGCCGCAGAGAAAGTCAAAGGTTGCACAAACAGGAGAAAATAGAAATACTTTTATAAACAAAAGTAAAGCTGGACAAGATGAACTTAATTACAAGCTCAAGGAAGCAGGAAACGACAGAAGGAGATGAAGTCCCATGGAAGTTGCCAGAAACCCCACAAAGAAGCCACTGTGGTGTCCTGAGTAGAAGCAGACGAGCTGAGTGGCTCTGATCCCGCGTGTGACCAGCGTGGCATGGAGATGCCGGTTTGTCATGCAGAACATCAGTATCTCCAGAGCAGCCCACAGAGTCCAGCTACACATCCTGAGGATCTCATGTGAGCTTGGTGTCCTCACCGACTCGCATGCCACTGTGGGAATGCAGAAAAAGAGAGGGAACCTTTCATACAGACCTCAGGACTACTGATTCAGTCTTGATTGAAATGTTTAGGATGGATCACGGTTGATGAGCTTTAAGGGCACTTGATCGATATGAGCGCTGCCATGGCAACGATGAGCCAGTAAACGTGGGATCAAATCTCATGCTAAAGCTGACAGGCAGCATAAGCTGCGGTCAGGCTTTGAAAGCAGCCATCGCTGGCACACCGTTCAGTCAGCTGAGAGATTCACAGATGACCAGGGGGGCTCATTTCTCCCTGAGCCCACTCACATGGCAGGAGAGATAACATACATGCATACATGCCCCCCCAGGATGTGTGAACTCTCCCACCTTATTCAAGTTCAGGTGCAGTTTTGGCATCTGTGCATTTTCCACTGTGTGTTTGTATACATCCTGGGATGGACTGGCAGCCAGCAGCCTTGTGTCCTGTGCTGTCTGAGATAAGATCCAGGGCCCCCGCAGCCCAGAACAAATAGTTAAAAGGTGATAGATGACGACACTTTATGACACTATATATCGCAGTCTGACTTCAGTGAGTCAACATGTATAGCATTAATACAGTGTCCAAAGAGACATGAGGAAAAGATTCAGGATTAAAAGGGTTCAAGATTAAAACAGAACACTGACCTTGTCCCGGTGTCATTAGCAGACCACTTACTATTGACGGTGCCTGATCTAGGTATTAAGGAGCTGTGACTCTGCACTCTAATCTGTTTCATAGAAAGCATTCAGTATTAGGGAAATTCTGCCTGGTTTGGCAGCTGTTAAGCTGGGATGAAATACAGCACCGGATGGTCTAAACAATCAGCAGAAACATCGACATCTTCCATGACAGACATCCAAGGCCTGGCTGAAAGCTACCTTCAGATCCCTGCAGTCTTCTCCTCCAGGTACGCCATCAGCTATCTGAGCCTGAGCTGCACAGATACAGAAACTCATATGGCCCTTTTATCAGCCAAGCGCTTTTAAGTCTGGAAGCCATGGATGTCGGTTAGACACCTAATCACGTGGGCTGTTGCCTCAGTGTGCCTTGTTCTGTGAATGGGCTGCCTTGTATATCACGTGTTCGGCCTGGGGGACAGTATGCTTGGCTGCCAGTCACATGGACAGTTTGCTTAAACATTTTTTGTTGTGTTGGGTTGAGCTCAGAGACTCCTGGACCCAAAGGCCTAAAGCTCCATGGTGTCTCTCTTTCCCTCGTAATACTTTCTACTGCTCAGCTCCCCAAACAACAGCCGGTTCCTTCAGTGATCTGAAGCTCAGATCACAGCCGTCTTGTCCATTGCTTTTCAGCCCCAAATGGTCTTGATCTCTGCAGCAGAGCCTGGCAGCTTCATACAGGGCAGAGGGACAGAACACAGGTCCCGCATCTGGCCGCAGGAAAATGGCACAGAGGCCCAGAGGCAGTGGAGAAAGTTTCTCCAGATATCAGCTGAGGTTCCTAGGGGCAGCATTCTAGGGCATCAGCAAGCGGAACTTTTAAATGGGGCTTTCAGCCAAGACTGTTGTCCTGTTGGGGGAGACACCAAACCCAGGTGGTCAGTCAGATAATGGCCTCAGGTGAACAGGTCTGTACAAGCAGAGCCATGGCTCTTCACCATAGTCACCTTTCTGCTGTGGGGCCGTCCTGCCATCAACTGCATGCTCACCGATGTGGGACACCCCCCCCCCCCCAGGGCAGTGGGGGCACAGGAGGAGTGGGGGGGGGGCGGGGGTGCATGGAGAGTGGGGGGAGCTCCTTGCTTTGACTGTGGACCTGCAGGCGGCTGTTTGCCAGGACCCCTGCTGTGTGTTTTCAAAACGCCAAACAAGTAGATTTCCTGGTGTTTTTCCATCCGTGTCACGATCATCCGCTTTATGCAATAATCCTGTCTCTCCAGTCTCTGGGATATTCGCGAGAGCGGAGAAGATAGTAAACCATCCGGAATTAGAAACAAACATGTCCCAGATAGCATATTAAAGTGGAACTAGGAGCCTAAGGAAGAGACCATTTCAATCCAGATTTGCGAGAGGTGTACAGTATGTGGCACAGCCTGTGAGGTGGGCGGTTCTCTCAGTGTTCAGCTTTAATGTGCAGGCGAGGTGTGTACTGCGCACTGTGTCGGTGTGGGAGTGTCTGGGAAAGACAAAGGCAAATCAGAGCCTGGCAAATGACAGGGTGTCCATGCCCCACCTCCCCGCAGCTTCATTCGTCCTATTGCGTTATCTTGCTGCCTCCTCTGGCCTGCCACAGCTGCCCTTTCAACCTGATTCTGCCTGTGTTCTGTCGTGTGGGGGCTCAGGCTTGGCCAATGGCATGTTCTGAGGATCCAGCCTGGCCAATGGCATGTTCTGAGGATCCGGCCTGGCCAATGGCGGGTTCTGAGGATCAGGCCTGGCCAATGGCGTGTTCTGAGGATCCGGCCTGGCCAATGGCGGGTTCTGAGGATCAGGCCTGGCCAATGGCGTGTTCTGAGGATCCGGCCTGGCCAATGGCGTGTTCTGAGGATCAGGCCTGGCCAATGGCATGTTCTGAGGATCCAGCCTGGCCAATGACATGTTCTAAGGATCCAGCCTGGCCAGTGACATGTTCTGAGAATCAGGCCTGGCCAATGGCGTGTTCTGAGAATCAGGCCTGGCCAATGGCATGTTCTGAGAATCAGGCCTGACCAATGACATGTTCTGAGAATCAGGCCTGGTCAATGGCGTGTTCTGAGGATCAGGCCTGGCCAATGGCATGTTCTGAGGATCAGGCCTGGCCAATGGCATGTTCTGAGGATCCAGCCTGGCTAATGGCGTGTTATGGGGCGCAGGCCTGGCCAATGGCGTGTTTTGGCACCCAGACCTGGCCAATGGCAGTGTGCTCTGGGGCCATTTAGGGCTCTAAAGATCCAGTTTACATCAGTGAATGTTTAGCAGGACCGGGTTTCCCGATACAAAAGGCCCTATCCCGCTTGTGTCAAGCTGAATGAACAGAACAGACATTTTCTGTGCTATTGCTCCACCTACTGTTCAATGTGAGAAACTCTCCAACTGGAAGCAGATTAGCAGCACCCTGAACGTGGCACTGCCTTCCAGCTTAAATGGGCTCTAAAATCACAGGCTTGTTTTTTATTAAGCATTTAACTGTATATTTGCATGTTTATCTCTAAAACCCTGCCCTGCTTGCTCAGCTTTCAATGATTTCATATTTTTAAAACCCACACAGCCTATGTGCATTACAATACCGCTATATGACCACTTGGGGGCACTATTACTATAGCCATTGTGCAGGGCTTTTTAATACCCACACAACCTCTAGATAGTACAATATGCTCAGTTAAAAAGAAAAAAAACCTATACTGTGGATATAGTGACAATAGTGAGGTGCTATATATCACCAATACTGAATTTTACCACTTGGGGCCACCATTACTGCAGTCACGGTTGTACCATCTCATACAGACAGGTATCCGTCCTCACCTAATAATTAGGGGTTGGGGCTCCCATCATCAGAAGGTCGTTAGTTCAAATCCCATGGTCAGCACAGTGATTTCATTGTTGTGCCCCCAATTACTCCAGGGAATCTGCACGCTGACTGACCTGGAGCTCTGACCTCAAATACCTGTATATCCATGTGTGTCTATGTCTCTGATGGAGGGCAAAGTTTCCCCACAGGGATGAATAAAGTACGTCTATTAAGGCAGACAGGAAGTAGTAACAGAACATAGGCAGCTTAGGCTGATGGGCTCCTCTGTATGCAGACATTAAGCAGGATGGCTTGTCATTGATGGTCCCCTGTCCTTCAAGGGCAGTGACGGTGTGATCAACCCCCCTCAGACCCCCCCCTTCAGACCCCCCCGATCCACTTCCTTTTTTGGAGTCCTCCTGCTCCTTGTTTCTGAAAGGTTGGAGCGGCATCTGCCTAATAGCTTCTAAAAAGCCCTCTCAGCCTCAGATGCACCCTCCACCCCCCAACAGCCAGCACTCCCAATACCAGTAGCCATTTGGCACTCTCCAACCGCTCCCCCTTTCTGGGGGGAGGAGGGGTATGACTGCCCTCTCCCAGCACTGACAGAGTAACGCAGAGGAACGTCACACCACGTCCTGGTCCGCCCCTGTGGACGAGGAGATCCAGCGGATTACGACTGACCAGGAGTTCATGGAGGTTCCACTTTCAGACCCTGCCAGGGAGGCCCATAGTGACAACAAGCTGTCGCCTGGGTCCATTGAGTCCTCCTAATAGATACAGAACTGCTTGGTCTGCTTGGGTAGTGCTAGGAGACTGGCATTCTGGGAAAGTGCAAGAGCCCAACCGCGTACAGTAACACCGCGTGACTGTAACACCACTGACAGTAGCTTGGTAACAACAAAAGGCATCAGTGCTCAGGTGCCCCCACCTCCCCCTAGCACCCCCACCTCACTACCTTGTTGTCTCTTGACATGCTGTTAATCAAACCATTTTCTTGCCGTCTGTTGATTTTCTGTCACTTCTTGGATTCCATGGTTCACACAACATGCTTCCAAAGATGCAAATATGGACAATCTATCCAAACTGTTCAGCTGGATCACCTGGAACTGGGGGGAGAGCCATGTGTGAGTGTACCCAACCCACCGCGGCGCACCACGATGTGACGCTGTGATGCTGCACTGTGCGGGTCGGCACTCGGAAGAGTAAGTGGCTCCTCAGGGTATACGGGGCTGCTCTTTGATTACTCCATAAAGCTGTTCCTGTATATTCAGGTAAGATAATGAATATTCTACTGTAGTAGCTCCCCCTGCTGTATTGGCACTGCTACTGCTGACTTAGTATTAGTATCTGAATGCTAAGAGCGGCACTGAGGACCTGTGGTGAAAATAGCCTGCCGTGTCCTTGTTCTTTCTCCTCTATATCAGATGAATCTGAATTTAGATTCAGTGTCCGAGCGTCAAGTCCTCTTGGCCTGGCTTCAGTTTGCCAAGTTCCCCCCCGTGGCGATTTTTTGTGGCCGTGACCCTACGATGCCCCCCCTGCCCCCCCCCCCCACAGGCTGCCTGCACATGCTGACACACATATGGCCATATTTCAGGATGGTTTCTGGGAAAGAAGCAAAGGAAGGCTTGCCCCTGAGGACCATCCTATGCGGTGCTCTGAGGTAATTCACCCCCCCACCCCGACAACCTTGAGAGTGGGGGGGGGTTCTCCCTTTCTCAATGTAAACAATCTATTTAGTGACACAATGCCAGTAACTGTAGCTATATGGCATCCCCCAAATCTAAGTCCTAAAATAATGGGGGGGGCGGGGGGGGGGCACTGTGAGTGATGTTGTTAAAAAAGGGGGTCATGCCCATGCTTCCTCCACAAAGGAGAGAAGAAGAAGAAAATGTCGCAGAGATACAATACTACTTCACCTTCTGTGTCTTTGATAGACTTGTAGACAAATTATGAACAGCCGCTGAGAGAATACTATTAAACGAACGTAAATCGAAAGATCAAGACTAACCTTAGCCTCAAGAGCAGAGTAAGGTGTAGGCTATCCTACACTACAACCTAGAGCCGTGGGAAAGGGGGGAAAGGAGAGGAAAAACTGCTTATATCTGGTCCATACCCACGCCCCCCATTGGTGAATTTTACCGACAACACTCCTGCCCCCACCCTGAGTTTTACCACTGGCACTTTGCACTTTGATTAGCATATTATTAGTTATTAATATTTTTAATTCCCTCTTGTTTCTCTTTTGGCTCCAAAAAATAGCTGAAATTGCCCCTGAAGATGGTGCCCTGCCCATGTCAGCCTAGAGTCCCCAGAGATGTTAGTCGGCTTAGAGGTTTGAGGCTGAGGAGGAGGAAGGACTGTTTGCTCGCCTCCCTGCTCACAAAGGCCATGCTTCCTCTTCCTCTCGCTCGTCAAGTGGCCGAAAGATAGCGGGTATTTTTGTGTGCTCCAATGCCTTCCTGCCCGCACTCTGACTCCTTCCTGGCACCCAATCAAGGTCCTTGGGGGCTGGGGGGTGGAAAACTGAGGCCTGAAGGAAACCCCCCCGCCCCGAAGGAAGGCAGGGGTCGGGGGGAGAGCAAAAAATGGCAGCCAGACCTCGACTATAAGACCCCACTAATGATGCTAATCCATGATGCTGCTAACCCATGATGGTGCTAACCCATGATGCTGCTAACCCCTGATGCTGCTAATCCATGATGCTGCTAACCCATGATGCTGCTAATCCATGATGCTGCTAACCCATGATGCTGCTAACCCATGATGCTGCTAACCCCTGATGCTGCTAATCCATGATGCTGCTAACCCCTGATGCTGCTAACCCCTGATGCTGCTAACCCATGATGCTGCTAACCCATGATGCTGCTAACACCAACCCTTCAGCAAATCCATGTCATGGGGTTTTTTGGCAGGATGTTGACAAATCAAATATCAAGAAAGAGAAATCTGAGGCCTGTATTATAAAACTTCTTCAACAGCTCCACGCATAGAACAGTCTAGAATGTTTTAGGATCTGGATATTTTTTTTCAGTCTAGCTTTTACATCATGAGTCCAGAAGCTTTGCTGAATTTGCTCTCTAACTGACAGATAAGCTGAACAAACCATCAATTCTAAGTTGTTACGTAAAGATGTTTGTTTCAGGCACACAAATAGACAGTGAAGCTGGTTGAGTTAATGTGTGCATTTTGACACATTTTTGGTTCTGCACAGCGCATACTGTACAGTGCTCCAAAACACTCACCTGAAACCACCTGTGAGTATGTAGCTCATAGCAGTGGTGTCACCCAGTCACTGTCACTTTCTCAATGGGACCAGCACTTGCAGTTTGAATTGTTTTCTCCTTAATAAGTGAGGTACTAAATGTGATACCCTGACAGTTAAGGGAAAATCATAAACTTTTGGTCGACCTTGGGCTCACCATTGTGCACAATCCCACAGCGATGGTTTACTGCCACATGGTGATGATGAGCGAAGTGTCTTATCACAACAGCAGCACTGCGAAATGTCAGAAATACGCATATCGCAGTGCCCTTAGCAGTGACCATAGTGCGTTCCTACCATCACGTAGGCCCCTGCTTTTTTGTCGTCTTACATCTGCTCTCTGAGCAGCAGCTTCTCGCCGTCCACAATCATTCATCTCTGATGGGTATTTTCAGGATGACCAGTGACTCATCTTAAACCCAACAGCTTGAACTGACATCATTAAACATTTTGGAAGTGGGTTCCCCATGCAAATGGGGGCAATTTGCTGATCTGGCTGTGGGGGCCACACCTGGAAATTGACCCATGGAGGGCCGGTGTAGGTGCGGGTTTTTTGGCATGACCTCTCAATCAACCAATAATAAAACAGAGGTTCAGAACTCCAGTCCTGGGGACCCACATAATTGGCTGATTGAGAGGCCATCCAAAAAACGCGCACCTAAATCCGGCCTTCCATGGGTCAAGTTCCCTACCCCTGTTTAAGACGTTCCTTAATTATGGGGGTTTGCGTTGCTGTTAACAGCAATATTATTATGGGATGGTAAATAAAAGTGTTAATGTGGCGATTTTGGCATATTCAGTGCATGTGACGGCCTGTGTCTTACCGCTCCCGGCTTCAGTGCACCGATTACTGCCAGAAGCTTCCAGAATCTCTACAGATGTAAGGAGCGAGCTAACAGCGACATACTTCACAAAGAAGTGGCTTAAGGGGAGTGGCGGAGTGAAGATATTGTCGATTTCCGTGCGAGAGGCTTCCTTTTACATCCCTACACCCATGCATTTTGGGGGTGGGGGGGTGAGCCAGGGGGTGAAGGGACCCTGCACAGGCGAGTGGGAACGGCTACAGCTGGGGTTGCTTCTGTGGCTTTGTATGACCCGTGGCCCCGTGTCCATCAGCCAATCAGGCTTTAATTAGCACTGTGCACCTGACAGTAGGCCAGAGAGTACTTCACATGAAAAGCAAACACAAGGTAATTACTGAACGCTAACGGACCAACAGTTTACAGCTCTAATACTGAGGACGATGAGTAGGAGAATCAAGTCCAAATACGGGGTGGGGGCGGCACACTGACTCTTAACAACATTAAAAGTAGTTTAAAAACATCTTTTAGCAGCAGAACAGTGAGAATCCTCTTAATGCTCTTGAATGACGCTGAACCTGAGCCTGAATGGCAGTCTCTGTGTCTAACTGAATCCGAGACAGAAAAAAACGAGAAAAAAGACAGAAATTTTGGCATAATTTGCCAGAATAGCATACCGGTAGTGCAAATTGATAGCTATGTCTATCGGTTTAGGCTACTTTATCAAAACAACATACCTACGAATGGTATGAAGTTCTGATCATATGACGATCATTTACACTGACAGAATGGCATACCTATAGTATAACACAGTGGTATGGTGTTCTGATAGGTACATTTACGCTGACAGAATGACATACCTATAGTATCATATAGTAATGACAGACCTGGCGAAATTGCAAACAAACAAATTAAAACACCCATGACATATAATCGGGCTATATACACTGCTCAAAAAAATTAAAGGAACACTTTGAAAACACATCAGATCTCAATGGGAAAAAAATCATGCTGGATATCTATACTGATATGGACTGGGTAATGTGTTAGGAATGAAAGGATGCCACATTGTTTTATGGACCTACAACCTACAAACGGCTGAATTCAAAGAGACCCCGAAAATCAAAGTGAAAAAATGATGCGGCAAGGTAGTCCATTTTGCCAAAATTTCATTGCAGCAACTCAAAATCATACTTAGTATTTTGTATGGCTCCCACCTGCTTGTATGCATGCCTGACAATGTCAGGGTATCCTCCTAACGAGACGACGGATAGTGTCCTGGGGGATCTCCTCCCAGTTCTGGACCCGGGCAGCACTGAGCTCCTGGATGGCCTGAGGTGCAACCTGGCGCCTTCAGATGGATCGAAACATAATATCCCAGAGGTGTTCTGTTGGATTTAGGTCAGGTGAGCGTGGGGGCCAGTGAGTGTTATCAATTCCTTCAACATCCAGGAACTGCCTACATGCTCTCACCACATGAGGCCGGGCATTGTCGTACACCAGGAGGAACCCAGGACCCACTGCACCAGCGTAGGGTCTGACAATGGGTCCAAGGATTCCATCCCGATACCTA
>JAODLC010000123.1:31865286-31891010 GCA_026781145.1 Hippopotamyrus pictus | reverse complement strand
CTGGGGGGGGGGGGGCGGTGCTCCACAGCTGTGTAATCATGAACCTGACATCCTGAGTGACGCAGAGAGTCCGTCTGAACAGAGAGCTGAACCATGTCTGACCCTCGTCCGGACTGCAACTGGACCTATGAACATTTAATAGCAACCAGGACGCCCAGCGTTTCAGGATGACGTATCACAGATATGAATCTTTATTTTCATGTTTTGCATTTTCAGTGCAGTGAGATGACAGTGGAAATTCCACCAGTAAGGTGCCTGTTGGAGTGCAGTTCTGATATTGCATTTATGTTGTAAGAGCGTTTGTGGGCAAAGGGGTTTGTGCAAGGTTCCACCCAAGCATGGCCTGCCTTAAATGCTGCCCCCATCCCGGCTACCTCGAAGGTCATCTGTGGGGCAGCTTTTTCAGAAAGACATATCTGTATTATACTGTGAAAATTTATCCAAAAACATATTTATAGTTGACATTAGTGGAAAAGTTTCTTTTTATTTTTTTTAAGATTCCCTGTGCATTCTCGTCTCCACCCTGTGGATTTTTCCAGAAGGGAGGGTGCATGTGACTGTTTCCACATTCTTCCTTGTCAAATCAGTTTTCTAAATTCCCTCTAGACAGTCACGTGACAGGATATACTCTTGGTCACGTGACAGGATATACTCTTGGTCACCTTGATGCACCTGTCCCTCTTCATAGATTTTCTGTTCAGCCAAATCATGTAAACTGTTTCTTTCCTCCATGCCTGTAATTGTTTGGAATCATTAAAAGCCATTATTCAAAGCTTCATTTTTGGGACAAATTTCCCTCATCAAGATAGGAAGGGGAGCAGTGGGGTGAGTCACACTGAAAGCAGAAGCTCAGCATGTCTGTGTGTCTATGCCCTGTATTCAAGGTTTGACAGCGATTAAAAATTGGACCTGGTCTTTTGCCCATACAGGACCACTACATATTAGGGGTGTAATGATTCTCCAATTTCTTTTTTGCTCTTTTTTTTGGGGGTAGGGTGGTGAATAACAAAGAATGAGGAAACATTTCTGACCAACAATTTGCACCTTAAACGGAAGAACACTAGAGAACATGTTAGTTCAATTTAACGTCACATAAAATAACTACATAAAGTTCTGTACTCTACTGGATAACCAAAATGTTTCTACACCACTGACTAGAAGTTACCTGGGGGCTCTATAATCTCAAGGTGATTATCTATCTTGAGAAACTAACCCAGCTCTTACCGCGGCACGATCACTCCATCATGATTGGACCAAAATAGTCACATGTTACACGCAGTTGGAAGGCGTGATGTGTAACATTTACAAAATATACAGCTTGCCCGAACTTTATCTAGAATAATAATTGTGTTATAGTGTTAATTGTAAAATGAAAAAACAGTTGTAACATTAATAACGTAAGGAGAACTCAATAGGCTGTACCCAAGGCAGCAGGTTTGGGTTGGGGTTGGGAGGGTGTATATCACAGATCCATCTTCCAGAACTGCGACACGAGATTGTGAATATTTGTATCATGGATTTGGTCTCAGTTTCAGAATGATGACACAACTACCACACATAGATTCATATGGTAAAATTGATCAAGGGGGGTGAGTTTCTCGTCATAGATTTTGCCATTCCACAGGCCCATTCACCCACTGGGAAATGCCCAATATGCCCAGTGGCCAGTCCAGCCCTGTCTGTAATTGTGTTTGCATACTGTTGGTTGGTGCATGTTGTGCTGGTTGTACATGGTTAGCTTTGAAAATGAAGTACATTGGAATGCTTTAGTTGTTTCATATCACATCATGCTCTCCTCTGAGACACACATATATAGAGGTAAGATTTAAGCTTGGGGACTGAGCACGAGGTCAGCCATTTATCTGGCATGTCTGGAGCATTTGCCAGGGGGTTATGGGCCTTATTCAGGTGCCCAGTGAAGATGTGACTGAGCCTGGGATATTAACCGGTGATCTGATCAATGGCACAAAGGCCTAATCCACTGAGCGACACCACTAACCCTATTTAGTTAAACCACCAAGCATAGCATCTGCACAAAGAGCTCAGCGGGCACTGCAGGGCCTTCCTGTCAGGTGTCATGTGACGCACACACAGGCCCACACACATGCCGCAGAGTTCCTCCCTCCGCCGCTGCAAGGTGGACACCACGGCGTGTGCTAGGGAGCAGATGTTGGAGTGGCTGTTAAAATGGCTGTGGGCTGCAGCTCTAAGCACCTCTCTGAAGCCACTGAGCTGCTCCTCAGGCCTGGATAAGCAAACCTGCAGCCCTAAAGATGCCAGAGCTGCTTGTCAGCCTGGACAGCAGAGCCGCAGTCCTAAAGATAAGTGGTTAGAGGATGGATGGATGGACAACAATATGACTCCTTTATCCTAGAATATATCTAAACTGAGTATCAAAGGGTGAAATATCAGCAGATACTTCATGAGTGGCCCATCTCTGTAGGTGACAAATTCAGTGGTTGTGACTGGCCACTGAGTACCAAACCTGTCCCGTGTCCTTACAGCCAGCTCCCCCTTCATAGCCAGATACCGGCCTGCCATGGATGGGGGTCCCTGTGTGTAATCAGACAGTCGTCCTGCTTGTGCTCAAGGCTTCTGTGGCTCAGGAGGTTAGGGTGCTGTGCCTATGATCAGCAGGTAGGCAATTTAAATCCCAGCATCAGCAGAGTGATTTCATCATTAGGTCCTTGAGCAAGGCCCTTAACCCCAATTTTTCGAGGGACTGTCTGACCCTGCTCTACGTTGTCTTGTATAAAATCATCTGCTAATGAAATGTGAATGTGTGACATTTGTAAACCTGCGCATTGGGCAGCCAGAGGTGACAAGGTGGCTGGATAGGACAGCCTTAAGCTCCACACATGTGGCTGTTACTGACTTTCCACCATCTCAGCAGAGGCTCCCTGCAGTCAGAGGCAGTGACCACCTCAGGTCCTTCTGCTCCAATCTTACTCCCAGTTCATCTAGTAAGATTCTGTATAGAGTCCAGCACAAAAAGGCAGGAGGTGTGCCCCCACCCGATCTGGGTAAAGGGGGAACAAGATAGCCTAAAAGGCATCTCTGTTATATCCCCAGCTTAAGTGTAAAACCCCGGAGCCGAATAAGGTGGGTCATTTTACACCTCTGGAGCTGGGCTGGGCGAGGAGGCTCTGTCCTCCAGCTGGCTCCAGGACGCAGGTCCTCACGGCAACCAGGACTCCATGGCAACCGTGCCGCGTGTTGATGTTGGCTCCATGTCAGGGATCATGCCCGGTGATCTCATAACCCTTGGAACGGTGAAGCCACCCAGAAGAGGCCTGGAGTGACCCGCATTACCTCGACGACCCATGAGAACGGCACTCAAATTCAGTGTGCAAATGGCAGGTGCCATGGAGACGTTTTCAGAAATCACAGCCAACCAGGAGCTCTGCAGAGTCTGATGATGGTGCTAATTTACCACCTCCTTGAGGGGTGGTATTTGACTTTATCGAGCAGCATGTCCAGGGCTGCGGGTTCAAATCCCACTCCCACACTGCCTTCAGAGTCTGTGCTCCCTGTGCTGCACAGATAGTCTGCACATTGTGTGTGAGCAAGCAAGTCAGAGGCAATACTGGCAACAGAAAACTCCATAGTAGGAAGAAGCCTTGAGAGGAACCAGACTCACAAGAGGAGCCCATCCTTCAGGGGCTGGCAGAGGAAGTCAAATGAACAATTCACACTATAAATTTTAAGATTTGAGTCTCAAAGCAGAAGGCAGGCAGGTGATGGCAGGCAAGTGTTGATGCAGCTTCTGATGGCAGGACAAGCACAGGGTACAGCAACAGGGCAGGCAGGAGAGATGTTACAGGAACACAGTTCTGGGCACTTTGGTGTCCTGGAGACATCTCAGAAGACCTCTGAAACCCTCAGGAAGAGAGCAGGGACTGTGCATCAGTCAGGGCAGGACTATGAGCCTTCAGCTCACCATAAATCCACAGCTGAAAGCTCAGAGAATCTGCAGTGACCAGAGCTCGACCATGAGGGGCACAGCGACCCGACGACGTCACTGCAACTGAGATCCACAGCTGTTCGGGTGCTATGTTTCCTGCTTCAGTGACCCCCCCCACCCACCACCTGCTACTTATATGTCGCACCTGATTCTGGGGGAGGGTATTTCGTACTGCTCTGTGCCTGTATATGGAGAGTGTGACAGTAAAGCCCACCTGACTAGACCTGATGTGTCGCTGACAGTCCAGTGTCATGCGGCCCCATTTACCTGGCTTCACAGCCTCATCCTGCTCATTAGATGGCAGCAGCCGGTCAACTGCCCATTAACAGAGCGTGCTTATTCTCCGAGCAGAGGCCGTTGTTTTTTGCACTCACCATTGGTGCGACACCCCACATCTTGGCTTGGGGACTGAGCTCCTGTCACTGGAGCGGCACAGAGACAGAGGCGGCCATTCGCCCACCCCTGCCCCCCCCATTCCACATCTCTTTGCGAAACAACAGTGGCTCACATTGTGTGGGTCTCAAACTGGTCACTGTGTGTGGATGAACCCCAAACATGCATCCTCTCATGTACGAGAAGGGGTGGGGCTGGGGGTGCCAGGCACATCCTCCTCACACAGGTGGGGGCCACACTCGATCCTCCTGCCCAAGCATGCCCTCGGGTCCTTGGTTCCTGGTGGATTCCACAGGGAATGCTGGGTTGTCAAGCTGAGGCACGAGTGTGTGTTTGTATTTATGCAAAATTTATGTGACTGTGTGTGTTTGTGTGAGTGTCTGTATTTATGTGACTGTGTGTGTGTGATTGTTGTGTTTATGTGACTGTGTGTGTGTGTGTGTGTGTGTGTGTGTGTGTGTGTGTGTGTGATTGTTGTGTTTATGTGACTGTGTGTGTTTGTGTATCTGTATTTATGTGACTGTGTGTGATTGCTGTATACATGTGAATATTATCTTCTGGTGAAACTTGGCTTGGACACAGTATCCATGACAACCCAGCACAGTAGCAACATAAGAACCTGAGGACAGGGAATCTCAGTCACTGGTCACATAATAGGATGCAGACACACTCAACACAAACCGATGACACACATATACAAGCGAGAGAAATGCTACAGGCATCAGGATACAGACTCCTGTTGGCTAATTAAGGAACAGTCCGTTTCTCAAAGTCAACACAAGCACCAAACAGCCATATTTGTGCATGCACAGACACTGTAGGTATTAAAATCAAGCCATGCACACACCCCAGTGTTTGTCTCTAGAGCAGGGGTGCCCAACTCCAGTCCTGGGGGGCTGGAGCCCTGTGTAGCTTAATTCTTTCCCTGTTCCACCACAAATGATTTAGCTCAAGAGCACAAGAAGTTGAATCAGGTGTGTTAAATGAGGGGAAACCCAAAAACGTGCAGGGCTCTGGCCCTCCAGGACTGGAGTCTAACACCCCTGCTCTAGAGTATGGCCCTCCATTCGCAGCTGACAGACTACATGTAAATGCTGGTCAACATGTGCACAGTATTGCCACACACCTAAGCAACTCGTGTATAACTAGGGTTGCCAACTTTCTCAACCCCAAATGAGGGACACTTTCTTGCAGGTGCGCGCAGAGCAGCTGACCAACAATAATGGAAATCCCAAGGTTTCATACTATAAATCTACACATTTCACAGTGTAAAAGGACAAGCCACTAGTGGCCAGTGCACACACACACACCAACAACAGTATCTTATAGCAACGTCTGCATGAGTTTTGCCATGCTTACAGTAGTCTAATATTGGCCGACGAGGCTGTGACTGGAATACGGGACTGGAGCTGCCCCTGACTGGACAAATCAAAATCACCCATATTTCGGGATGTCCCGGACAATTCGGGACGGTTGGCAACCCTATGTATAACTGTGTGCATGTGTTTTGATTCTTTCCACGTTATAGATATTTTTCTGTGCCTTAACGTTCTAGACAGTTGCAAAAATACTAAAGTAATCCACGGTCCCGACCTGTGAAATTAACTGATATCGCTCACCTTGGTCTTACCGCCCTCTAGCGACAGAAAGAAACGCGTCTGTATTTTAACTGGAGCGCTATAAAAAATATATTAACAATTTCACCATTCTTATACATGTTACCACAAAAAACTGCAAATAATCAGTCTTCCGATCGGGACACAAGTCCATCACAGGGTGATTACACTATGGGCAATTCAGAGACGTCATTTGCCGTACTTGCATGGCAAAACCGGGTTACCCCGAGGAAAAACACGCTCGACAGAGGAGTGGACATTTACGATGAGCAATCTTGTATTACGGTCGTTGCTGTTTCAAGTGGCTTTTCTCTTCTTATTATTTATTTACTCGTATTTTCTCCAAATGACTCATATATTTATAACAAGTGGCTAGAATTATATATTTAGGTATTCTTTATCACTTAGAGATTACGGATATTGAAAATACAATTTTGTATTTTACACGCATTTAATTTTATCATGTCCACTATCAACCAGCAAATGATAATTCTCTAAATATTCTTTGATTGTTTTATAGACTAGGTAAAATTGCCTGTAATCATACATTTTTTTTTTTTTTTTTTTTACCATTTTCTTCATTTATTGTAGGTCCCTGCAGTCATCTTCACCCCTGTTGATATGTAGGCCTACTTTCTCGCCTCCCCAAAAAAGGCTACAATTCCTTTGAAACGATTTTCATAAAGATTTTCGGCGGGAATTCAAACTGTGCAAACTGAGGTAAGTTTTAACTCTACCTCTTTTTAGTTTTTGCAATGTTATCCTGCTTGTCGCACTCTTTAAGTTCCACTCAACTCTGTTATTTTATGCTATTTTATGGTTCGATCATCAAGTGGAAAAAAAAACAGAAAACATATCTCACATAAAAGTTCTGTTTATCTGTAGAAGGTTAGCTAGCTAAATGGTGATCTGAACACTACCAGAGTTACGGCTAACTTACCTTAAAAATTTCCACCCTGTTGGGATCCACCCCGTAATAATATGGAATGTCAACGTAACAGGATGGAAATTCTGATGAGGACAAACATGAAATGCGTTAAGAAGTGGTGCCAACACTTAGTGCAGCTGAGAAGCAGCGACGCGTTTGTTTGTTATTACTTGTTATTCCTTGTTTGGTGTTCAAGTCTGTTACTGACGTGATGCACGCATGCCTGTTAGACCCACAAGTCTATTTCATGAACAGCAGAACTTTAGTAGGTCCTGTTTTTATCGCTTTACAAGCCACAGTCAAGGTTCATATAGCTCTCACTACCTCTGCCAGATATTCTAAATGATTATTGTATCACTTGTTTTGTGCCAAAATGTTGTATTTATTTAAAAAAGTGAATTATAATCATATGATTAATTACAACATCTTTATTTTTAATCAAATATAAATAAAACATAATTTCTTCTGTCTGTCCTCTCTGATTTGTCATTCTCTCTCTAACCACCTAAGCAGACAATGTGCCACTTGTCATCATGACTGTTATAAGGAACCACACACACGCGTGCGCGCGCGCACAGAAACAAAACTCCTCCCTCGATTTGCACGTTACAAAGAAATCTGGAAAAAAATATTGTTTTGAAACATCATTATATAGATGCAGTTCCGCACATTACAGATGGAAAAACGCAGGAAAATGAGGGAAAAGTCATCCACTTTTACAACCTGTAAATATTGGTATTCCACCCTGTCATACTCCATCCTGTTAGACAAGTAATATTTAAATAATAATTTTACAGCAACATAAAATATTTGGCACATTTTTATGTGTTATTTTAGGAGGTGAGGAGCATTAACTTCTACGCGCTTTTGCGCAAATGTTTGATATTATGTATCATCCTGTCCATAAAAATAGGCGGAAAAAAAAGGGTTCTTAACCAAGGCATATTATATTCATCAATAATTGTTATTGTTTCAAGAATAAAAATACTATTATGGCATAAGGGACATATAGCCTGCTATCCAAGAAAAGCTCATTATTGTTTAACGTATAACATTTTGTGACAATAATATGTATATGTCCGTAATTTTATGCCCAAAATTATTATATTAAACACACACAGTTTTCATAGATGAAATGTCTGCATTTTGCAATATTCTTCTTTATACAATGTTTTCTCTTTTAACAGATTTCATGCATGGTATATAGGAAAAAAGACCGTCAAGGACAAGCGTTATCTTAAGTGCAATATGTTGTAGGCAAACGTTCGGGCGGGGGGCGGGAGGGTATGTTCACTATTTTGTATTTAATGTACAGTTTTCTTTCGATTTTATTGACTGCCGCTATAGCTTTCGTGGGTATTTACTGAACAGTTATCTGAGTCGAGTGGCTCCAGAGAGGCGCGCGAAGGGTCGGGGGTGTCATCAATGAATGTGTTTGTCCGCTCTACAGCGATCCAGCAGCATCACTGCTGGGCATTTTCAACAAAGAGAAAGAAAGAAAAAAAACACGTCAAACCGTCACGAAGGCGACACTCGAGGGCTTCCATAAAGTGTAACTTTATATAAAAATAATATTATACAATAGAATAGAAATGTGACCAAGGACAGTGGAAATTTTTGTTGACTTAGTATATAGCTATGCCAGGCCATTAGCAACGACTGACCGGGGCATTAGCCCGAGGACCTGAGCTATAGAGAGCCCCAAAATAATCTTAATGGCATTTTTTTGTAGGAGCCTATGTAAATATTTTATATTGTTTGCTGCTCTGTATGCGCCTTAGCTGATAAAAACTCCAGAGTGCAAGTGAATGTGTCGAGTTATTTTTTTCTTCATTTGTTTACATGTGTGCAGGGGCGTCATGAAGCATTTTGAATGTGGGGGGCACACACTGGCATAAAACTAATATTTTATGTTAAATGTGGGGGGGTCCAAACGAATAATTATGAATTGTGAGGGGGACGTGTTCCCCTCAGATTTAAAGGCGGCGACGCCCATGCATGTGGGTCTGTTGCACTTATACTTATTTGTTAACTTTCCCCCGCATTATTGCGCCCCTGGTTCAATGTGAAAGCAGATATCGTCTATTCGATTATTGTTTTACCGTCATTTATCTGCCAAAAAGTACCGGTTGGTTAGATACCCAGACATTGTAGGGTGTTTCTATTTTACATGCTCTTATAAAGCGCTGCGTTTGTAAACACTGGAACTAAAACGTCCTCTTTCCCATTATTTCATCTCCACTCGACAGAATTACATAGAATATCATTGAAACTAAGTAAAAACATTAGAAATAACCTCATATAGACCCCATTTGTTTTTACCACTGCCACTATTTGTCCATAAACTGTAATTAGGATGTGAATGGGACAAGTGTCAAGTGATAGTTTTTGTTCGCCCAAGTTAGCGTGTTTTGTGAATAAAGAACACTAATGGATTTTAATCACTGGGCGTTTCATAGATGTCAACATATTTTGAGAAGTGGATGCTATACGCATATTTCGCCGGGCTGCCATTAGAATAGAATACAATAGAATAGAGTATAGAATAGAATAGAACCTTTATTGTTATTACACAAATACAACTGTCACTGCACACGTACAACGAGATTTAGTTTCCGTATTCGATCGATGTTGTTAATAGTATTAAACTAAAAGTAAGCGCAAAGATGGAAATGGCAGTAATTATGAAACATTACACAAAAAACATTTTTTGTAACTCGTTATATCGATCGGAAAATTCTAAAAAATGTACCCTATTTAACATTTTATTCTTTTATGTTAATATTTTCAAACGATTTTCCTTAAAAGCATACTGAATGTGAAGAGAGAAACTGAAGGACCAGTGCTTACTAATTTTATTTTAAAAAGATGTAAAACGTTAATTTTGTTTAGAAACGATTCGTAATGTTCAACAAAAAGTTTGCACTTGTACATACCAATAATGATTTTTATATAGACCTACATACACACATACATGCAGGCTCACGAATGGTTTGTAATAGAATTTAATGTCTCGTGTATATAAACGTTAATATGTGCAGTATTTGGCATTTCTGCTTTTGTAGGCTTGTTATTCTGACTTTTTTCGAGCTTGTCAGTATGCTGTCTTTTCACCTTAATTGTCTCTCATCTCATCTCAAAAATATATACATGCTTAATGAAAAACCTGCACAATTTGTTTTATACTATGTAATGGTTTAAAAGTTCATGGCCACTTGTGGTCCATGCAGCAATGACTAATTAAAGTTATAAGCTTTGATACAGCATACTTTGTCTCTCACAACTTCAGATAATAGACCTATATTTTTGTGCTTTGGCCGTTCATTATAAATCTGCAGCTCTGTAGCAGTCATTTACTTTATACTGTGATTGACTCCGAAACCCTGAGGACGATTTGAATAGCACTTAGTAGTTTGTATCTTCCAAAATATTTTGTGTTGGTGGGGCCCCAAAAATGTCTCAAACTCAGGGCCTCTGTTACGCCCAGCTTGTACAATCCTCGTGTGTGCCACGCCCCCCTCGTTACCTCGTGTTAATTCCTGATTGTAATCACCTGATGCCTGTTACGTTCAGCTTGTCTTGTGTATTTAGTCTGTGTCTAAGTCAGTATGCCTCAGATCTGTCATTGTAGTATTGCAATGTTCGTGGATGTCTGCTCTTCTGTGCCTAATAAACGCCGTTTACCTGTCCGTTCGGCTCAACTCGCCTGCTTCCCCGCTCGTCTGCTCCATTAATGTAACAGCCCCCACCTTGCTTAAATCGACCCTGACTATAGGACCCAATTAAACAGCTAGCACACAATACAGAATAAAGCCCAAACATAGAATACCTGACATAAATAAAATGTGCAATAATAAATCACATGTAGAAAAAAGTCAACACACATTTGGGTTATTTTTAATTTAGTAATTGTGTTTTTAAATGAAGAAGTGTAGTACTCTGAGAAAATTTCCGTCTGTGAAGTACAGCCCCCTTATCACGTGGTGTCCCCTGAACCCATCCATCTTCAGAACCTGTTCATTATGTATTATTCTCACACTTTCAGTATTTGTTGATATTAACTTAGTATTTTCCCTTCTTGCATTTGGAAAGCAGCCTTGCACAATGTATGTGAGATGACCGCGTTCTCCACGGTTTAAACCATTGCCCCTAGAGTTCAATAGAGTATTACCTTATCTTAAACCCCGTACAGGAAAGTATTGTTAATTCATTGACTTCATTCAAAGCAGTGTACAATTGACCACGGAATTATCATGCTGCACCTTATCAAAATATTCATTCTATTCTTATAGTGAAGTTAAGAAGGCTTTATGATCTCATACTATCCATTTACAGGTATACAGTAGCACGAAAGCTTTATTCTAATTGCCTATACAGTACTTTTAAGACACTTCAAGTGTAAGACAAGCATGAGGACTAGAAGCTGGTATTTGTTGGGCGACGACGCCGGGATCACCATCCTGCAGCCCTGAAATCCCAGGTCTCACGCTGGTTCCGAGCAGCCCGGACGACAAGCAGCGTGACACCAGCGCGGCCAAACTTCCGGGAAACAGCACCGCAGCGGACGGAAAAATGGCGACGCTGTCTGTATGCCAGATCCCAAGCGGCGGTTTCAGTTTCGACTACTGCAAGCGGTAAGCGTTAAAAGTGAAAGAAAAAATATCTTCTCTGTCAGCGTGTCCGGGAAGCGTTCGGGGCCATTGGCTGGCTGCTCCCGGCTCTCTCCCGGCAGTTTTTGAGGCCGGTACTCGGGGGGCCTGTTCCATTGTAGGATGACTCAGGGAATCTGCCGCCTCCCTCATTCAGCCGGCCGGTCGGCGGAGCGCGGAAAGCTTTATCTTTAATGCAGGGACCGGGAACCGCCAGTCGGTTATGGGTACGGTATTCATTACTTTTGCGTGTTAATCTACATCTGAGGATTGGCGTATAGATACTCGGCAGAGCATGTAGCCCTCCCGGCTTCCCCCGACACACGGGATGGCTCTCCATCTCCGTTGATAGCCTGGATCCATGTATTGATGTTCGACCCGAAAGCAGGATGGAAACGGGCAGGAGAAATTCATATTAGCTTAATATTGTATTTCGTGCTGCTCTTTTATTTTATCCATCCTGTACCAGTTGTTCAATGAAATGTCCACGAATGCATATTTTAAAGGATTCGTTACTGTTTCAGAAATGCCCTTTTAGAAGCGGAAATAACAAAGTTGGGACTCGATGTCCCAGCAGCCCGAAAAACAGGCACCACCATCTGCGGGCTGGTTTTTAAGGTAACTGGGCTTCAGGGGGGATTTACTACCATTGTACCTGGACGAAACTGAGGTTCTTCCTCCTTAAATATCTGTGTAACAGTCCACGATTCCTTTGTTACTATTCTATTCTGTAACTATTGTATACTTCTGTAACTTCATTTGTCCGTGTGGGGAAATAGTCTTTTCGCTCATTCCATCTTGCTTTCCTTGAGACACGCAAACATACAGAGCAAGCTTGGAGGATCAGATAAGGGGTGCAGTTCAGTGCTGGAGTGTCTCGCACCCACTGTAACGGGACATTCCGCTTGGGTCCAGTCCATGACATACCTGGTTCTTGTTCCTCTTTTCTAGGATGGAGTCGTTCTCGGAGCCGACACCCGTGCCACGGAGGGGATGGTTGTGGCTGATAAGAACTGTTCCAAGATACACTACATCTCCTCCAACATCTAGTGAGTCTGAGGGTGCTTTCTAAAGGGCATTAAGAGGGACGTCGGCGCCTGCGATCTACATGCTGTAGGAGCATGAAGTGAATAAACACCCAGGGTCATCTAACCAGGAACCAGGTTCCATATAACCGGGAATCGAACCCACCGAACTCACAGCTCGAATCCCTTAGTCTCGTCTCCGTCCTGTTCAGGGACATGGCTTTAGGGGGCTGTGGCAGCAATATCTGACCTATCTATATCTCTCCCGCAGCTGCTGTGGTGCTGGAACGGCAGCCGACACGGAGATGACCACCCAGATCATCTCGTCCAACCTGGAGCTACACTCCCTGTCCACCGGACGGCTGCCCCGAGTGGCCACAGCCAACCGCATGCTCAAGCAGATGCTCTTCAGGTGTGTGACTGTCTCCAGGCTGTGGGTGTTCAGGTGTCCTTGGGAGCAATGTTATCTGTGCATATATTAGCACATAGCATCACTTATTTTTGTATATTTTAGGTTAAACATCTGTGTTCTTCAGTATGAGGGTGTAACGAGTAGGGATGCATTGATTGTATTTTTGCTTGCTTCTGTTTGGTTACTTCAGAACGTGTTGAAGACACAGCAGCTAAGGGTGATGTGTTCGCATATATACACATAGCCAGACATTCTGTGTATTTGGGGCACTAACGCTGCAGGTAGTTAAATAGATTGGTTGTGTTTCCACATGCAAAGTTTGCAAATTACAATTAATTGGTCCACATTGGATTTCATGAATACAAATCCTTTCCACACAATTAAAGTCGATACCTCTGAAATGTGTGCTGTGGATACATCTGACTACGATAAAATATCACGATGAAGTCCACAACTAGAAAAGTAATGCTAGTCGGTAAAATACCTGATCAGCTCTTAAACTTGGCCATATTTAGCTGACTGCTGAACAGGGCAAAAATTGGCTATTTGCAGCCGCTAGCCGATCGATTGGTGCGTCCTTAATGTGAGGCTTCTGGCAGGGTAGGCATTATGCTTCAAACTGAAGCTGTATACTATTCTATTCCTGCAAGTCTGTTTGCGCTGATTACCTCAAGTTGTCACCTAAATGTCTCCCCCGTCTCTTCTGTGCCACACAGGTACCAGGGGTACATCGGTGCTGCCTTGGTCTTGGGGGGGGTGGACTGTATGGGACCTCATCTATATAGCATCTACCCTCACGGGTCCACAGACAAGCTGCCCTACGTGACCATGGGTAAGGTTCAGGGTGTCCCGCACGCCCCCGATGGATATACTGAGGATGTACTGAGGTATGTCCTGTTATCATAGCAAATAGAAACACAGAACAGGGATGGAATGGATGGACGGATGAGCAGGACTGCAGTCTTCTGGCTACTGGGAGGCATTTTTATTACTGGGGCTTCTTGCTACGTGCCACGCAGATCACCAGCTAGTAAATGGAACTGGTTACTATGGACTGGGAGAACATCCCCATTAGCCTGCTGCACGCATCAAAAGTTTGTCTTCCCGAAAAGAAGATGCTGCATAGCTGCTAAGGCACTGGTTGGTGGTGGGGGGGGGGGGGGTGTCATCTCATTGGCCTCGTCCTTATTTTACTGGATCTGAGTGTAGAAGTTGTAGCTGGGCTCTTGGAGGATGTGTGCAGTGGTACTACCTCAGTATTGGCACCAGGGGGTGCTATTGGACTTGCTCCCCCCTCTATATTACTATTATACAGGTATGTGTTTTAATGACTGTCTTCCTCAGGCTCTGGGTCCCTGGCTGCCATGGCGGTGTTTGAAGATCGCTACAAGCCGGATATGGAGGTGGGTGTCGTCTAAGAACCAATGATTCTCCCTTAAAGCCATCCTTACCACTTAGGGCCTTTAATCAAGCCTTATGTAATAGTCTCTCACTTTAATTGGCATTTTCCTACCCCCCTGTGCAGAGGGGCTGACTTCTGGGGTCTCCCCATCCATCTTGTTACATCTCCAGTCAACCAGTTTGCTATCTTATGCTTGGTGTTGAAATCTGTTTCCATCAGCGACCAGTAGGGGGAGCTGTTGCCCTTACAGTTAATGTTTCGTATTCATTCATTCATTCATTCATTTACTCAATATGGTGATGTGATTTTGTGTCTCCCCCCCCAGGAAGAGGCCGCAAAGCAGCTGGTTCGGGACGCCATTGCGGCTGGCATCTTTAATGACTTGGGCTCAGGCAGCAACATCGACCTGTGCGTCATCACCAAGTCCAAGGTGGACTACCTGCGGCCTCATGACGAAGCCAACAAGAAGGGAGTCAGGTGAGGGGCGCTGCCCATCTGTGTGTCCTGTGTGCCGCCCAGTCGCCGCCCGTCTGTGTCCTGTGTGCCGCTCAGTCGCCGCCCGTCTGTGTCCTGTGTGCCGCCCAGTCGCCGCCCTCGCTCTCGGTGCCACCCTGTAGCTGCCCTCGCTCTTGGCGCCGCCTACTGTCCCTACCACCATGTCACTGTCACCTCGCTGCCACTGCTGCCATCTATTTGCAGCCCATGCCCCTGCCCCCCTCCCCATCACTGCCCTTGCTGTCAGTGCCACTGCTGTTACTGCTGCCATGTCATTTGCCCCCGTCTCTGCATTACTGCCGCTCAAAGATTCAGTGCTCTCACTAACCAACATGCCTGTTTCATTTGAAGAATCTCTGGATTCTTAGCCCAGCCCGTGTGAGTAAGAAGCCTGTTCTGGTTCGCTATGCTGCCGTGTGTCTGCCACCTTCTAGTCCACTTAGCCCTCCACCTTACGGGCTGAGCTCAGACAGTAACGATGCCGAAAGCCTCACAGGCCCAGCGCTCTTTGGCCACTTTGCGCTTGCTGTCTGCTATGTGCTGTTTGATTGCACTAAGACTTACTGCTGAACTGATCCAGTAACTCTTTGGTCAGTGTGTAGCTGACTAAAACTCGCCGGTTTTAAGCTGTCCTCACACACCGCGTCTGTGTTTGCCATGCCCTTCTGTGTGATGGCCGCCATTGCTGCTCACACGGCTGTTCACTCCCGTTTTGACGTCTTTTCCATTAGGGCCGGAAGTTACCGCTACAAACACGGCACGGTCGGCATTCTCACCAAGACCGTGGTGCCCCTGGACCTGGAGGTGTTGGAGGAGACGGTACAGACCATGGATACGTCCTGAGAGCACCCCTGTCCCCTCACGCCCCATCTCCCTACCCTCCACAGTGCAGGCGGCCTGCTTGTCTCCCTGGTTTACAATAAAATGTATGTTATGGTCTGAGCTGTGTTGTTGGAGTACTCTCGAAACCAGCTGTACACACACCCCTTGCCGCTTGGGCTAAAAGACTCTGGCGTTCTCCTGACTCTGTGGCATGTGGACAGGCCACCTTGTGGCTTGGCTGGGTATCAGACCCACGTTTGAGTTTGTAATGTGTAAGTTATTGCACGGAAGGCAGTGGAGCGTGAACCAATGAGAGTGGAGATTCCAGTCACAAATTTTATTCAGTTTACAGGCAATGTAACATGAGTAGCACAGTGTAAAGTCACTACAAAAAGCTTCTGGATTTCTAAATACTGGTCAGAGGAACGAGTTAAGGAATAAATTCAGAAAGTGTTTTCTGTGTATTTTGTGAATATTAGTATATCTGAGTGGACAGTCAATACTGACTTTTGTCCTTGATGAATAAGCCTTGAAATATCGTAATTTGCCATCTTTACAAATGTAAGCAAGTTCATTAAACACGAGCATTTGGCAATGCCTTATTTCCAGCAGAGAGTACAGGGTCACAGATAAGGAAAGTATGATGAAGGAGCAGATGTCACTGAGGGTTAAGCTAGAGTCAGCAGAGACGGCACAGTGCGCCCTGCGTCATGGTCCTCACCGCGACACTCTGGAGCCAGGAGCACACGATGTGAGGTCTGCATCTAGATCATGCCCAGAGTTTCAACACAAGCCTCCTTTCAAAGCCTTTCATTTCACAGTATAAAAAGTCTTTGGCTCAGCAATGCTGTCTGCATTTTAAGGATGGATGGATGGATGGCGAGAGAGACAGCAGCCATAACACAGCATGGCATGCTGGCTAAACGGAGACTAGCACAGTCATAAACAAACAACTGTAAAGTGGGGAATCAGTCACACCATCTGACCCCCTCTAAAAAATGTAAGGAGTGGGTGGATGGGAACAGCGCCTCCATCAGGCTGATATGTCTCAGGTGTAGAACATGGGGTGCATGTTGATTAGTAAGAGCATCTGCCTATAGCTGTTTGGCAAAGTTCCACCCCCTGCTGTCTTCAGGGATGCCCCAAGCTGATCCTGCCTGCATTCGAACCCAAGCTCAAGGCTCACTCTGGTAGCGCAGCCCCAATGGAACCCGGGGGGTGGCTACTGATGTCATTAATGTCACATGATCATAACCTTCCATCTTCAGTCAGCCAATGAGGACAGACCTCCCGCTCCTCCCAAATATCACAGCATTGGATCTAGTTTTTTTGATAACAAATAAGAACTAAAATAAAATTAATAGCTATAGAATACATTGTAAATTACTTGGAAAAAAACCCTCCATTCCTTGCAGACCCCTGGGTGTCCTGTGGGGGGCACTCATGAGGTGGCTGCCCTTAGCTGCATCTGTCTGGCAACCTGCAGTATGAAGATGACATCGGGGCGTCTCTCCGGCGTGGGGGTGATGCACATGCTCACCAGGTCCCGCAGCTGTGGGGGGGAGATTGCACGGGTAACACACACCTTAATTATCTCATAAAAATCTGTACTGCAATATCTGTAACTTTTATTTCTTATTATTGTGAAATATAAGTTAAAGCATCTCGGGGTCTTAAAAAGCAAATTTACATGAACATGTTGTTATTAACTGCACATATATTTTTGGCCAGTAGGTCACATAATCTTTATTCCTGATGTAAGTTAACCTATAGGTTACAGCGAAGGCTGTGTTAGCACAGGGAGCTAATGAGCATGCTGGAACTGGGAGTGAGAGACACCTCTGAGGCTGGGGTTTTACTCGCTTTCGAATGTAAGCCACTGCTACGACGTCTGGGCCTGTCCTAACACAGCCTGGCACCGTGCGAAAACTCCACCTTTTCAGGGTACGGTGGGGCGGCAAGGGATGGCGGTTCTACCTGGTCGGAGTAGCCTTCGGTCGGGAGAGGTGGGTAGTCACATTTCTCAATCTTACAGCAGAGAGAGTATAGGTTCATCTTGTCTCCATAGAACGGGTTCTGGAGAGCAGCCATCTTTTGGGGGGGGGGGGGGTGGGCAGAGAGAGACCCAATAAGCTGTAGGCAGAGGGAGTGGGTAGACATGCTGGAACAGTGTCAAATGAGCCCAGGGAATCAAACATGCCTGTGGTCCATAAGGGGGGAGAGGGAAGTGAAGGCCGTGATGTTCTGTCTTTAGTGAGACACGCACAGAGCTTTAACCATCTGCTCATCCCATTAAAACAGTGTCTGTAAGTCACTTCTGCCTATATAAATACGCTATTACTATTAGTGTACATGAGTGATATTAATCATAATTGGAAGATAACTGGGTGGAGGATAACAGAAATAACTGTGTTATGGTGAAACATGCATATTTTCATGCAGAAACACTTGTAAAATAGTGATGCAACATATTGTGAGATTTTTAATACGCGTGAGAACAAAAACAAACCCAACCGACGTGTTTGAAGCACGTTATGAGAGTGTGACAGATCGCCCAAGGTCAGGGTGTGTGTGTGCGTGCGTGTACGGTGAACGTAAATAGATTACCTCATACAGCAGGCATCCCAGGGACCAGACATCAGACTTGAAGTTGTAGCCGTCCTCGTGGATCCTTTCTGGGGACATGTAGTATGGCGTTCCCACTGCAGGTAGAGGTGCAACCAGTTAAACAGGAATGTGGAAACCAGACGCTCCAGGACGGGAATCCCGCTACATTCCTGTGCTTAGCGTGTCAGGCTCTTGTTTGTGGGCTCAGTTCATCCCCACGGGGATCAGGCTGTGGAGCGTGGAGGTGGGAAACTGGAGGAATCTCAGTATAACGGACAAAACAAAACAAAAATGTCCCTCCAAGAAGCAGAAAATTTAAAATAAGATTCTGGACCGGCAGGATTTGAACAGGAACTTGACAGCTACAGCGAATTGGTCAACATGGCTGATAACATGTAGTGGATGGACTGCTTCTGTGAGGGTATGTCGGAGGTAGGGAAGCTCCAGAGAAACATAATGGAAACGCAAGAAGGTACCAGGAATTTCTACTGGGAGCAAAGACAACATGATCCCACAGAACGTGTGTTTGGATAACGCACTGCAGCACTGCCTAATCCAGTGAACAGAGCTCAGGAGTATTTCACAGAACTTAGGACTGTTAGAAGGAGAACCCAAAATAGTGAGTGTGTCGGGGGGGGGGGGGTTTGTTCTACAGCCCCACATGGCCCCTACCTCAAGTCCAAACCACTAATACATCTGAGATGTCATTCATATGGAGGGCTAGCCGTAATCGCCGTATATCGGCATTTCCCGAACATTCAATTTAAATCCTAGGCTCACCTACGTGAGGAGCACACCGCAATTGGTAACAGTTTGGGATCACCCACCTAAGGAGTGCGCTGCCGTGGTCTTGGAGCTGAAGAAGCGGCCTAGGCCCAGGTCCCCCAGTTTGAGCACCCCCGTGGCTGTGATGAACACGTTAGCTGGCTTGATGTCTGTGGGGGAGGGAAGGGTGTCCCATTACTCTGCCTTCAGGCTGTCCCACTCTGCAGGGATGTACCAATACATCTATGTCCCACCCTAATCCCATCTCCTTAACCGTTCTTAAATAAGACAGGTAAAAGGTCAGTACATGGGCTTGTATTTTATCAAACATTTCTCTGCCCGGGGGTTGCCTGGCGCTTCAACGGGCAGTATTGTTGTCTGATACCTCTAAGGTTGGAGGTTCGATTCGAATCACATCTTTGCACTATGAAGCTTGTGAAATGCTGAGCAAACTCAGGTGAGCTTATGATTCCAAATTGTGAGACCAGCTTCTCCGTGATGCCGGGCTGGAGCCATTGTTTTTTTGTGGTGGAAACATGTACAGCCAGTTTCGGATTGGGAAAAAGCCTGGCACCGGCTCCAGTATGGGACATCAGGGACCATACTGGGGGAGGGGCTATATGTATTTCACTGTGTGTGGAGGGAAAATGAAACAAACCTCTATGCATGACCCTGCGTGAGTGCATGTGCTCCACGGCACTACAGAGCTGCCCAAAGTACTTCCAGATTGTTCTCTCGGGGATGAGACGTCGGTTCTTCTTAAAGAACTGTGGGATGGGGGTGGGGGGTAAAAGAGAAGCATAATGGACTCCTGCTTCCATCCCCTCCCCATCACTAACATAAAGAGATCCCTTTAGCTCAGAGTCAGCCTCGAACCCTCGAACCCATTAGGAAATACTGCCCAGGAAGCTGCACCCACACCCACATCTCACAATGACCACACCCACAGCCCACCCATCTTGTGATGGCCCCACCCACCAAACACAGGCACTGCTCACTGCCACACCTTGATCATCTGTGACAGATCTCCTGCGTCAGCCAGCTCCAGCACGATGTTTAGCTGGTTCTCCTCGATGAAGGAGTCCAGGTACTTGATCACGTTGGGGTGGTTCAATTGCTGCATCACACACACGCACACACACACACACAGCAGTAATCCTTACACCTGTGCTACCATCATTGCTGGAAGTGTTAAGGTGATTTATGGAAGGTTCTGCCCCGCCTGCATATTAAGCAGCCACAACTCTTGGGTCTGGACAAATGGAAACACAGGCATGTGTGTCTAGCCAATCATCTGCCTAGCTAAAGAGCCGCAACTCCAGGTGGGCGTGGCCGTAGACATGGTCCCATTGCTGTATAACACAGACACAGGAATGACTGAGCACAAGTTTGTCTTTTGGCCTTTCTGAAGAAGCCAGGTCATGTGTTGAGGGATGCCAAGCTGTGCTGATGCAGCCTGTGTTGAGGGATGTGGTCTGTGCTGAGTGAACCGGCCTGTGTTGAGGGAAGCCAGCCAGTGCTGAGGAATGCCTATGTGTAGAGATGCTGGCTGTAGGGATAAGGTGTACAGTGGGTTACAGGTCTGGTGTGGGCAGCTCCTGGTCCCCATAAGGGAAAACTCAATTTAATAAAAATCTGTGACTGCAAAGAAAAAACTAAAAATGCAAAAACTCTTGTATTTTGTTTGGTTACTTATGGTTATAGCTGGGTAGGCGTTAAGGTTGTCATAGTTAGCGTTAGCATTTTTCCCATAGAAATGAATGAGCGGTCCCCATAAAGACATGATTACCCGACATTTGTGAGTGTGTGTCTGTGTGTCTGTGTGCATTCATGAGCTCCTGTATTTGTGTCTGCAGGCATGTTTATGAATCCATTGCAGTAAATGCCATCCGCTGACAGGGCGGCAGCTGCAGCTGACAGACGGGAAGGTCATGTGTTTCAAAGGCTCGTCAAACCAACCCTGACAAGCAAAAACAGCACCTTCAGGAACCCAGTCACCAAGCCAGGGGAAGGACCCTCCTCTGCACCTCCACAATCCATGTGATATAGCCTCTACATCTATGGATCCCAAATGATCCAGTCAGAGCAAGGACCCTCCTCTGCACCCCCTGATCCCATGTGATCCACTCTTCCCTACCTTTAACAGGTCAATTTCATTAATACAGTCCTGCCTTGCCTTGGCATCCATCATTTCAAAAATCTACAGAAAGAGATTGAGGAGAATGTGCAATCAGGTAATTAAGATGCAACTCATATTACACAATTATTGTGTCATTTTAGGCTTAACACTCCTACAGACACACACAAAAATAAACTTCACCCCATCTTACTCAGCCAATGAGCACCTTCCCATTATACTTTACTGGTTTTGTACGTCTGATGAAGGGCAACTGTCTGAAATCCAATGATTAGGCAGAAAGCAGCATGTCCTGCCCTCATGCCCCGCCCATCTGCCCACCCCCCCTCTTTGCCTTATACTTACTTGTACTTTCTTCAGTGCCACCTGCTGTCCATTCTGGAGGTAAGTTGCTTTGTAGACTTCACTGAAGTGACCCCTGCCAATCTTTTTCTCAATGCGGAAGTTTGCCAGTGTGCAGTGGTACTGATATGTGGGATTCTTCCTCTGTTTGGGACACAGAACGTCAACACAAAAAGGTCTCAACACAGTACACTCGACACAGCACACTCGACACAGCACGTTTAACAGCAAACTATCTGCTCAGATACCAACAGCAAAGCCCAGGGCCTGTTACTTCACATAATTCTGCCTCCTGTTGGTGAAATAAAGTCAGAAAGCGCACAGAAACCGTAGCGTGGAGACATGGTTTGGGTCAGACGTGAACAGCTGTCACTGAGCCCTCAGCCTGCTGCATGTCACGCAAGATCAGACCGTCAGCACTGGGCACTGCTTATGGGTCTAAGCGATAGTTTACATATTGACAGCTTATTTTATGTTTCCCTGTGATTCAGCAATGTCTCCCACACACACATACACATACATAAGTGCACACACACAAGTTTGTAGTTATACCTTTGTGGGGACTCTATTCATTTCTATGGGGAAAACTCTAATCACAACATGACAACCTTAACCCCTACCCAGCCCTAACTTTAACCATAAGTAACCAAACAAAATGAAAGACTTTTGGCATTATTACGTTTTTGATTGCATTCGCAGATCATTGTGAGAACCTGAAAATGGTCCCCACAACATCAAAATAAAAGCAATACTGTCAAAAAATGTGGTCCCCACAATGTAATATAAACCAAATCCATACACACACACTATGTATATATAATCATACACTCTGCTGAGAAAACTGAAGTGCAATCCTGACTCACTAACCCAACGGCTTAACAGGGCTGGGTCTCAGTGGTTCTGGTTCCATAGCGGTTCTTACCTGGTCCTCATGCCTCTGCGTCTTACACAACTCATTCTGCTCTGCGGTTTGCTGCTGCCCATAGCTTTTCTGTCCTTCCATTTTGACATCACAGGTTTGTAACTATATCTTTGTGAGGACTCTTTGCTTTTTGCTCTCCTTGGGACAGGCAGAGAAAAACAGTTCAGGTGACCAAATGTTAATCATGTGACCAAAAATGCATCATGCATCTTACCTGATAAAGCACACATCCAAGTCAAATAAAGTGTATGGTGATATACCTTTTATATGTAATCAGGATAATGGGGGCGGGGCTTATGTGCCTTCTTGTATAACAGCGTGTCTGACCCCACCAACCAGGGGCGATGCTATGAATCCTGGACTCCCTGATAAAAGCCCACCCTGGGTCCCTGCTGGCACATTTCAGGGCCACTGAATCATTCTGGCTTTATACTCCACCACTGTCACATTACTACTGTACCCTAGAACAGTGTTTCCCCATTCGGTCCTCGGGGATCAGCAAACAGATGTGTGTGGCAGGGAGCTGGGACACAACAAAAATGTGGACTGTCTGTGGGTCCCAAAGGACCGGCTTGGGAATCACTGCCCTAATATAACATAAGCTCCAACCGGCATCTCGCAGTACACAGTCTATTCTAAAACTTCAGTAACTTAAGAGTAATAATTACAATGATAACACTAATACTATCTCAAGACACTCAAGAAGATTTGTTCCATACTGGACAATGCCTCACACCCCCTGCAAAACACCCTGGTGAAACAGAGAAGCTCATTCAGCAACAGGCACTCAACTGTGCCGCTCCAGAGAGTGTGTTTTTTGAACTGGGAGATTGGCTGACTACTCTGTCCACATGGGGGGGAGTCAGTGGTGAGCAAGTGGGAAATCGGCATCTGTAAATGGAGCAGGGTAGGAAGCTCCTGTCCTACCCCCACTGGCAGGCTGGAGGCGCAGCAGAGCCTGGGCAAAAGCACACAGCCTGCCAGTGCTGATCTCAGCGGCTCATTCAACATCCCACAGCTTTCTGGGGGGGGGCACAATTCCGCCTCAAACCGGCCGGATCATGGAGCTGCTCCTGGGGGCCACAGTTGAACAATGATGGTGACGCTGAGCATTTGACAAGTGACAGGCAGGAATGTGGCCTGGGGGGGGGGGGTGGGGTATAGCACGTGTTTGGCAGCGGTGGCCTGTGTAAATAGAACCTTCTGTTCCCAGGAAAGCAAAAATCATGCCAGTGAGACGCCTCCTGCCTCACATCAGACCGGTTTCAGCCTGTTTGCATGCACACACAATGCATAAGAACCCACCTCCACGCAGAACCTGCAGTAAATCCACTGGGGGAGAGTCAGAAAGTTCCAGGGCAGGTGAACTGAGGAAGCTATCAGACCAGCTTAGCAGTTCTATGCGGGAATGGTTCAGCTTTTTATCAACAGAAACATGATGTTGTCTGAAGAAGCCACAGGAACCAGGAAGCATCTCAGCAAGCAAATAAAAATGTGAAAAGGAGAATCTAGGGAAAAGGTCTCTGTGTTTCAGGGGTGACAACAATTAAATGTACAAAGCATGGAAAAACCTGTGATCACGCCCAGCTGGGCCTACTCTCTGCCAAACCTGCTGGTCACTGCATCAGCTTCCTGTGATCACGCCCAGCTGGGCCTACTCTCTGCCAAACCTGCTGGTCACTGCATCAGCTTCCTGTGATCACACACCCCAGGGGAATGTCACGCACACAGACACACGAGTCGATTCCTGTCCTGGCCACTCCACCTCTTTGCCCACAAACACAGGGCGTGACCAACCTGCTTGAATAGAGAACATGTTGGGGGGGGCTTCTGGTCTGCATATGCTATCATCGGATTCTGAGTGTCCACTTCTGGAATGTGCTGGAAGCACCTTTCTTGTAACACCAATTTCATACAGATTCTGTTACGACACAATAAACCTGGTGAACTGTCTGCTGACGCCACGCCTACTTCGACTGCAGTCTGGCCAAATGGGAGCCAACCAGTAGTTAACAGGAGAGCCTTTTCTTGGGAAGTCATGAGTAGTGACCTTTGACCCCAAGCACAGGTTCTTGACCTCTCTGACAAAAAGACTTAGCAGCATTTGACAGATTATTTTTACAGTGTTTTGTAAGCTCAGAAATCACATTCCGAGCAAACTACTCATTTACAGACAGAGACATGATGCTCATGTCAGAAGGATGATGCCCAATCATCACCTGCTTGCTACTCATCACCTGCCAGCCCCTCAACATCATCTGCTAGCTACTTAACATCATCTGTTATCCTGCTCAACATCAACGAGGACCTAGATCCCCTTCTACATCTGGACCAAGGGGCTCTCTGTCATGTCTTCCTAGGGTAACATGTCTTCCTACACCAATGCCCTGCTACAGGTAAACCAAAGGCACAGTTGTGGTGGTCAGGTCAACAGTTGCAGGTTCGAACCGGAGGGCCTGGCTATTGTACCTTTGTGTCAAGCCTGAGCTTCCTCAGTTAAACCTTGATGAACACTGGAATGTGGATAAACGAATAGGTGCTCCACAAAAGCAGTGGTGTCCTGATGTTAGGATGAGAGGCAGCAGCGTCTGTGTGTGTGTATGGTGGTGAGAATGAGTGCAGAGAATCACCCCCAAGCCAGGTTTCACATCAGTAATGTTAGAGGGCACCCATCTCTGGATGTCCCAACCACGCGGGCCAACTAGCCCCACCCCCAATCAGTGACAATCAGACAGAAGGCGGGTGTGCCACACAGCACATGGCCGCAGAGCCTTTATGCTGATGTCGTTTCTTCAAGCAAAGTGTGGAAGCTGCAACATCATCCAACAGAAAAACACATTCTGTCTGATGTTATAGCTACCTTACTGAGCCCAGTTTACAGCCTAGTTATGAGCATGTAGACCTGAGCACGGTTTATAGCCTGAGCATGTAGACCTGAGCACGGTTTATAGCCTGAGCATGTAGACCTGAGCACGGTTTACAGCCTGAGAACATAAGAACATAAGAAATTTACAAAAGGAGAGGAGGCCATTTGGCCCATCAAGCTCGCTTAGGGAGAACTTAACTAATAGCTCGGAGTTGTTAAAATCTTATCTAGCTCTGATTTAAAGGAACCCAGGGTTTTAGCATCCGCTACACTAGCAGGAAGACTGTTCCATACTCTAACTGCACGCTGTGTAAAGAAGTGCTTCCTCAAATTTGTTTTAAAATGTTCTCCCGCTAATTTCCACTTATGGCCACGAGTT
>JAODLC010000123.1:31852404-31865186 GCA_026781145.1 Hippopotamyrus pictus | reverse complement strand
ACCCATAAAATACCTGTACTTTATATTTCTGCTCCCTGCATGGATTACCTTACATTTATCTGTGTTAAATTTCATCTGCCAAGTAACAGCCCAGTCGCTAATTAAATCCAGATCCAGTTGTAACCTCTCTGCTGCTCTCTGAGCATGTAGACCTGAACACTGTTTACAGCCTGAGCTTGAGCATGTAGACTGGAGCACAGTTTACAGTCTGAGCATGTATACCTGAGCAGTTTACAGTCTGAGCATGTAGACTGGAGCACAGTTTACAGTCTGAGCTTGAGTATGTAGATCTGAGCCCCATTTACAGTTTTAATATGAGAAAAACTGCCATTACAAGGGATGAATTCAACTCAACTGCTTCTTTAGGCACAGTGGAGTAATGCGGAGTGTACTGTTATAACTATATGATATAATAAAGGCGTTTAAGGACGTGTTAAAACGTTTTTATCCACTATATTAAAGATTATATAGGCCTCAAACAGAAAGACTGTATATTATGTAAATAAAATTTAAAGCTCTCTTTTTATATACAGTAAAAACAATATTAATAAATGTAACATTTCTGCATGTTGACAGTGGAACATATACCGTCCTACTGCTGTTGACCAGTAAACCCAAATCTGAAAGCGAGTTTCTCTAAACTACCGATTTAAGACCGGAGCTGACGCTCTGTACCAGCGACAGCTTTCGGATTAGTATAGAGTGAAGAGCGGCCATACTGTATAAAACAGTTTCTTTATACATATTTATATATAGCGCGGGGCTGCCCCAAAGTGTAGTTCCGAAGCCGTAACCAAACCGGGTAAGAGACAAAGCGATCAGAACAAACCTGGGAAATCTTACCTGAAAAAGTGACGGGCGGTACAGCCGGCCGGATTAAGGAAAAGGTAAAAATGGAAACTGCATGAAGCCGCGTTGTGCAACTTCTTTTTACACGGAAGCCCATTAATAGGTACGCTCGCTCTCTCTCTATGCGCTGTCACTCGCGTAAACATTGTCATTGCTATACTGGCACGTCCCATCTGTATTTTTCCCCAAAATTTAAGCACATAACAGTAATCAGTAACAAGAGAGAATTGTATAAATCTGTAAAATAATCTAGACTTTCGAGATACTGGAAGTGTAGCAAATATATTGCTTGAATGTTGAATTTCATACATGCATGTTCACGATAATTACTGAAATACTTAGAAAGTTATCCGCTTATTGAACCGCTTATTAAAACGCGCGAATGGAGGCAAAATTGGTCAGCAGTCCGTGCGAACAGCTCCGCTCCCTCTCATTACGTAGGGTGTCAGTCTGATACTGCTGTGTATCGCACGGTGGATTACATATAAATCGGCTTGGGCTACAGAATACGATGGACTACGTAGCTGCCGCCATTACTTATTAGCAATCATAAGCAATGTAACATATTATTAGTGGGTGATTTTTCACGGATCGTGGTTTGATGGTTAATTTTTCCTCGTCGCTTTGAAAGGCTCCCTTTAAATACCTTACTGGTATTGCAATCTGAATGCTTCTGCATAGATAGAATTAATTTATTTTGTTTTATTAACATCCGTTGAATTAAGGCACATACGTGCGTTTCCTTTCATGATGGACAAAGTAAGCTAATCAATTTTCATACTTATAATGTTACTCAAGGAAAAGTATAAGTCATCCAGCAAAATACTACTTATAAAATACCTGGTTTTAAAAGTATTTAAGTAGGCCTATCAAAAGTCAAAAGTACCACACGTCCCAATCTATATTGATATTTTTAAATTCAGACAAGACAGATCTAAATATAGCATTTCAAGTACGGTGCATCACAATAAGAAAAACTGAGTCGCAAAAGGATAGGCGGATATTTTCTTTTTCTTTCAGAAAAAGCAGTGAAACTTGCCAAGCTTGCTGGTGTTCTGACGAGTTGAGATACTTTGTCGAGTTAGGCTACCGTAGTGGTACTCGATAGCCCTAACCCTAACTCCCCAAAAAAACCATAAAACCTTTCCCTAACCCTAACCACCAAAAAAAACCCTAACCCCTAAACCCTAATCCTAAAACGGTGGAACTGCACATGCGCCTAAAGGCTCGATAGCACGAGGTAGCTTGACTCGTCAGAACACCGGCGCAGATTAGCGAAATGAATTTTTTATTCAGATCTACAGGCAAGATGTAATAATTGTATTATAAAAATTGTATAAACTAGTACTTTGCGTTATCTTGTATCTGGTGAATGAGCCGATTCGCCCTCTACTAAGAAAAACGGCTGATCGTCCAATGTAACGCTTATTTCAGTTGGAGGCCTAGGCTAGCTCTAGTGCTGCTAACTTTGAATATTGATAAAAATAAAATATCGGACGTTTTCGGTATGATAACTGATATATTGTGCATATCTATTGAAAACCGTGATCTCCATTCTGAGTGTAAATTAAATCGTGATTCATATTTTACCCTGAATCATGCAACCATTCTCAGGTGCGTTGCTAACAGCAGTATATGTTTATTTACTTGGGTGACTAACGATGGTCGTGCGAAATGTATCGGAGTAAAAAGTAGTTATTTGGTTCAAAAATGCAGCAAGTGAAAGTAAAAGTTGCAGCAACTCAAGTAAAATACTCAAGTAATACTCAAGTAAAGTACAAATCCGGAAAAGCTGCTTAAGTAGCCTACAGTAACTAAGTATTTGTACTTAGTTACTTAACACCTCTTATTTCCTTCCAAGTTTTCCGTTCTTACTAGGTTTGGCGCCTTGATGGTATCTCATCTTGGGAGAAAGCCAACGTGATACTGCTTGTGAGAAACTTTGTGAATCTTTTTTTGTGAATTTTTAAGTCACTTGTTTTCCCATCCCCACCCACGTAAATCTTATTACTCCAGGTTCACCTCACCCTCGTACTGCAGCGGTGAAATTGTTGTGAAACATTCCTGTAAATGTGTTAGTGAGGCGCCTGCATGCTTCCCTGGCCGAAGGAGCGCAAAGGAGAACTGGCAGGCTTCACGGAGATGAGGCGTGTATGTGCCTGCTCTCCAGTGCGCCCTGATCAGAATAGTGTGGTGAACCGGAGACCCTCACAAAAGCGGCACACTCTCTAGCCTGTTGTGGATGATGACGATCCTTTTCCAGACAAGAAGGAAGACCTGCTGGAGACTGCATCCGCATTGCACTCTGTCATTACGCACATACAAGCGGAAATAAAAACACACCTCTCCTTCCAGGGAATAACTCCAGTATTACAAAATCCCTTTTACGACGTCATACTTGTAATCAGGACATTATGTCCTTTGTATGTACAGTAGCAACGAACAAACCGTAAAGAAAAATCATTGTATTTGTGTAGTAATTGGTGAGTTAAGTTACAACCGGCTATTTGCTGCAGTAGTCGGAATTTTGTAAATTACATTTTTCATAACTCCATTTCTTATTAGTGTGCATTTCTGTACAAATTAAGTTAGACAATCATACATCTGTCAACATCATTATTTTGGAAACAGCAGTAGAGCCTCCAATCCTGTGCATCTGGCCCCCCCAGCACAGCAGCGTCTGAAGCCTTGTGCGCGTCTCAGTTCCGCAAGCAGCAACACGTCGTTGAAAGGGGTGGTGGGTATTAAGTAACAACGGCTTCCTTGGAACCGAAAAAAAATGTCATCCTTGGCCACCAGCAGGCACTTTCCTTCTGATATGCAGATTTCCCTGGATGCTTTTGCAAAGATTAAGATTTTGTTTTTCCTTATTTTCATTTTGTTTTGCTTATACTTAACTTTCCCATAGGATTTTTCACACGCAGTAGTTCAGTTAAGACCCAAATTGATCACCTCGGGGGGATGAACAGGCGCATGAACATGTCAAAACAGCACGTAATAGATTAAAGAATCAGCAAATGTTACATACTTGCAACCAGTTTAAACCAGATGCACATTTTATTTTATAATTATTTTAAATTATAACCATAGACCTATATAGGTATTTACAGATAGGCCTATTGAGCTTTAGACGATATTCTTCCTATTAAAAGTTTCTTAATGACGTTTAATCTGCTGCATGGCACATTCTTTAATTTAACTTTAATTAATGGGTGTGTAAAGAACAGGATACAGTTGAGACACCAGCACTGCTCTGTGGCCTCACATCATCTGAGGTTTGGGGTTAAACCCGACCCCAGATCAGTGTCCAGCGGTCGACTCCTGAACTTTGGTGCTCCCATATATGCTTGTGGAATGAGAACTGCGTGAGTGAACAACGGGCAACTTCTTCCATCCTCCAGAGGCTGGTGATTGACAGCTGACTGCTGAAATCCAGCCAGGTACACTGTAAAAAAGAAAATGTTAAGACAACCTAAAATTTCAAATTACTGCACTAGATTTTTGAGGACTCTAGTTTTTTATTCAGGTAATCTATCTTTTATATCTATAAAAACTCATTTTTAGTTTTACATACTAAGAATTCGGCCTGCCCAGGGTGTACTCCGCCTCTCGCCCGGAGATGCTGGGATTGGCTCCAGCTTTCCCGCAACTCAGATGGATAAAGCGGCATCGATAATGGATGGATGGACAAACTATGAATTACAAACGTCAAAAGTTGTGCCAACTTGTTCTTTTTTGTTCAGATTTAGCTTTCATATGCGTAAGAACTTCAAAATTTGAGTTAAACATGCTAAGAATTCAAAACTGTAAAATATGTGCAAACTAATTATTATAAATGAAGATAAAATAGTTATGTTTATTTTAAACATGATCGTAATAAATATCATTTTGAGGATCCTTGTCGGGAACGGCAGCAAACTTCACTGTGAAGGGCAGCTACCTGCAGCTGCTGGGCTTGAATTGGTGACCTTTACTCCATGAGTAGAGAAGCTTAGCTCACAGAGCCACATGCTTAGGTGTATGGAACATAAGCTGAATAAGGTGCTAACACAAAAACACTGTTTACAGTTTTATAACTGTTCAGAGTTTTGTTCCCCTGGGCACTGCAATGGGTGAAGCCTTAGTATGCTAAACTCAAATTTTATAGTCTTTACACATATAAAAGATAAATCTTAAGAAAAGACAATAGGTCGGAACAACTTTTGTTGTTAGGAAATCTTAGTATGTAAAACTAAAAATCTGAAGTTTTTACAGATATGAAAGATAAAAAATAATTACTCAGCGTAACAATAGGTGCTTCTTAAAAACTTAGAAGTTTGAGTTGCCCTCAAAAATCTAGTGCAGTAAGTTGCCTTGTCTGAACTTTTTCTCATTCACAGTGTATGTTCCTTTGAGGTCTCCAGGGCCATGCCTCCTTGCTCCCCAGCCGTCGGCATAGCAATGGCAATTTAAGCCGTAATGATGGAGAATGTGACCAAGAGGGAGGAGGTAGATGATGAAGAGCAGGGGGCCAAGGACAGAACCTTGTGGGACACCATGTGAGAGGGGGGCACTAGGGGACCTGAAATCACCAATAGATATAAACTGTTCCCTACTTGTGAGATATGATGTAAACCAGGCAAGTGCAGTGCCTGTAATGCCCAACAGTGTTGCCAGCCGGGTGAGCAGTGCGTTGTGGCAGCTGTAGGTTTAAAAGCAGGAGAATACTGACATGGCCCGAGTCAGCAGCAATGAGCAGGTCATTTACAACCTTGACTAGGGCCGTCTCAGTGCTGTGCTTTGTCCTGAACCCACACTGAAACTCCTCCCATAGGCTGCAAGAGGTCAGGTGATCTTGAAGCTGTGTGGCTACGGTGCGCTCGAGCAGTTTGGAGATAAAAGGCATGTTGGAAATGGGACGATAGTTTTTAAAATCATCAGTGGCTGCTCCAGCTTTTTTCAGAACTGGAGTGATAGCTGCAGTTTTGAGAGAGCAGGGGGCTAAGCCTGTGTGAAGAGATGTGTTTATGATATGGACAAGAATGGGACAGAGAGCCGGCAGGCAGATTTTAACTAGCGGGGTGGGCATGGGGTCCAAGCGGCAGGTGGTGGGCCTAGCCTTAGTGACAAGGTCATGGACAACATGCTCATCAATAGCTGAGAAAGCAGAAAGAGACTGAGCCGATGTTTTAGGCAAAATGGGGAGTGATTTAAGCTGCCTATAGATGATGTTAATTTTGTTTTGGAAGAAGTTAAGAAACTCACAGCGGAGATCTGTTGAGGGGGTGAGTGGAAAGGGTTTAGTTGGCTGGAGTAACTTATTGACTGTGGAGAACAGTGCTCTGGGGTTTCTCTGACTTTTGGTGATAAGTGTGGAATAATACAGGGATTTAGCCTCATTAAGAGACTTCTTGGAGGCCATGGCATGATCTTTAGATGCCTGAGTGTGGACAGTCAGCCCAGTCTTTTTGCTGATGGCCAGTTGCCTTCATTTTGCGCAGCTCAGGTGTAAACCAATGAGCAGAACGCAGGAAGGAGACAGTACGTGTTTTAAGGGGGGCAAGTTGATTTAAAGTGCCAAGCCTGTGATTGGCTGGAGCCTCTCTACGCCCTGCTGTCATGAAAGTCTGTCTGGGCTGGGCCAAGCTTGTGATTGGCTGGAGGCCGGCTACACCCTGCTCTCATATAGACGCATGTGAAATGTGTGTGTGTGTGTGTGTGTGTGTGTGTGTACACTGACAGTGACATGCGTGATCACCGTGACGGAATAGCCACTCTCACACAAACCACGCCAGTGGGTGTGTGGTCACCCCCCTGTCAGGACTGGGGCCAAAAGTCTCTGAACCCCCCAAATCCCAGCAAGCCCTGTGCTCCGTGACTGAGGATCGTGGGATTAAGTATGGTGCTGCAGATCTGTGTGTCAATGTGGCTTTTTTATCCCCTGACAGCAAGCCTCGTCCCGCAGCCCCCATCAGCCCTGACAGCGTTCTGGGGAGCTAACACCCCTCTGTGATGGTTGCCATGGCGCTGCTGCCCCGGGGGTCCTTCTGTTTCTAAGGGATGGGGGTGCTGTAACCCACCCCTGGCCCACTCAGCTCAGTGACGCACTTTCATATCATCAGTCAGGCCCCTCCTACTACCTGAAATCCACTAAGAATTACACTGACAAACAGTCAACTTTTTGTTCGCCATGGAACCTGAGATTGATCATCATCACTGGGGCTCCTTAGACTCCTAAGGTACACATTTCACCTTCACACACCATTCATTTATTCATACAGAACCCACTGTGCGATATTATTTATTTATATATATGTGTACTATGCAATTCCCTTATGACTATCTGTCAGAGAGAATAAGCCAGTGAAATGTCCCCTTTAACACATTGGTTTTATTTTCACTCACTGAAGATTATCAGCTCTGATTTTTAAGCCTGTTAACATAGCTGGATGTCATATAACACTAGTTCAGATACAACAGCACGTCCCTGAGCCCCCTGCTGGCTGATATCTTTAAAGCTTCATCATGACACTTTATACACTTGGAGATTGTTTCATAGTGGTTCAGTGTGGGCAACATTGGAAGCCGCTCAGGGTGGCATCTTTCTGGGGGCGGCACGGCGTGCCTGCACAAAAATAATGGTGACATTTGTGCAATCCTTTTTTTATTGCACATTTGCTGATCAAGTTAATGACATCATCACACCGTGTTCATTAACCTTAATTCAATTATATTGTGTTATTGTGTCAATAAAGTAAAAGACGGAGAGTAGGGGGTGTGAGAGTGAGTTGACCTTAGGTCGGATTGGGGGAATCTATCAAATAGTGCACCTCTAACTTTGCACAATATTAATGCAATTAGTAAAATCAGTCACACTATGAAGTGATACAAAACAAATTAAAATTAATTCTTAATCTGGAATTATATACTTCCACAAACATATTATTGCATATTTTTTTGGCTTGTGTGAAATAGCTAAGAATAACAGAAAGCCTGTCTGCAAACCATCAAGGTGAATCTGTTTAGTTCTGACTCTTGATTGGCAGTATTGGGGGTGGGTGATGTATTGATGCTCGAGTGCCAAATTAACATAAATGGGTAAGAAAATACTTAAACCATCAGGTAGTTTAGAAAAAGAGGAAAGATGAGGTGGCGAAATGTGCAAAAAGTAAAGGTATGTAGCTGTTTCACCCCTTTATGAGTACAATATTATGCATGTAATGAAATAGGTTAGTGTTATACTGTAATAGCCTGCTGTGGGGTAGCACTGATGCCTCATACCACTGGGACCTGGGTTGAAGTCACCTTCAGGATTCTGTGTGTGGAGTTTGCATGTTCTCCCCATGTCACCATGGGGTTTCCTCCAGGTAGTCTGGTTGTTCCCTGCCTTGTGCCTATAGGCTCTGGACCCCCTCTGACCCTGAACAGGATAAGTGGTTACTGAAGATGGTTGGATGGGTAGTGGGATGGGTAATGTAGAACAGTGACATCATGAGGTAGGACCCCTTTACCACTACGGACTCTCCACATGTTTTCCCGTTCCTGTCGTTATATCTCCTAGAGAGTACTAACAGCACACTCCATCCTCAAAGCCATGCCTTTAACCACTACCAGTCTACTGTGGACCTTGAGTTTAGTTCCACCCAGAAGTCCCATCTGGCTCTGTGCCCTTGAGGTGCACGTGTTTGATGCAGCAGCCAGACTGTCTTAAGTGCTCCCTCTGCTGGCCATTCAAGCAAGCGGCAAGGCAGTCAACAGTAGGGTTGGGTATCGTTTGGATTTTTTCCCAATACAGATACTGGTGCCAAATCATTGCCTGAATCAGTACAATTAAGACAAAAAAGCACAAAACTAAGATTGGTAGCATTAAAAATAGCAAATTTAGGCAAATTTGAACTCAAAAATGAACAATAGGCTGTCACAGACAAGGGGCAGGCCGAGAAAGGAAGGTGCCGATGATCCACTTGCAGCTCTGACACACAAGGGGGTTTATTACAGAAACTAAATACACTGGGTAAAACTACATAGAAAAGGACCACAAGGAATCAGTACTGGAAAGGGGTAAAACGCTACTAACAGAACCATAAAATAAAAGAACCAAGCAGGGTCAAAAGACCATAACAACAAAACACAGAGGAATACTAATAAAGAGCAGGGCAATGCAGAACAGAACCATGGGAAAAAATAACTACACTAAACACAAGAATCCAATATACACAGAAATGAAGCACAGGGCAAACTGCCAAAACTGAACACAGGCACTAAAATACAGAGATAACGGGGACTAAGAAAAGGCAGGTATAAGAACTCAAAACAATCAACCAAGCAGAACAGACACTGGAAACAGGACACAGGTGGAATTAACTAACAATTAATAAACACAGAACTGAGGAGCTATGAACCTGGAACCAGGGAAAACACTACACTAAGAAAATGAACATGAAACAAAAGAACAATGCAAAACCTGAACAGAACATGAGGAGAGTAACCAGAGACAAGGAAACTCAAATAGAGAATAAACCTAAAAACTCAATAACAGAAAACCAATAAATACAAGATAACCAATGAGGCTGCTCTGAGGTCAGCCTCAAACCCTGGGAGTAGAGGGTTACAGCCTACATACCACATGCTCAACCCACTAGGTCAGGGGTCTCCAACTCCGGTCCTGGAGAGCTACCGTCCAGTAGGTTGATGAGCCACACCTGGCCATGGTATTTACCTGAGAACAGGTGTGGCTCATCAGAAGCCGAGTGGGACAGAAAACCTACTGGATAGTAGCTCTCCAGGACCGGAGTTGGAGACCCCTGCACTAGGTTATGCAGTAGTCAGGGGAGCTGGGGAGACACACTAAGGGCTTAAAGGACACAAGGAAGACAAGATGTCCAGTGACACCTGCTGGCCAAAAGGGGGGGAGACATGAAATGTTGAGGAGGGTGGGTGTTGACCCTGACATAGGCCTATATTAACTTAACTCAAATATATAAATAAAAATATAAAACACTTAACAATGTTACATAATAAAGAAAACCTAACCCAACTACAATAATTTAACACTAAATAACTTAAAGTGGGTTGGAAAATGAATGAATGAATGAATGAATGAACGTAATACCTTAAATATATAAATATAAATAAATTAAAAACAGTTAACAAATTTACATAACAACCTAGTGTCGTTTAATTCTCAGAGAAGTACAGCCACATTTTAGGCCATTTAGATTTAGACATAACAGTGTTTAACTGAGGTAGCTACTAGCTAACAGCAGGCATCTGCTGACATCAGGGCGAGTGTAACGTTAACCAGCGATGACACCTGAGGGGCGGTGGTGCTTCTGCTGCCTGAGCACCAGAGGGCAAATATTTCAATCGACAGCTCTATGGAAGCAAATCTGTCTCGTCACAATTAGAATTTTATATGCCACTGAAATTCTAACATTGAATATTTATGCATTGGAAATATGCATCAGATTTTTTTTGCCTCTGAATTACAGTCTTCAAATTTTCAGAGCTCAGAGATTTAAGTGGCATTGAAACACTCTGGTATGTGCTAATCATATAGAAATATTGGCACCGATCATATTACCAGTGATCAGTGCAGCTGGGACTGTGTTTGGGTTTAACCTGGTCTCTAGTGAATGTTTTGTGATCAAAATGAAATTGCGGTATGAATTTGATCTTGTTTTCTTTTAACTGACACACTGTAAGATGGGGATTCATTATCATCCTGTCATTGAAACACCTCAGAAAATGAAGCTGTGTTTGTGGGGGGGTATCCTGCTTTGAGGATTGATTATCCCCACAAACACCCTGTCTGACAGCCTCATCATTCAACGACTTTGATCTGATACCATCAGAGACTGAGGGAATGTGGAAGCAAGGAATTGTGGGATAAAAGCAACCCTGCGGGGGGCTCCCAGGACCCATAAAACTGAGAGGAAAGACTGGGTGGGAGCACATTCGGGGAGGGAAGGTGGCGGGGCAGGTCGGGCGGGGGGGTTATGATGTGGTTGGGGGAGTGTTGTGTCTGGGTAACAGGTCTTGTGATTATAGCTCACGCTAGCCTCATAAAAACCCTCTCATTGTCGTAAAAGGGAGGAAGGGTGCCTCTCCCAGGCTGCCGGGGACGGAAGTAGACCTTTCCAAGCTGGAATGTCGTCCATGGGTGCTGCATGGTGGAATGAGGCAAATACAGGCAGAGAGGTGGGTGTGAGGCGCAGATGGTGGGGGGTGTGCGTTTAGGCTGGCGCTGGGCCAAGCAGAAGGCTTTTATTTTGTGGGCCCAGGAATCCTGCGTTCGTTAGCTCTGCCCATTAAGGCTGTCGCATCAAGAGTGCCAGCTGCACCACATGGACCACACATTTGGGTCCACATGGCAGCAGGCTAGGTTGCAAGGGGGCTCTCTCTCTGTGCCTGGCAACTTCTGGGGCCACATGGGGACCCAATCCTGACTCACGGGGACCACCAGCTGCGCTATTGGTTTTTCAGCTCATTTTACACCACAAACAACATCAAGATGGCAAAACTGATTCGGTTGGGAAATGGATGGTTCACAGCATTGATGGACTTGAAGGGCACCTACTGCATGATGTGCGCACCCCCCAACCCCCTAGTAGAATGGTACCCTATGTATGGCATCTTCACCCCCAATTAAGATTATTCAAATAATGTTTTTTTTTTGACTACAGAGGTAACGTAGATATCCCATTTTCTTACACATAGAAACACCTAGAGGGTACATTATTTCATCTGCTTTTATTGCATGTACAGGAAACTGCATCTCATAGTGGGCTATCACATATCATTTCAGGGCACCCATCAGAGATATTTCTCTCTCCCTTACACAGGCATTTCATCATGTTTTCTCAATTAGAAGGGCACTCCAAAAGGCACTCCAAATGCACTTCATCATGTTGTCTCACCAAAAGGGCACTTTCAAGTGATGCTAGTGCCGTTCAGAATGCACTTCCAAGTGAGAAAACATGATTAAATGCCCTTCAAAGTGCACTTGAAAGGGCACTCCAAACGGCACTTCGAAGTGCACTTCAAAAGACACTCCAAAGGGCATTTCATCATATTTCTCATTTGGAAGAGCCCTCCCAAGGGCACTCCAAAGGGCACTTCATCATGTTTTCTCACTTGAAAGGGCACTTCATGTTAAAGCATAAGCAGCCTGCTGTAACTGGCCAACTTAGCTGACGATTAGCATGATTTTTAGCAAATCAAGTAAATGCTCAGATGAAACGTGTGAACTCAACTGAAACTACAGGACTATTAGAAAATGTATAACAATTAGAGAATGAGATGAGAAAGGAGGAAGAATTAAAGTTAAAATTTGATTAAAGAAGGCTGCCAACAGGTTCAAACTTAACTGCATGGGCGCCACGTGAACTGTGTGTGCTCGTGGTGCTTTCCTAGTTGAGTGGAGGAGGCACTAACTGACATGCCCCTACTCAAATGGGCCAATTGGAAAGCAGTTTTGAGAATTGCTCTGTAAACTGAAGGAGAATATACGGAGCCCCTGAAGAGTAAGGTTGGAAAAAAATAAAAGCCATATGTAAACTTTGCAGATAGATGGTTTTTATTATTCCCACCTGAGTCTTGAGGGGCTCCGTGAGAATACAAGACAACACCGGAGTAGTGATAGGTCAGTCGTGTCTTGAATGAATGATTCAATTCAATTCAATTCAATTCAATTCAATTCTTTTATTGTCATATGTACAAGTATGAGAACTGCAGAATGGGTGGTCATACAGAAGAGGTTAGTCAACCTGGCACCGTCATTGGACACCTGGTGAACACACCAGCCAGATATCTCCTTTGACATCTCACACATATCGGAAATCTCACCATGTACATGAGATATAACCACATTTTTGATATCCATCCATCCATCCATTTTCCAAGCCGCTTATCCGACTGGGTCGCGGGGGGTCCGGAGCCTATCCCGGAAGCAA
>JAODLC010000123.1:31813096-31849772 GCA_026781145.1 Hippopotamyrus pictus | reverse complement strand
ACACAAGCCCCCCCCCCCCGTCCCGTACACCATCCACACAAGCCCCCCTCCCCAGTCCCGTACACCCTCCACCCAGGCCCACCTCCCCAGTCCCGTACACCATCCACACAAGCCCACCTCCCCAGTCCCGTACACCCTCCACCCAGGCCCACCTCCCCAGTCCCGTACACCCTCCACACCCCCAAAAAGCCACACGGACAAGAATTGTGATCCTATTCAGGAAAATCAGCATGGAGATGAAAGTCAGGGATCATTGTTGCAGCCAAAATAAATCCCACTACGGGAACGTCACTTTCCAGATGTGTCTGCAGTTTGCTCCTAGTTCTCGCTGGCCTGTGTGTCCCACAGTAACTGGAGTTTATTTCAGTTTTAACGAGTCAGATTTATGACAAAACATCAAATCAGCGTGCAAGTGACAGTCACCCATAATGCCCATGGTTAACCAGTGAGATGCCAGACGGGGAATGAAGGTTAAAAACCACAATGACACAGACTGGGGGCATTTCCTGTTTCTAGGTTTCAAAAGCATGCAAGTCAGAGCCCTTTAATAAAATTGAGTGGGGGGGGGGAGGACTGGGCACGTTTCCTTTAGGGAAAAGAACACCCCCGAAAGCTATTCTTGTAATCAAGCCCAGCCAGAAAGGCCTTAGTCTTTATTTTTTTCCGGGGGGTCAGGAGGCGTCCTGTTAATTCCCAATTTAGTGGATAATTAATACAATAATATGTAGGGTTAAAATGATAAGCAAGTCTTCTATCCATCAACTTCTCCAGTACATGATCAGAAGTGAAATTTTGCATTATGTATGGTTATTTAGCAGACACTGTTTAATCCAAAGTACATTTTTGAGAGATGGCAGGGTCAGCCAGTCCCTTGAGCAATTTTGGGTTAAAGGCTCAGGGACCCAACTATGAAGTTATTCTGAAAACCACAGGATTTCAACTGGCAAGCTTCTGATCACAGACACAGCATCCAAACCCGCTGAACCATGCACCGGATATGCAGCTCAGTCTGGATTTCTTTGCATTCCTTATTTGGTTACTAACTCCAAATCCAAAGTGACATTCTAAGCAGATGATGAAAAACATCAGTGTATCCTTAAAGGGTCCAACAGAAGCTCCCTGTCTGGGAATGGTCCCTGTGAGCCTTTGGTTTGATTTGCCAGCTCTGCTCTTGGTGGCTGTAGGTTAGTTTGGATCTGAGCAGACCTGGGGGGGCTGTCCTGAGCTAACAGGGGAGGGGTTAATGGCCCAGACACACAGTTGGACAGGCAATGTGTGAACCGACCCTGGGCACCTCCCTGATACACACCGGTCGCCTTGTTGACGAGTCTTAAATGTATGGAAGGCAAAAAAAGAGGTCCTTCTCCTCTCCAACCAGGCAAAGCTAATGCAGGACACTGAGAAGGAGGCAGAGTGTGCAGGGGATTCTCACATGAAGCAGGATGACCTTCTGTGAGGGATGCTGAGCATACAGGGAGTTCTCAAGAAGCAGGATGACCTTCTGTGAAGACCTGGATCATCCCACTCTGTGAGGGATGCTGAGCATACAGGGAGTTCTCAAGAAGCAGGATGACCTTCTGTGAAGGCCTGGATCATCCCACTCTGTGAGGGATGCTGAGCCTACAGGGAGTTCTCAAGAAGCAGGATGACCTTTGGTGAAGGCCAGGATCATCCTGCTGTGAAGAATGCTGAGCCTACAAGGGATTCTCATGAAGCGGAATGACCCCATCAGCTAGCATGCTGACAGACTCATCATTAATGACCCCCCTGCCATGTTTCTCCTAGTTGCAGGTAGTCAGCCAAGCTGAGTTCATCCCCTCTGCAGAGGTTGGGATGAGAAAAAAGCAGAGGAACAGCTTCTTCTAAAGAGCTGTGGCCAGACTGTGACAGTTAATGCTGCTTCCCCGGCCTGCTACCTTACTCTTAACACTTTGCAGTCACCATTATATCTATACACTGTCACCTTATTTATTAGTATAATCCCAGCCTTGAGTCATTTATTGTTCACAGATTGTGTCTATTTTTTGTTCCTGTAAATCTCCTTTGATGTGTCTATATTGTTGTACAATGATGCGGCTATCAGAAGTGAGCCAAACATTTTTCCTTTGTATGTACAATTGTGTAAAGACAAAGAATTCTGATTCTAAAAGTAAAGAAGAAACATCCACAGCCAGGGTCCCAATATTCATACAATTATTCAGTTCAATTCAATTAAATTTTATTTGTATAGCGCATTTTTACAACTGTATTGTTCACGACATTGTCTCAAAGCGCTTTGCATTATCCTTGCCCAATGCTCCCAGAGAGTAAACCTCATCATTATTACTATTTAGTCCTTTATGTCGCTTTTCCCTGAACAACAACATGAAGGAGGAATCGGCCGAATATTTACTGAAGTGAATGATCTTTCCCTGAGCCCACAGAATCCACAGAGCCTTCACGCCAGCAGCTCCATCCTGGCTGCTTCATTTTTTTGAGATGCTCACCCAGTTCGAGAGCAGACCTGGTGACTGGGACCCAACACTGGCCCATGCTGACAGTGCTGGTCCACAGGAACGCGAGGAGGTGAGCCAGCAGCTGGCTCGGGGCATCCTGGGTCTGGCTTAGTGTGCTGTGGTCCCTCAGGTAACCCGCGTGCTGTGTAGAAACGCATGCCGACCCCAGTTTTCCATAAGCGTCGATGCGAAGCGCTTCATTCTTTTGCACATAAACATGCACACCTGTACTGAATGCTCAGCATCATTTGTTTCAGAACTTGGTTCTAAGCTGTATTTGAATTTGCACATTTATCTGGGCACTCGTACACATTATTTTATGCTCTCTGTGAATGTATCAATACTGCCAAGACAAACTCGTAGTATATGCAACTGTGCTTGGCCAAGAAAAGGAATGCGGATTTTGATTCTGCAGCAACAGCGGTGGGCAGCTTTAGACAGGGTGGGGTGCTGAGCTGTGGCTGGATCAGCGGGGGTGCTGTTGCTGACCCTCTGAAGACCATCCTGACAGCCGAGGGAGACTCAGATGCCAACAAGAGCCATTCCAGTTTTTAATTGTTTTTGGGGACAGAAGGAAGGACAGGACAGCATCCACAGTCCACAGGACACTATGGCAGCTGTGTGAAATAAACACAGGGAATGGTCAGACAGACCTGAGCCCCCCCTCCAGTTTGTGCTTTGAACAATGTGTACAGACATCAGCGCAAATCTGAGTGTGAACATTCAAGAGTGTCACTGTTTCTAAAGGGACAGTGCATGGCAAGACTCCCCAGGCAGATGCGTATAAGGCACATGACAGTCACATGACACTCCAGAGGAGTGCCTGGCAATTTTGTTGATCACATGACACGTTGAGCTTGGACCACCCTATGCCAAGACTGTGGTCCGAACAAAAAGCTGCTTCGATATCACACAGTTCTGTCTTTCCACTGTAAACATACTGAAAATAAAAACAAAAACAATTAAGTTTACTCTTTTCTCAAAAATAACAGAATACTGCCCTTTTCTGAATTTCAGAATCCCCCTGTTCAGCTTTGGGGACCTGTTTAAGGTGTCTTTCTGTAAATATGGATGCAGCCGGAGGCTCAAGGTAAAGTCAGAATAGGCTTGTGAGGCCGGTCCGGGTGGGACTCCTGGCTGGGTGGAGGTCCAAGCCGTCATTCAGCACGGGGGTGTTGGCAGTCAGGTCTGTCAAGGTGGAGGCCGTGCTCACAGGGCTCATGGAGGAGTTGGAGATCTCGGAGGCGGCCCCCGGGGGCGACCCGCCCGGCAGCACGCACCCCTCTGAAGCCTTCTCCGTCATGCCGTTCTCCTGCCGGAGAAGGTTCCTCCGGAACTTGGCGCGGGCATTCTGGAACCAGACCTGCCACGGCAGCCACAATTCATGCCTTTGACTTTCACTTCTGTCAGAGATGCCTGCAGTACATCCAGAGAGTATGTCTATGGTAGTATCTCCCAATCCGGTCCTCGGGGACTCACAGACAGTCCATGTTTTTACTCCCTCCCAATTGTGAGCTCGTGAGTCTGACAGGGAGGTCAGAGGGAGCAAAAACATGGACCGACTGTGGGTCCCTGGGGACTAGATCGGAAAACACTAGTCTCTGAGCATCTTCTTTGTCATAATAACAACACAGTGAACTGGCACACCTTTCTGGAATGTGGTAGGAAAAACCGGAACATTACGTCTTTGATGCTATTCATGTTCTTAAATTAAATTTAACTTACAGAAGCACCGAGTATTCCTAATGCTTCTCATTCCTGCCAAACCTTGGGTGAAACCTGAAGCCTAGCGTGTTTAATAGCACAGCAGGCGTGATGCCCCCACCTGTAGCACGCGCTTGGTCAGGCCCGTTTTCTGCGCCAGCTGCTTCAGGTCCTTAGCATCAGGATTATGGTTCATGGAGAAGTAGGACTTCATGGTACGCAGCTGGTGATGCTTAAAAGACGTCCGCATTCGCTTGGACTTCTGGCATGTTCCGTAATGGCCGTCGCTATCCAGGGGATCACACTCATTCTCATTGCAGCTCAGTGCTGGAGATTTGGGGGGGGAGGAAGAGGCTGGTTAAATGCTGGAAGAGACCCCCAGGCTGGATAGGGGCTGCATTACTGATGTAACAGATGACCAGCATGTCCCGTCAGCAGAGAGGTAAGGAGTCATCATCCCGCAGCCCACGCCCCATTTGTCCTGGTGTGACATAGCTCATGTAAAATGCCACTGCCCTTTTTTCGTTTTCCTTAATCAGGCAGAACCTCCAGTGAAGACTGCCTAGGTGTCTGGAGAAGACATTCAAGTTCATTCCCTCTTCACTCTCTGTGTGACCCATTTAATAACCTGAACTGTGAAAGCAAAGATATGATCTTGATGTATATACCTGTGTGTGTGTGTGTGTGTGTGTGTGTGTGTGTGTGTGTGTTTATATATATATGGCTGAAGGGATCTTGATGTATATACCTGTATGGACACGGCTGAAGGGGTCTTGATTTTTTTAAAAAGGGCATTAAAATGCCACATGATCTTAACCTGTGACATCGATTCTCAGCATACCTCATGTTTAACTTTCAACTGTCAGAAGCCATGTTTTTAAACTCAGTCTCCTGGCCGAAAACAAAAAATGTTTCCTATCTGTGTATTCAGCCTAAATCAGCACATTGTTTATGGCACTGTGATGTTTAGGCTTAATCACAGGGTTCCCAAACCAGTTACCCAGAGCCTAAGTCCCCTCCCTTTCCCTGCTTCCACTCTCTGGATCCTCACTCCTGCTGTGTTTTCTATGTGGAAATGCTACTAGTCAGTAAGCAGCGACTGTTGAAGACACAGCTCTGCTTCCTTCACAGGAATGTCTAATTTGTTTGTTATGAAGCATTTATATCTGGGGAAATTTCTGCCTGCAAATGTAAATAGTAATCCTGCTATATGGGGGTGTCAGCTGTTTGTCTCGATGTCAGAAAATGGTTATAGCTTTATTTATGTTGTTGGGTTATATGGTTTAACATTTTTTAAAAAGGGGGAGTTTAGTTTGATTAGTTGGCAGTGACTAGTTTATATATTAATAAAATCTAGTGTTGTGACACCACTATAGACATCATGTCTGAAATGCAAGAGCATAGATTTGGTTTCAACATTAGTAGGGATCTAATCAATGCAAAACCCCCACCCCCCCTAAACACACACAGAACTCCCACAGTATTGGTTAGAAAATGTCCAGACCATCTATCCTCAAATCGCTATTGCTCAAATGCCACACTAACTCGGACCTGTTGTCCTCCAACAAAATCGCTATTACATGTTAAAAGTGCTATTTATTACACAAAAAAACATGTATTAGATGCACAATCAGTACTGCATATGAAATCAGTTTATTACACAAACACATAACTTCTATGATTTGCTGAAAGTTGAGATTCTCAAAACAAATTATTTTTAACTTCAGGTCACTAAATTGGTGAATTGGTGAATATACTGTATATGAAGGCCCAGTTACGTCGAAAAGAGGGAATGAGGAAGTCTGGCTTGATATAACACCCCCAATACGCCGCTTAGCTAGGCCATATAATTCATGTTATTCTTAATAATGCCAAATTTTCGGATCCTTTCATTATTTCACTTTATAAAGTATATATACCGAGTAATTGCCGTAAATACATATGAACGTAATTACAGTTCACACCCACAATGTCAGGAACCATATGCCGCATCCCGGGTTTGTGTTGTGGCCTCTAGGCGGCAGCAGAGCTCCAAAGCCCCAATGCACTGCAAAAACGGGGAATGGTCCCAGTTTAGACGCGTTGCCATATGTAATTTAATGTAATTTTAAATTCCGTTATTTAATGGGCTAAACAGCGTGAGCCGTTTTAGGGATTTTGTCGAGCACCTACATTTACGTCTTTACAAAGGAAAGCAGTCAGACCTTCCGCCACAAACAGTAAATTATAATCGAACCAGCGCCGGTATGAGGCACTGTACACCGACGAAGCGATGCCACCCTGCTCCAAGGGACAATATGGTCAACCAACTACAGCCTAGTTTGCGTTTATATCAAATAACTCTCACCGGGAATGGGCATGAGTTGATTTCTTTTTATAGCTGAAAAAAACTTGATCTCTTCAACGTTAAAACGCCATAAAGCAAAGAATTCATGTTTTTGGAACAGATTCTAATCATTTGAACTCGTTTGTGAATGCATCCCTATAAACTCGGAGAAGCCCATTTACACATTGCGCCATGCTACCGTTTTCGAGGTAAAATATAATCACACCGGGGTTTATGTGCTGCGGTTAATTAAGCTGAAAGTGGAAGGCGTTTTATTAAGCTGCCGTTATGTTAGGCAAACCATAGGTTAGCTGCAAGCAAATGAATTGAACGTTATAATGCGAATTACCGCCTTTCCCAAGAGGTTTGCATTTTCTTCTAGGCTGACTATGCGTTTATTTTTGGTGATATTTTATCAAAATAATTAGGCCATTATAGTTCATATTACTACAGTACAACAACAATTTGACAGTGGGGAAGAAATCGCTAATGGATTTAGAACAATCATTTTTCAGGGAGGATGAGACAAAAAACAGAATGGTCGAAGCCTCTGATTACAGGGTCTAGATTCGCCTATACGATTCATTAGATTCTATGAAGATGTTCCCTGTTATTTTGCGTTCCTATAAAATCAAGTTAAAATGCATGAAATAACGGGAAATGTTTGAAAGTGTTATTGTGACAAATATTGTGCTCTGTTTTGAGAGAAAATACTCTGGCGTTCAAGGCATTTTTTAAAATAAGAGAATGAGGCCTATGTCATATTTTCCCTGGGCTTGATATGTATTTATGTAACTCATTAAGTTTTGTTAGTAACATGAAAAGACCCTTAACTGATTAGTCAAGACTAAGACCAAATTATTTAACCAAAAATGTGTGTTCTGAGTGTTTTATGGACCGGGTCAGTGTGGATTTATTAAAGGACAACAAAATCTATCAGCACATATTGTGAAGATTTTCGCTTTATGTGTATAAAAGGGTTTTACCCAGAATACACTACAGGTGCGCCTGTGTTAAACAGACTGATTTACTGGCCCAGAAACTCTCCTAACCGTCATTCAACAAGCAGGGGGTGAGGGTTCGCTTAAATCATAAACCTGCCAAGTCCTTCAAGCCCCCCTTTCCAGGTCTTTCACCATTTTAGTCTTTTGAGGTTCAGAACTCTGCCGAAGCGACGTCCCACTTCGATTTGGCCCTCAGCATACACAGATGAGAGGAGCGTGAATAATCGAGGGACAGCAGGACCGGGAAACCTGCATGTGTCTATGAACCTTTCTTACGGAAAAATTGCGATTAAAACGTGACGTTTTCAGTGCGACGATGCAGTAGAATGCCATTTAAACATTGCATAATAATCTGAATTTAACGCAAGATGGCAATCAATGAGGTAAAATAGAATTTGTTATTGGGAGGGGGGGTGCAACTGAATTTGAATGAAAAGTTCTGTTATTGTTTTTTTTTTTTTTGTAGGGACGAATGAAGCCAAATGAAATATTGGGGGGTACAAGTCCCCCCCTGATCCTACGTGTTCTCCCTGTCTCGCCTGGTTCCTACGCCCTTGTTCTGAATATTAATTATGAAAATACCTTCAAACAACGTCAAGCCGACAATGTTACTCCTACACACTGACAATGCCACCGGGTCTCATTTAAATGAGACGATTATACGCATTATACTTAAATAATAGGTAGGCCTTCAAACGTCGGCTATATATTTTTCCTCGACTTATCCGATGCAATGAACATGCAATTTTCCCCGCCTCTTGAGAGCTCCGTCCGTGATATTACCATGACGTAATCGTTGGATCTAACTAAGCCTAGCAAAATGTCCGTCCATTTTCTGTAACCACTTATTCTATTTGAAGTCACAGGGGTCTAGAGCATATCCCGGAGTCGATGGGGCGCTGACCCAACGCAGGGAACACTCACATGCCATTCGCTGACTTGGTAGCGCCAATAAACCTCCGCATGTTTTTGGACTATGGGGGGAAACCGGAGTACCCAGAGGAAGCCCTACGATAACGGTGAAACTCCACACACATGGAGTTTCCAACCCTGGTCGCAGAGGTGTGAGGCAACAGTGCTAATCACAACTCCACCACTGCCCCGTCGCAAAGGGTATTTTCTTTTCATTTAAAAAAACGATACATTAGGGCTACTACAAAATATGTTATACTCCGTTGTCGCAACTCACACTAATTTAATTAAGATGTTTTGTTCTGTCATTTGGTAATTTAAACATTAATACGACATATTAGTACAATTTTAAATTATATGAATGATATAGATGACTTGCAAACTTTTTTGTGATAGGTAAAATTTGTGTGAAAAAATATATGAAAAAATAAGCTCTATTTATAACGTTATATATATATTATATACCTAAATTCTACTAATGCAAAACAATTGGTAAGTTAAATTAAAGCAGATATTGTTCGTTCAGGTGGCTATTTCACGTGATCCAAGATTTTTAAGTTTCAGAAATTGCTTTATAATCACACTTACACTTCAGCCAGAAAAATTAAGCGTGCACGTACTTATTTTTGCAGCCTACATATTAATCGCAGACTAAACCATTTTGCTGTGCAGTGGTGGAATCGTCCATTTCCATGGTCCTTAGCAACGACAGGTTCTCCGACCACATGCATGTCACTGTACGCGGACTGTAAGGCAAGCTTACCTGCGCTGTACTTGGCCAGGTCAGCATCTGTTGGGGGGATTCTCCTTTTCCGCGGGCGTCCTTTCTGTACGGTCCCGTTATAATACGCGACCCCCGAAGGCGTTGAGCCGGTTTTACCGGAGATCACATCCGCCGGATCAAAACGCTCCTGGTATTCTCCGCGTACGAGCGTCTCAAAGTGGACGCGGCAGTACACCAAGCCGTCCTTCATGCCGAAGTGGTCGCCGGTCGTCAGCATCGTACTGCAGGTTGTGCAGGTGAAACAGTTCAGGTGATAGACCAGGTCTCTCGCTTTCATCACCATCTCCGAGGCGGAAATCCCAAGATGGCATCTGGCACAGCGTTGCACCGAGAATCTCCTGAAGGGCGACAGAGTGCGTGTCCGCGAACTGAACACAGAAAGAATCCGACAACAATCCTAACTTTTATAAAGATTATTAAGATAACATAAACTTTTATGATCCCAAATTCTTGAACATGTACGTATATATAGGCCTACTGTTGTATGTATGAATTAATGTTCAGAAAACAGGTCTAACGACTGCTTTAATAACACTCTTGCCCGTTGCCGTTAAGACACCTGTAATAGTCCTCTTTGCAGTAGATACTGCCGTCCTTGCTGAAGCAGGTGAGCTCGGATTCCAGCTTCAGTTTACACTCGCAGCATGTCAGGCAGCTCATGTGCCACTGCCGGTCCACGGCAAGCAGATAGTAGCGCTCGGAGATCGTCCCCCGGCAGCCGGCACAAAGAGTCGCTCGCTCGCCGTCCACCTGGCTCATATTCTGCGAAACCATTTTAAAAACATAACTGCAAACCGTGCAACGACGATTGTGTTATTAATCACAAACTGGAACCCTAATACAATGAAATAATTAATAGTCATTGCCCATTAATCGAAGCCATTTTATTAATAGGGTACTACTTCTAAAATCTTAAATAACCAACACTTTAACCCTTGTGTTCATTTGCGGGTCCCGGGGACCTAGTTGAGGTTAGTAAAGAAGACATTTTTATATTCGCGAATTTTATATATATATGAGAATAAAACTATTCCAGCTGGGTCCCCAGGACTCATATTGTATACGTGGTGCAGTGTGAAATTAACTGAACACAAGACTTAAATGCTCTGATTGGTGTCATTTAAGGTCCGATCTAGATAATCTATTTTATCAACGAAATATAGGCCTAATTAATATAAATTAAGTTGCATTTACAAGAACCATTCTTGAATAACACAATAATATATAGCGAATTTAGCAGTAAGTGACTAAGTAGCATAATCATTAACTTTCTATACTGAAATATTTACAAAAAACCCAAACAGCCTCTGTATATCAGATGCAATGCGATTTCAACGTGAGTTAACAGCTGTGACGGTTCTTGTTACTGCCTCAGTAATTCTGCGCCACTATAGGCCTGTTTGGTATACAATATCACATTAACTGGTTAAGGGAAAAACTTGAAATTAACGGATTTTTATAGAAACTAATAAATCTGGACTGCCTGTATCCTATATAGAAAATAATCAGCGGTTACGTCCTGTAAACAGTAATTGTGTTAATAACGATAGAATTTCGATTCAAATGATGATATAGATGAACATATACAATAAGTAAGTTAAAATCATAAACAACCCGAACACATACTATACTAGCGTTCCTCCATTACAACGGTATAAAGAGGAAGTACGTTCCATTTGAATTTATAATTAGACAAAAGCCTTAACGGACCTTCATAAATATCATGAAATCAGAACCAAAATGATTTATATGCGCCCGCTTATCTGCGTAATTATGTGAGAATTTGTGAGCTTTTCTTCATCCTGTATTTCACTCATTCGAATAGGCCTGTGATTTTGGAGGAAAAAAACGAAATGTAAACCGCATCTATAGCCATTATCATTAATGAGAAAACGGACAGGCGTTCATATAACAGTAAATGTAGTATGATACTGCAACTACACGGATTCCTTAGAATATCCCGGCCTTCGCTCGGGGTTCAGTTGTCGTAGCACTAATCGGGCACCTGGTTCACGTCAAATTATAGTAAGATAATACAAAAACTTAAATTCTACAACTGTCTCTCGATTACAATATTTACAGTGATTTAACTATTAGTGGGTCATCTACTTACAGGGTTTATATGGGCCTAACTGTTAGCCATAGGAAATCTATACCATCGAATAGCTTATTCGGGCATTACAGTTAAATATTGACAATACAAACTCTCACAGGATATATATAGGCTTTCCAGCATCTACAGATAGAACTCAAGATCCAGTGTTCACATATTTCCTTGTATGGAATACTTTAGTGTGCAGAACCCTCGAGTACTTTAAATCAAGCTTTTTCACAAGACCTTAAACCCGAGTGTTACCGGGTGGAGCTCTTCCCGGCTCGCCTACCGTGTCGGTCTCTCCCATGTCTATGGCCGAGCTGACCGCGCTAGATTCATTCTTTCCTCTCCGCTCCATCTCACAGACACCATGCGCTTCACCTCCGGGAAGACCATGGAAAAGCATCGCGGCGGCTGATGGATGGATGTTGCACTGGTTCTCCTGAACCCTGCAGCCCAAAAACTTCCATGAGCCACAAGCCAGGGGCATGCATCGGATGCCGAGATGCAGCCCCACTCCAGGAATCCAGGTCACATATAAATCACCAAAAAGTAAAGGATAAAAAACATTACACGCACAAGAAAAAAAAAAACTATACAAGATGGTTATTTGGCCTGATGCGTTTTGCGAACTCAATTTTGTCTTTTAAAATTTAATTCCAAAGATTCCCTTTGCAATCTCGAATACATCTGAAGTTCCCCCTTCTGGTTGACAGACATATAAAAATGAAAACAAAAACCCAGAAGGGTCGTTCCTCTGGAAAAATTGTTAAATTACACGGCAGCGTCAAAATCGTGGCACCATCCCTCAGATCAATCACCGGTGTCTGTGAACTGTCAGGAACGCGATTCCTTTATTTTCTATTACATATTTTTGTTATTGCATAATAATTTCCAGCAAAGAGACCGATCAATGAAAGCCTTGAGGTTGCACTTACGTCAGCCCCCAAAAAGCAGAAATTCATCAACGCAACAAACAATGACAAACTGTGCCAAAATATTCCCAAAGTAACAGTAGAAAAACAACAATGAATGATGCCCTTGGCAGGAGCGTGTCTTTGTTTCTGACAGTTTTTTTTTTCTGACAATTTGTCACTGTATTAAGAAGAACGCGACACAGATTGCGGCTCCAATCTGTCGGCTGTGTCGCGAGTCCAGCTTTTTCATATTTTACTTCTAATAAGAAAAATCAAACAAATCATAAATTAGCATCCTGAAAATACACATAAATAAACGCCAGCGTGTAAGGGAAGGTCGCCGTGCTCGGAATGGCTGAAACGTAGCTGTTTTCTTATTTTTAAGCCCCCCTCCCTTTTTTCTGTATAATTGCGGAGGAGGAGTTTTCCTTGTAAATCCCCTTGGAGGCTCCTGGTGCGGCCTCCTCGTCCCGCTGCTTCCTCGCGGCTCCACGCCTCTACTGCACCCGCGCCTTTTTCTACCGGGAGCGCGCGTTACGCCCGCCGCCACCCGGCCATTGGCTGCCCTGCGTCGTGCACTCTCATTGTAGCCCTCTGCTCTGCCGGGCTCGCGTTTAAAGCACTACTGGGAGTTTCCTTCGGGCTGCGACTTTTTCGGGAAGGGAGCGATCATCCTGTTCCTCTCATCGGAGTTTTTTTTTCTTGCGCATCATCATATGTCATACATGGCGTACTGGTGGGGCCGCAGAATCTATTAATTTTGTCTTAATGTATTGTACTTGACTATTTATGTATTTGCAGAGGTTTCTTTTATTAAACGGGTCCAATTAAGCAAAACAAGTATCAATTAATACGGCATTTTGGAATTTGCATCTTCATATGGTGGATGCTGCCTGTCCTATAAGCTAAGATATAGACCTACGCTGAAATGCTGAAAGAAGATGGTTTTATGCTTTTTTTGTATGGTCTACTCGAGAAATCGGTTTTCAAGAAGATGCGCTGTTGAGATATTGTCCCATGGATTTAAAATGGATTCAGCAACGCTTCCATTCATAAAGTACTGGGGGTGGGGCGAATTTTCTAAATGACATAATTTATGAGGTCACTGTGAAATTGTTCACCTAGTTGAATTGGAAATAGCGTTTATTACCACCATGATGACATATAAATAATTAGTGTGTATTTGTATTTAAGTGGTGGTAATTGCTTCAATTCATTAGGAACAGGAAACACAATAATGACTCCTCATTTAATCCTAACATGTAGCCTAGCTCTTAGTTTAATACATTTAATAATGGATTATATGTGATATATTTCGTATGATTTCAAGTAATTTGACGGTAAAAAATTATGTATAAAGTATCCGGATCGACTGGTGGCCCGACAAACGAAATATTAGCATTTCTCAATTATGTTTTATTATTAGGGTTATAATAACCCGGTTATTGTTATTCCTCTTACTATGGCTAATAGCGTTTGTGGGAATTTCTGGGATTCACTTGCAGTTTTAGTAAATTTCATCAACTTTGACATTTCAGTTGATCTATTGTAGCTTGCACGCGCATATTTGATAATACAACATGAGAGCTGAAGATAAATTTAATATGACCATATTCTAATATGACCATATTTCAAAACAGTCATATAATGATTTGCTCATTATAGATAACGATTGCGCTTAGATAATGTGGGGTGAATATTTATATAAGTATTGTGATGATTTACTTAAAATGCATGTGAAGTAACTGTATAAATACATTTCTGCCAGCATTTTGTTTTTAAAACTATAACAAGTGAAGCACACAAAAGACAGTAATGTCGCATTTTGCGCATTTTTCCATTTTTTTCATTTTCTATGCCCTCTGTAAATATGAAAAATGTAATTATAACTGTAATAAATGCATGTTTCAATAAGTTGTCTTTAGTTTATTTGCAGCTGGTGACAAATAATACTTAATGAATGCGTTTTTCTCCTTATTGGTAATTTGTTTTGAACGCAGCTATATAAAATTCAGCATATATTTATCCCTTTCCTCGTGTCTGTTTTGTCTGAAGTTTACATGCAGGAATTTTATTGTTTAATGACCCATTTCAGATCGAAGGCGTATATCGAGCCCATATGTGTGTATATATAGAATACACCGGTATACTGAAATAATTCCCGATCAAGACCATTCATGACGCTCCATGTTCATCCACTGCCCTCAGTGGACAAAATCGTTTAAACGCTTCGCTTCAGTCGGCCATCCACGTCCAGTGATTACTATCTTCATAGATGGTGGCCGACTTCATTATTAAACATTTCAAAACGTCAAACGCTGATAGGTAAAACATAATCATTTTAATACAGATTATCATTTTAAATAGAAATGCAACGAATTCCAGCAAAATCCGATTGCGTAAGTGTCTAAGTATAATACTACGTAGCCGAAATGTTTCGGCATTCAATCGTTACTGATGGACTGTATTTTAGATTAGTGTCAGCCGTAATACTCCACACTATTTACCGCAGAAGGGCAAAGTGTGCCGAACATGCTTGTCAGATTATAGGCTAAGGATTGATGATATGAGTTTGAAAATACTCGGGACATAAATAATAGTGTTTGTTTAGAGGTGATCAAGGTTTCCTTATGGATTTTGGGAGAAATTTCAATGGATTTATCCCATGGGAAGCTTGCCTCATTCTCCTGGTTTGACTTGTCTTGTTAAATTTCAAGTCATTTGTGACTATGAAAGACCACTCGTTTAACAATAATACTGTATACAGATAGGATATACGTACTGCGTAACCCAAAAATTCTAAATTTCCAAGTTTTTCCTTGGTCTAGCTGCTCTTTTTGAACTTAATAGCTAACGTTTATAAATATACATATAAGAAATCTGACACTTTAATCCCGGAGCTTCTGAATGGCATACGAGAATCGGATCTTGGTCATATCTGCGTGGACATGCATAGGTAGGCTACAAATAGTTAAGGCAGGACAAGTTTTCAAAAAGGTCGGAGAAACCTTAATTCGTTCATTATGAAAATATTTATCAAAATCAGCGTGAGCAAAAAGTAAGTGGATCCTTAATTGGGTCGTTTTGGCTTAAGTTATATCTTTCGATGGTCTAGATAAATTAACATCTAATTTTAAATCTGTAATCAAACGTTTATTTTTCCGTGATTATGCACACACATTATTACAAAATGTATAATATTTATTAGTGATTTTTTGCGTGTCTATGACTCGTGTGTCTGCCAGCTTAGGAACATCTTTTTGGAGGACTTTAGGAAAATGATTATGTCAGGTCCCCGCGACCCAGTAGGATAAGCGGGTTGGAAAATGGATGGATGGATGGATGGATGGATAGATGGATTATGTCAGGTCAGTCATTGTGACCATATACCGCTATGGAGTCGGAACTACAAAAGCAACCCAGGCAAGCCTCCGATTAGCCGGAGTAAAGGGTCTGTGCGTCTTTTTTATTAGAGGATCCGAGGTCCCGGGGTGAGTCCATAAATGGAGAACAAGACGGACAGAAGCGCTTGACAATATGCAGCCAATTAAACGGTATTGAATCTCGTTAAGCAGTTTAAGGAACCTTTTTGGGAAGGACTTTGGTCGAATATGAAGGAAAACGGCGTTATACCTTGAACTTAATTACAATGATAATATGAGAAGCTATCAAACTTTACGGAAGCAGAACATACTGTCAGTTCCACCTTGTTTTATTTAATGCATAACGTTTAGAATTCGGAGCTTCTAACCATATTATCTTATATCACAGGAAGGTAGTTGCGCTTTTGTAATTTACATACTATCGAATATTCAATTTAAGCACCGCTTTTAGCAGAAAGGGCGAATTTTACAGCGCGAACAGAACAGTTCAATAAGATGCTAAATCCATATGCAAATTAAACTCAGTGTAATACCCTTAATTGAATAAATGCATATTCATTACATCATCTGCATCTCTTGTCTGGGATAAGCTTAGCTTAATACATTAAACATCGCGTTGTCAGTATGTCTGGAGGCGTGTATGAAATGTGATATTACAGGGATCAATGATATTCACCTCACAGGTATTTACCACGGGTTCTAAACCCTCTCAGTCAAATACATTTACAGTTTTTTTCTGTATACTAAACATCCCATGTGGACAAATTGTACCTTACCTGTGTTTGTTTTGTTATCGCGCATTTACCCCATCGACTTCGGAAATTAATTTTCCTGAAAAATGCTTCCTGAAAAATCACTACATAAGCACCCCTATCCAGGACAGCGTGCAAAACTCCATTTACTGTAAATCCCTATGTTTGAACAGCAAACAGAAAATCGAGAAATATCAATTATTGTATACCCATCATATTGATATACAGGCCTATTTATATACGGTGTGATAATTTATTTTAGCAGCGCTCTGTATTCTACATATTCTCTAAACGTATCTCTAGCGGATATATGTTGTGAAAAAATACAAGTTTGTGCGTTATGATAAACAGGTTTGACACGTTTCCTATCGCTCTATGCAGGAGCCGCACCACCCTCTAATCACACACTTCCAGAACAAAAGTTGATTGAAGTTTTTTTTACCGCCGAGCATGCGTGTATCTTTATTGTATTCTTTTCATTCAGTATTTAAAAAATTTATTGCATTTGGAAATCACTACAGGACATATTGACTATAGATAAATGAAGAATTTCCCCCTGGGATCAATAAAATTCTGCCCTATCTAATCCAATCTAACAATGTGTAATTTGCTTGGATCGATCTGTTTCAGACTATCAGTACCGTCGACAGCGCAAGCGGGGGCCCCTTAGACGGCCAGGCTAGATCTCCATCTCCCGAAGGGGAAGGTGGGCACGCAGAACTAGTGCTAGCCGCCCAGAACGAGGTTCCTTGTCACCCTCTTGCCCTTGTGTTTTCCCAGCTCCCGTACTGTGGTCCCCTCATCACCCTTACTATGTGCAGTTTTTTCTGCTTTTTTTTTTTTTTTTTTTTACTGTGTGCTAATTTCTGCTAGCATGTCTCTGAGAAGCGCTATATTATGTTAGCATAAAATGCTAGTAGAGTTAGCATTCACTTTTGTAAATCTGCATTATGAATCCATTCCGTTCATTCTAAGTTTATCAATGCAGATCACTGGTATCTTTGTGATTTCAACCAATCAGATGGTGGTGACGCAGCCAGCTTGGTTTGGTCACGGGGTCCATACGGATAAAGGCTGGTATGGCTCGCATACTTTGCAATTGAAAACTGACAGCTCATGGTACGTGATGGGTACAGCTCAGTCCCTGCTGGCAGTGAAAAAGCAAAATAAGTATACCTTCTACAAAAGATAGGTCTACTTTCATAAGGCTGGTCAGAACCACTCTTAGCTATCTATCATTTATCGATGTTGTTGGCTGATACCACTCGGGGCCCCTATGGTTCGGACCGCACACCGCTGAAATGATGTAAGTCCTAACATCGCAATGGGTACACATGCAACACATCATGAAAAGATGCGATGCAAGAAGGGCTCGGGAGATTCTGGCATCACGCAGGCGGGGAAATGAGGTGATGATCCACTGGCGGCTCACAGGGTTTATTAACAGAACTGAAGACACTGGGAATACGATAAAACAAACAGACCACAGGGGGTCAAAAAGCAAAATAGGAAAAAGACAGACTATCTACAAAAGGTCAGGGCAACAGGGAGCAGGCAGGGAACAAAATACAAAAATTAAACAACACAGGGGAACTTCTAACATTCTCAACCACCTACTGAAATGCACATGAAATAAAACAGGCCTACAACGATGACCCACTAGGGAACTGAACTAAGGCAGGAACATGTATACAGAAACTGAACGCAGTAATGATGCAGTAGGAGTGAGAAATGAAACAATAAACCAATCAGGGTTGAACACACAAGGACTGGCACAAGAAAACAGGCAACAGGTGAAACGATTAAATCAAGGAACTCAAACTTAACAGAGAAACTAAGAACCAGAATCTATCAGTAGGGGAATAACAAAGACAGGTAAAAACACAACCATGGGCCCAAAGCAAAAAAACAAAACCAAATACAAGTTACAAAACACAGGAATTAGACAACTGATGAAAATGAAAAACTAGGGAACAAAGTCTACAAAAATAGGTAAGGGGGGATTTGAACACAGGAGTTTAGTAACCACACACTCAGCTCACTGAGCCATGTGGCTAACTAGGGAGCAGGAGAACTACACTAAGGACTTTTACAATGAGGACAGGATAGCCAGCGACACCTGTTGGCCAAACAGGGAGAAGACACAAAAGACTCAAACAGAGGGGTGCTGACCCTGACACAAACGAAATGATCCATATGATAAACTGATTTTGTCTGATACATGACTACAGTCTTTGTTTGGTTAGCCAATATAATTCATCCTCACACTCTGCATGCGCAGCAATTCCTAGATAACGCATATTCATAATAAAAATAAGTATCATTCTGTTGATTATGTAGGCATATTTATTTATTTATGGGAAAGGAAGGGATGGGGGTCCCTTATTTCTGACGCGGTGCACACAGATGTCTTATAGAAGAAATAAAAGTACAATGGTGTGATACTACAATCTGGGGAGGGGGACTTAAATATAAAATACACCTTATTGATCCCTATGAGGAAATTCTCTTTACACCTCCCCCATCTTGCTTTCTAAGTGAGAACAAGATAGCCACAGAGGGTGGCCACTTGGTGCTGTGAACAGGGAGCTGGGGGTTAAGGACCTTGCTCAGAAACCTGTAAATGTGTCAAGGGCAGGCTTAAACCAATGACATACTGACCACAAGCACAAAGACTTAGTCCACTGAGAAAAATTTATAAAGAACACCCCTTTCTCTCATGCTGCAGTGTAGCAGCTGCAGCATGGAGGGAATAATCGATTTTCAAGTCATTGCTGTCAACCAGTCCTGCACTATTTGCTAGTTACATCACACTCCATTAAGCAACCTCTTTTGGGATAGTTTGGGAACCATGTGTAGAAAAGTAAACAACTTTAGTAAGATCTACCTTTCAAGTCTTCTTAAGATGCTAAAAGTCACCATAATCTGGGCACCAAGCCCAATTCTGAGTAAAAAAATTCATGGACAAGCAGTCTCATCGGTTTCTTTTTAATTAGTAACACCTTTGCAATAACATAAAACACCAAACATTTGTGTTTGGAATCTCTTTGGGAGCCAGTGGTTACAATTGCAATTCATAGCAAAACAGAACTGAATGAGTAAGTTAAAAAATTATTACACTTAAAAGAAAATGTCTGTACGGAAGATATGTGCTAACGGGTTAAAATTGCTTGTCAGTGGACTTTTGTTATGAAACCAATAATTTTGCAATGTTTTTACAGAATGAAGCAAGTGTCCCAAGACTTCCTCTGAGTACTGTAGGTCTAAGTACCAGAATCAATCAATCCATCCATCCATCAACCATTTGAAACCACTTATCCTGTTCAGGGTTATGGGGGGTCCGGAGCATATAGACACAAAGCAGGGAACAATCCAGAATGGGGCACCAACCTATTGCGAGGGGCAGGCACACACACCAACAGGCAATTTGGCAGCTCCAATTAACCTCAGCATGTTGTTGGACTGTGGAGGGAAACCAGAGTACCAGGAGGAAACCCCACAATGACACGGGGAGAACATGCAAGCTCCACACACATGGAACCCTGGTGGACACTTGAACCCAGGTCCCAGAGGTGTAAGATAACGGTGCACCATCACAGATCACCAATCATTCAACCCTTAGGCCTATATACTTAACACCACAGAAAAGTGATGGCAAACACTGAAATTTACAAAAAAAGAGATCTTGCACAATCCCTCTTTCTGTGATATTTACTAAACCTATGAGAATAATGGCTGAATTAAGTTATAGACGTTAATTAAGAATTATTCTATTTAGGATTTAATTGTTTCTTCTTTTGTGAGGATACCAAACACAAGTAACAACTGATACAAAAGATATTTCTGTCTTAACGGGTAAGGCATTTAAATAAGGCTCCTGACGAATTCTGACATTGACATATAATGACATTAACATAGGATACTGCACATACACATAGGCCTATCAATTAATTAATTATTTTGCAGCTAAAATATTTTGCATTGTCCCGGCACCCTGTAATAGATAAAGCGGTTGTCAGATGGATAGACATATGACTCATACGTATATCCGAACATTTGGGGAACTGAAATTATTCTATCCTGGTTACTTACTGGCAAAAACAGCCTCAAGTCATAAAACCGGGTGGTCAACTTGCACGTGTTCTTCGTTTTTTTAAACCAAAGGTTAAACCGCCCGCAAGTAAGTAGATGCATTAACGCACAGGACCGGTCAATCCTATAGGCGACATAAGACGCCCACTAGGGCGCCAACTACTCAGTGGGCACCGACTTGCCAACCTCGGACAGGGGACGCCAGCGGTAATGTTCGCCTAGGGCGCCACATCGACTAGGACCGGTACTAGAACACAGAACATAGATGAAATCCGAAATAATCTGACATTTTCATTAACTGTTTTGTCTTTGTCTATTGACAGACGGACGCGCACACATTTCTTTATAGGTTACTTTTTTCCAAAAACTATGAAACAGGTTATAAATTATAATGTTCCAAGTTTAATTCCAATTAGACCTACCTAACAAGACATCCGTTAATTAACGAAACGAAATTGTTTTTCTTACGCAACTTTCAGGGTTATTAATTGGCGTATATCGCAAACTACAGAAAAGCGACTCGCATCACGCGATTCCCACGGCCTCGAGCAAATGGGATTGTGGCCTGTGAAGTTTTTTGTTCACGAGTCTGATCACGCGAAAGAATATGGGGTCTAGGAAATAAACTACAATACCCAGAATCCAACGGAGTGGCGACGGCACCGCGATCTGCGCATGGAGACCATGGCGTTAGTCCGGACCGTCTGACTGGGTGTTATAGAAATACGGTTAGAATAACCGATCCACACCCCTCGTCCGCAGCACGACACCCGGCTTCCGTGAAAGCTGAAAATGGGGTCTCGGCTCAGGTAAGTGTCTCCTGTCCTCTGCCTCGGTGTCGTCCTTCAGAAGAGCTGTTTACAAGAATGACAGGGAAGAGAACAGCGCGGGGCCTTGACTTGTTGCGACCGACTTAAATGTAGCGGCACTTTATTCATGTTGTAATGCCGGCACTTACTGACCTTGTTCATGCTGCAGTGCCGGGACTTACTGACCTTATTTATGCTCTAATGCCTGGGCTTATTGTCCTTGCCCACCATTGTACGTATTTGTTCGCCATTACTGCTGATGTTCCTAAGAGCAGCTAATGTTCTGGTCTTGTGCAATTTGTATGCATGTGTATATGTATGTATGTATGTATATTTAATCTGTATGGGCGAGGTGTGCGCGCATGCAAACATGTATTGTTTATTTATTCTAAATATTTGTATCTATGTTGGATTCATGATTGATTGACAGAGGTGTTACAGACGCGCGGATACGTTTTCTAGTTTTGTATTTCAGTTGATCTTTTCTTCATCCAAAATTACACGGTGGCCCTGGCAAAACGACATTTCATGATGGCCATGTGGGGCACGATTTACAAATGTTTGTGCACGTGTATCCTTATATGGTGAGATGACAATAAAGAACCTCGAATACTGAATCATTACACATTGCTGGGGATACTTGCTGTGGTTGTAATGGGTTTGAATCCCCAAAGTAAATGATGATTAAAGGCAGGGGTGTTTAATGAATGCCAGCTCTCCTGCTCTCTCCTGTGCCCTTTATCATTGACTGTATTTTTATTCTTTAACTGCCCGTAAAGGTGCCAGTCCACCTTCAGGGGATCCTCTTACAGCTTGTCATCAGATCACTGCACTCTAATTGTAATGAGGACACCGCTGCCTGTCTTTATATAGGGCTGGTACTTAGAGCCCTTCTGCTTTTTTAATGTAAGATACTCTAAGGTTGTGTTACAGTCAGGAAACCGTAGCTGCAAGCTCTGTGATTAGGTGCTTACAGAAGCTCACTTTGCATCTTTACTCAGGGGAATTGCTTGTTTCACTTACGAAAGTTAAAGATAAAATAATAGTTGCCTGCTTGCAAGGGAATGGGTTTGCTTGTGGATATTTGTTGCTCCATTATCACGATCTGTGTTGCTTTTCTCCTCCGTGCTTGGTAAGCTACGTCACGAAGCGGCTCCCTCCTGCCGTATCTTGCGTATCATAACCCAGGGGTGCTGACTGTTCTACTTATTTTATGGATCAGATCTATATTTATCAAATGTGATATTTTTCCATTTGGAAGCCTCACAGGGTTAAGCCCAATAGCTGATGTTCAGTTCTCAAACAAGGTCAGAATCCTCAAATATTTCCTTTTGTCATAGCTGAAGTATGACTGGAGTCAACCAGAGCAGGAACTGACAGCAAAGCTGAATCAGGGGCCTTTACTTACTGACTGTGCTGAGATGGTGCCGGCTGTGACACAGCAGGCTAAACTCCCATCAATGGGAGCGTTTTACCAGAGCTGTTAAAATCACCGGTCCAAATGGATACATTTTGAAATGATTCTCCTGCATTTGGAGCATCGACAGGGTGAACAGATCAAAGAAAATAACTAGTGTTCTATTCTTGGAGGCTTTAAAATAGTTGCCTTACGTTTGAATGGATCCTCTTGTGTCATGCTGCATGTGAACAGGACCAAGGTTAAACATGTTCTCCAGAGCAGAGATGCAACCAAAACGGGTGCAGCCTCCAGGTAGGGGCACAGACCTGGCCTGTAATGTCACCTTGCAGGTAAGGAATGGTACTATGGTGATGTGTCTTCTTGTGGGCAAAACATCTGCATCACCCAGCTAGGGATTTACTCTTAAGGGAAGAAATAAATTTAGGATCATACCGTTCAAGAAATGGTGGTTAAGCAGTGGTCAGTAAATGGTTAAGACGTGTTAAACAAGGTCTAGTCCTAGTGAAATTTGGCTGAATATGGTCTGAAAATGAATATGAGAGAAGGGACTTGAATAAAATGGATTGTGAATCAGGCTCCAAGCCCATGTGGGTTATGTAGGTTCGACACCCCCAGTGGACGTTTCCCTGGATTGGGTCCTGGTTATGCCGCTCCTCTAAGACAGGGGTGGGGAACTTGTCCCATGGAGAGCCGGTGCAGGTTTTTGGGGTGACCTCTCAATCAGCAGTGGTTCTCAGCTCCAGTCCTGGGGACCCACTGTCATTGGCTGATTGAGAGGCCACCCCAAAAACCCGCACCGGCCCTCCATGGATCAGGTTCCCCACCCCTGCTCTAAGATGAACATGCAGTAACAATCACCAGCAAATTCCACATCCCTGGTGGCAGTGGGGATCAGCTGTTTTGTAACTGACCGCTGACCTCTGACCTTCATGCATATTTCAGGGAGAGCCCCCAGTCCACCTTCGAGGTCTACGTGGAGGTGGTACACCCTGGAACCACTGGCTCAAGTAAGTCACTCCTATTGAACATGGCCAGTGCCCCGGTGTGGTGAGCGAGTCATCGGCATTGCTGTCGACTATACATTGTATATTCATCTTTTAAACTCAGTCCTATTCTAATTTTTATATCTGGGCATTAGGTTTTAATCCTCTCAGATATTCTTTCGATCTGATGTGAATCTGCTGAACTAGTCATTTCCTTTTGACACTTGTCACAAAATGTACTGTTAAATTGACATTCATGTGTGGGTTGTGTTCTGGTGCTGAATGCCCAGGTCTTCACATGAGTCACGCCTCTCCCTGGGTCTGGATGGCGGGAGAGGTGTGTCTCTTCCCATCTCCTGTGATGACACAGTATTTGTTTTCTGCCGTGAGTTTGGGCCAGATGGATCCCGCAATCCAGGACCTTTATGTGGCACCACGACCAGAGACGGAAGCTTTGGTTTTGTCCTGTACCACCCCCCCCCATCCCCTATGCTTCCACAGAGATGGAGGATTTTACTGATGTCCCTGATTGAGCCATGATGGTCTTTGTTGTCTGATCTAAATTGTTTGGTTATGCTTGGGGGGGGCTGCCTTTGGGGCGCCTACCTTTCGGGTGGAGGGGGATTTATTTCAAAGTACCAAATTTCCCTCCTGTGGCCTTGAGTGAAAATACTTACTGTCAGTCAAAGAGCCAAAAGCCGGCAGAGTGTGAAGATGTGCACCATCCAACTGTCAGGGGACACCCAAACATAATGCCTCCTCATTCATGTCGTGTGAGCTTGCTGCTTTCATTTATGAATAACTGGTGCTATTCTATGGGTGGCCAGCCGGCAGCCCACGACCCCATCTTTCGGGGGGGGGGTGCAGAAAAGCCCACGGCAGCGCGGGGAGAACAGGCAAACTTTACACACATGGAACTAAGGCGACATTGTTAACCATTGCATCACCATGTACCCCTAAAAGAAAACATACAAGCAAAAAAATTCTGGACTACATTTGACAAGCTGGAGTTTTCACTTAAAATGACTGCCATTAGTATCTGCAAATAGGACTTAATATATTTCGAAATATTCTTTTGAGGCATTCGATTTGTATTGCCGTGGTAGTTTCATTCTCTTCTTGGAATAACACTGACAGAGTTAAGCACATAAATTTCCAGGTTGAATTTCTGACACTGCAGAGTCTCTCTACTATTCAAAGAGTTGCACTCTGCGAATAAAGGTAGACGAGTTAATTCGTTATTCAACACATTGGCGTGCTATATCACAATCTACGACAGAAACTGTACTAGGGATACAGCTTGCAACAGTTTTCCCATAACTCTTCCCAGTGTCCTCGCAAAAAAATCACTTTGATCCCCACCGAGAAACTGTGGTAGATTCGTGTTGCCTGGTCGATTGTCTTGCGTGGCTCCTCCCTCGATTATTCAGGCTGATGACGTATAGCTGGCGCTGTTGCAGTTTCAGAGAGCTTACGGCATCTGGAGCAAAGACTCGCTCGAGCTGTAACTCTATGCAGTAGGGAGTGATTGCTGAGTCGCATTTTTATTATTATTCCGTTTACTAAAGGAGTTCGTTTAAAGCTATGAAAAGTAACAGTTTTTAGGTCCCTGGCCGTTTAGTTACTAATAATCCGACGAAACTGAAGAGGAGCCGTGGCGAATCGCTCAAAGTGCCTGGACTTATGTGAGTTGAGTTCGGACTGATTTAGTAGTTTCTGTCGGGAGAGTTTCTCTCTGTTTGTACCGCTCTGGTTGCTCCGCATTATGGCGTTAAGGGCGCGGGCTTTGTATGACTTTAATTCCGAAAATCCCGGCGAGATTTCAGTAAAGGAAAATGAAATCGTTACTTTGTACTGTGAGCAAGACATAGAGGGTTGGTTGGAGGGAGTGAACGGTAGAGGGGAAAGGGGGCTCTTTCCTGCCTCCTACGTGGAGATCCTGAAAAACACGGCTCCGTCTTATAACAATAACATCTCGGCCGGGGACGGGTATCAAGCCTCAAAGTATGCCAATATCTCTGGTAGCGGCTATGATACATCTTACAAAACACAGCCAATAGAAGAAAACTTATCAAAAACTAGTGCTCCTAGTTTTACCAGCTACCCAGTTCCAGTTCAACATCCACCCAGTTATCAGCCCAGTCAGGCGAGTGATGATGATTGGGATGATGAGTGGGATGACAGCTCCACAGTTGCGGATGAGCCCGGAGTCATTGGTGGAAGTTTTCCAGACTACGAGGGGAATGGGCCATCCACATACAGGATGTCCACTTCATCGATGCCTCGAGGTGGGACTGCCCAGCAAGCCAAGAGCTCAGCAACCGTCAGCAGAAACCTCAACAGGTTCTCGACCTTTGTGAAATCTGGAGGTGAGGCTTTCGTGTTGGGTGAAGCTTCTGGTTTTGTCAAGGATGGAGATAAGATTTGCGTTGTGATGGGCCAGTATGGACCGGAGTGGCAAGAGAACCCTTACCCATTTGTATGCTCCATCGATGACCCCACCAAACAAACCAAATTTAAGGGCATGAAAAGTTACGTGGCATACAAGCTGACTCCCACTCATACACAGAGTACTGTCAGCAGAAGGTACAAACATTTTGACTGGCTGTATGCTAGGCTGGTGGAGAAGTTTCCTGTTATTTCCGTTCCTCACATCCCCGAAAAGCAAGCCACTGGAAGGTTTGAGGAAGACTTCATTTCAAAGCGGAGGAAAGGCCTGATCTGGTGGATGAACCACATGACCAGCCATCCGGTTTTGGCCAGGTGTGATGTTTTTCAACACTTCCTCACATGCAGCAGCACAGATGAAAAGGCCTGGAAACAGGGGAAGAGGAAGGCGGAGAAGGATGAAATGGTTGGTGCCAATTTCTTCCTCACCATTAGCACCCCCGCAGTTCCACTTGACCTACAGGACGTGGAAAGTAAAATCGATGGTTTCAAGGCTTTCACGAAAAAAATGGATGACAGCGTGGTACAGGTTAATACCACCTTCAGTGAATTTGCCCGAAAGCAGATTGCTGGATTTAAGAAGGAGTACCAGAAAGTTGGATTGTCGTTTAAGATCCTCGGGCAGGCTTTTGAACTCGACCAGCAGCAGTTCTCTGTCGGCTTAAATCATGCGATTGCGTACACGGCAGAAGCTTATGACACTGTTGGAGAGTATTTTGCTGAGCAGCCCCGACAGGATCTTGACCCAGTGATGGACCTTTTAGCGCTCTACCAGGGGCACTTGGCTAACTATCCAGACATCATTCATGTCCAGAAAGGTAAAGTCATTATCCCACCATACACCTCTCTTTCTGTGTGAGCTTAGTCTAAACTAAAGCTGTTCAGTGCCACGTGTATTAATCTGTTTCTGAGCCAGTCCTTTAATTGAAAAAGACACTCCGTGGTAAAGTAAATCTGTGTGCTGATTTTTAATCACATTTCCGTCGGTGTAGCATCATCTGTTCTAGATGCACTGTGGCTTTTGCATTGCTTGAGGGAATAAAAACCTATATTTTGTATTAAATGAAAAGTATCTGTTGCAGTCGGGACATGCAGATCATGGTTAATATTAGATACTTTAACATTGTATTGTTTCTACTGCATGCTTTCAGCATAATTCACCTGATGATTCCTTTTTCCCCAGCCCTGAATAGAAGATTGACTCAGTCAAAATAACCATCATACCATTAGGCAGAAACTTTTTGCACATTTTAAGGCAACTCCTACTGCTTTATAAACGATTTTGTTTTCCTCATTTTGGGGAGGAGTTCATTTAGGGGCCAGTTAAATCACATAAATAAGTCATGACTCACGACTAAGTAGATCAAAGTGCATGAGACTAGGATAGGGCACTTGTTTCACAATGTAAAATAAAAAAGATAAAGCAGAGTAAGCAGATAAAAGCAGTGTAAGATGAAAATAGTACAGGTTAGTAAGTATCTGAAAAATGAATACAAACCCCAAATACAGCACAAGAAGTTTAAAATAAAGGCTTCAGGCTTGTGTTACCCTGATCAGGAAAAGTAAGACATGGATACTTGTCCTAATTTTTACGCAGTCATGAAGATGCAATAATAGCAAAACAACATAAGAGAAATAATGTCATATTTTATAATGTATTATGTGTTACACCCAGATTTGGGATAACATCCAGTTAATCATATCGGACTGTGGAAAAATACAGAAAGGGTTTAATCATATTAGATTATTCTATCAACAGTACATCAACCATGAATTCTATCACACGACAGCAACATTGGCAAATTTGATTTGAAATCTTTGGCCCAAACCCGACCTGTATCAAGCAACAGGTTAATTTTGAGCACAGCTGTGAATTTGGCTTACAGCATAAGCTGCTAATGTGCTAATCAGGCAAATTCACAGGACATTAATGCGTAACTACATTTCCTGCTAAAGCAGTCAGGCAGGGTGTATCTGATTGCATGCAGCGAAACAATCATTTCTGTGTATGATTAACCACAGTGAGACCAAGTGAAAATGAATGATGTGGATTTATTTCTGTTGGCTATTAAGAGAAAAGTGACAGAACCAGCAGTCAAAGAGCATAACTTATTATTTTTGAATAACACAGGACATTTCCATCTAATACTGCACTACTGTGATGTTTACCAGACAGACAGACAAAAGGTCACAAGGTTTTTATTTCGAAAATGCCCCAAATTAATTGCATACTTTACTGCAGCCATTTTGGCTGTATTCGTATCATAATCTACAAGTTGAGGCCCAATTCCAATCCAAAAAAAAATCATGCTTTTTTTTCCTCACGTGTATAGGGAGAAGAAAGCATATTGACACCTAGGTGTGTGTGAACAGCCTTTAGGATGGTAGTTTGAATCGAGATTAAGTGTGGAAGGAGATCATCTGTGATGCTACCATTCCTTTGTTGTTCTTACCTCTCTGCAGACTGACCCTGAGTTCACTGAGGACAGGTTGGGTGGGATTTGTTTTCCAATAAATTAACATTGGGCTTCAATCGTGTATCTCGTGTGTCTGTGATCTGTCCCTGTGTCGAGAAGGTCGTGTATTCAAAACCCACAACTGATATAGTGGTGGTGTTGTGGTTGGGCCCTTGAGCAATGTTCTTAATCCCCACAGGAATGCCGGCTGCCTCTGCTCTCTGTCCCCAAGTTTTCTGCCCTTGTATGTTGCTTCTGATAAAAGCTTCTGATGAATATAAATATGCCAGAAATAATGGCTGTTTTACCTATGATGCTTATAGTGAATGCATAATTGTTGTACGGAATTGTTCAATAACATAGTTAACTTTAATAGAGTTAAAACTGAAATTCAGGAAATATAAACGCAAACATAACACACAAGAATGGGGGCTGCACATGGCTGAGTACTTTAAACACTGCTTTTGTTATTCTGGGAAAAAACTTAACTGAAAGCCTATGAATACTCTTATGAACTAATTGTGAGAAATATTTGACCAATGACAGGCAATTTCACGCTCTTATGCAAATTCTAATCATGTTTGTATACTTGCTTGTTCAATGGTTACCTGGCCTCAGGATTATAAATGCCCAAACTCGATCTGAAATGCACCAGTCATTAACCGGTTCCTCATGTGTTCTCTATTTAGCTGGTTAAATGAGAATGGATGTTTTTGTTCTTGTGTGTAATGCATACTTTGAAAGCCCAGTTGTGTCAGGAGTTGAAAATAAGCAGCTGAACACAGGCCCTGAAAAGGTGGTGTACAAGATCTGTTATTGCAAGTCTAGATATTTCGTACCTAGAAATCAGAAGGTCAACTGTTGTTTTGGTAAATAACCTGAATACCTGTTCTATGTTATGGTCTTTTATGTTATGTTCAGTATTTAATGTACTGCCGCTAACTGGTTGACCTTCAGCCTTTGCCAAGTCCACATGTGAAGTTACAGGTTTTGTCACTGTTATTAGCATCATTTAGCATGATAATTTAGGATCATTTGAAGCTTTTTGGCACATTATTTTAATAAATATATTGCTGATTGTGATTTCACTAGGATTTAAAATGTTTTCCCTCAGAAACCCTGGGAGTTTTGTTCCTGTTCTCCTTTGTCGTAGTGTTGGTCGTTTTAAGAAATGTCTTTTCTAAATGTCGAAGTTGACGGTGTTTCCACAAAAAGCAAAAAAAAAAAACATACCACAACTGCAAGGTCTAGAGTAATTGTTTTAATAGAAATGGTTTCAATTTCTCCAAGCAGCCAAAAACCTCTTGGTCAACTACTAGTTAAATGTTATTCCTTACGCTTACTCTGTCATCATTATCCAGTGTACCCTCTTGCTAGTAGCTTATTAAAACCTATATAAATTTTACATATTTAAAGATTTTTTTTTCTCACTCATTTTCTGTACTGAGGAAAACTGATAGCTTTTTGCATGCCATGTCAGGAATTTCTTATTCATTATTGAAAATTCTAATCAGCTTCTGTCCCCTTTCATTGTAAAGAGGCAGGTACCCTGTGCCAACCAATCAACAGTACAGTGATTCACAAGTGATTCACACCATTGTTTTTCCTGCTCTTGAGGTATAATATTTGAAAAGGATATGTGATTACAAACTCGCATGTTACCATAGCACTTTTTTTTTTATTACATAGATGGACTTGACATTTGATCTGTGATTATGGTGCAATTCGAAGTTTCCGTGCTGCAATTCTTTGCCAGTTTAATGGTTATGATGCATGTTGTTGATCAACCCCCTGCCTGCCTGATAATCACCCACCAATTATATTGGCATTATAACAAAGAACAAATGACTAAGTTAGCTTCCTTGTGCTTTTGAGGGCCCTTCAAACCAAATGTGTGTAATACAGTTCCTTGTCACTCTTTCTGTCGCTTTTGAACCAGTGATGGAAAGACAGGTGCACAGAAATGAGGAACAAAAGTATCGTGCCACACGTCTCAGAAGAAATTGAGCTTTAAAGGTTGCTCTTTGTTTTCTTATTTCACTTTTGTGTTATATAATATAGGAAGTGTGTTTCCACATCACATTTTATGAATTCTGAATAATGCAAGACTAAACTTGAGAGTTGAGGTTATCAGTGGAGAAGACGTGTGATTCCCTCTGTTTATTACACTCAGTACACTCAATATGGGTTGTTTTTAACAGCCAAATCAAATGTCAATTATCTGTATGATTAGTGAGCCAGTTCTAAGGACTCAGTGTTCAGTGAATTTTTGGTTTGTTTTCGATTTACACAGTTCTCAGTATCCTGATGACAAGCAGGCTATGTCCAAGAGCTGGCTTTGGACTGTAAAAAGAGAGCTAAGTGTTTTCTGATTTCTCCATGGCTATTTGTGCACTGTGCTGTTATCTATGTTTCGATGACATGTAGCAGTTTACATTTCAATGTGCTGAGACAAAGGACATGATTTTTGCCCACCATTTAGGAAAGCAGAAATGAAAGACCTACTCCTACCTCTGGCAAAGAAGATGTTTTTCCAATAAGACTGCATGTCCACTACAAAGGTTTAATTCTGTAGCTGTTGCATAACAGTGTAAACGTGGGTTAACATCTGGCTTTTTCAGCCGTAATGCTAAATGCGCTGTATATCCGACCACAATGCTAATCTCACTGCAGTGCTGTTCATTTTCATAGTCATGTGCTACACTCCTGTACTATCTCAGACTTTGCTCTGAAATTGCTGTAATAAAACTGGGTGGTATACAAGTTCAGCTGGCATACTGATTTTAATTTCCTGTACAGTATGAATTTTTCATATACAGCTATACCATAGCATCGCTGAAACTCCAGCTGTAATGCTTCAAAAGGCAGCAAAATTGTATAATGTTCACTGCTAGAAGCACTATGGATCACTGTGCAGTGTGTACTGAGGGGACCCCTGTTAACTCTGCATACATACACTTCTAACAGTCATAACGCAATCATTTTTTTATAACTGTTCAGCATTATAGTATTTCTAGCTATTACTTAAAGTCTGTGTCTGAAAATTTGGATTACTTATTGGATTAATAACTGGATTTGCAATTAAATGCATATTGGTAAAGCAAAATCCCTAATATTATCGATTTATTGGTAATGTTAAAATCATGTCTGTTAAATAAATGTTCTTACCAAGCTAAAAATATGGTAAGTATTAGAGATGCATTAATTGTATCGGCCAACTGTCAGTATCGGCTGATACAGCGACAGTGAGCCTTTGGCCAATAGTTTTTAAAATGATTCGATATTTACTGCCAATAATTCCCTTTAAACTGGTGACCCATATTGCTTTGCACTCCCACATACTAAACACTGCTGTGTGGAGTTAAGTTAACTTTAGCAAAAATAACAAAAATGCATTTCGCAAACAATGCTCTGCTAAAATTTCACGAGAAGGATCTACAGTGGTACCTCAGTATACGTCCTTAATCCATTCCAGATCCTTGAACTTGTACCAAACAGGACATATACCAAGCAAATTTTTCCCATAAGAAATAAAGGGAAAATGATTAATCCGTTCCCATGGAAAAAAAAAAATCTATTGTTATTGGCATATTATACATTAAAGGGGTTGTATGAAATAATTTAAACACTGCTTAATAATAAAATACATAAATACAAATTTCACCCCCTTCGCAACGTTAGCCTTTGTTTTTCACAATCATGGATACTGTCGTCCTCGGCATACGGTATGCAGCAGCCAAGTCCCGAATACGCATGCCACCTTCATACTTTTCAACAATCTTTTTTCACCTCCATGGTGATCCCAACCATTATCTTCATTGCTTGGCTCTTCTCATTAACTTTCTTAGAACTCATCGTTAATGAATTTACCAATAATTTACGAGAAAAAACACAAAATCACGTGAAAATTCACAGAGAATAAAAGCCTGGGTTGTTCACTGAATGGTAGTAACTGGCATACTGACGCTTGTGGGCAGTCATGGCTTTGTCTCGAGAGGTAAACAAGGGTAGCGCGAGGTGTCGCGACTCATTTTGACCCATACAAGTTCTAGCACGCGAGTCATATTCCAAACAAAGGTCGTATACCAAGCAAAATTTTTCCCGTCCAAACAGGACATATACCAAGTTGGACTTATCCCAAAGCGGATGCATAACCAAGGTACCACTGTATTAGTAAATATTTCAGCACAACAAATTTCATTGCTCACCTTAAGGTGAGACAGTGAAGAAATATAAAGTTTATGAAAAAACACATCTGTTCCAATTAAGTAGGCTAATTGTTTTGTTCTTCCCCCTTTTTCCATGGGAATCTCCAACGTGTATTTGTGTGACCACAGTAATGCAGTTACCAGTCAGTAACACAAGCATTTGATAGCCAAAGAAAATGTAGTGTAGACAGTGCAAAAGATATTATGGAGTTTATCACACTTGATGATCAGCCCTTCTCTGTTGTAAATGTCATATATAAAAGATGCATACATTTATAGTGCTCTGGGAATGTTGCCAGAGTTGGTGTTTTCGTACCAAAAAGAAATGCTTTTTCATATTTTTGGAATGTTTAATTTATTTGGGTGGAGTATCCCTTATAAACTTATTTTAAGCAGAACCTCCCAAACAATCTGTATCTGTCGGTTTTCTAAATAATTGACTATCGGTATTGGCCATTGGTCCAAGACAACATGTTGGTGAAATAATTCTTATAGAGCCAAGTACATAATTATAATCAATAAAACATGTCACTATTGAGCTGAATATACACTGATGGTACAAATTTATCTGCTAAATGTAAATGTTTTTTTTTTTTTTTTTATAAGAAGTCATAAAAACACCTGGAAAAAACATTTTATCGAAGTAAATTACTGCTGCCACGGTAAGGGTGAACCTGGAAACAAATATCATGATATATTGTGAAACTGTCACAATATATCACAATATATAAACTGGCAAATTTTTGGTCTTACCCTCCAGTACTATGCTGTACCATGTTATGTGGCATTAAAGCATCGGCTTGCATAAACTCTCAGCTGGTTCACTCTAAGCCCCTACATTGAATGAACATTCCCTAATAAATGTAGCAGGTGTTGAGTGATGTATATGTAGCCATCTTTACATAGTATCTGTATGTGATGAACAATAAGGACATTATAAACGAATTCAGATAAAGATTATTTTATCTATCTTGATTTCTACAGGTGAATGATATTGTATCTCATTTTGCTTTCAGCTGGTAGCTGTCTGGTTATTGTGAGTTTGAATACCTGCACAGCTTTCATCTGTGCTTCACTTGAAATTGTAAAGATGGGCTTTGGGACTTCAAAGCCGCAATGACTGTGCTATCAGATATTCTTACCAGTATTCCTAGGTTCTGTTCTCTCGACTGTACAAGATATCAACAGCTGTGACCCTCTGTACAGTCTGTTGTTTTTAAATGGGGTAACAAGTTAATTAAGGGCAAGGACTTTTAACCTGAAGACTCTGTTTAAATTCTTACAGGCATCTTATTATCCTACCCATGAATAGTGTGCAGAATTTGTATTGCTGCAGTAAAGTGTTTAACTCTATGAAAGGATAAAGTAAGTAAGTTGCCTTTGTTAAAAGCTTCAGTTCACTAGCTAAATGTAAATATACTGAAATGTGATACTGGGTTACCATCACATATGTCTGTGGACGTTTCTTTGAGCTATTCTAGTATTTCTAGTTTCTTTTGCCTTTTATGTTAACATTTATGTTAATGACTTGTTAGTTTTGATGTTAGATAGAAATGAGCTCTCAGTCGTTCTCGTAATTTCCAGTCTGGATCTTGAACTTTGTTATGGAAAGTAGCTACATTTTTGGGGTTATGTTTCTTTATTTTGAAAAAAAACACCTTGCATTTCTGTTTGTCTCATTGAAATTGAGAATTCTTATTCTCCCCCTGCTACACAGTATAATGTGTGAGGATTTTAGCCTTTCTCCTCTCCTGTCCTCTGCTGTTCAAGACGAGTACAGATGGCATGGATCCTGCTAATGATTCACACCCCGTTCGCATCACTTCTCACACCTATAAAACTACAATAAGCTGAGCGCGAGTTTGCATGTCTTTGTGTGCACCCAAAGAGTAGGAGAGACCAGCTAGCAACTAAGCAATAATTATACTGTATTCCCTAATTGTTGTTCCTAGATTGTTTGTTTTTTTCCAGATTTTACCAATATGGGCATTTTGAATTCTCTCTGACCTTGATGGCACTCTACAGAATTGTCTTATTTTGAGATATTGACTTACTTGCATTTGAAAAGATATTGATGGACAGGACATTGTCTGACAAGTATGGGTAAAATGCAGCTACAGTGATGGATGTGCAAAGAGAATTTATTTGTGTGCATATGTAAATAAAAATTACCATATATTCATAGTGTTTTTCCAAAACTGTCATAAAACAAGAATCCCATATCAGCCTCAGGAATGAATACAATATTCCTTTTGTTAAATTACGTTGTAAAAATACAGGTACAATACGTTTTTTTTTTTTTTTTTTTTTTTAATGACAGATGCAAGCTGTTGCAAAAAAAAGAATGTTTATATATTATTATTTCTAAATGCTTGTATGTTTCTCTGCAGTATTTCCATGCTCATGAAATCGGATGATTTGTGTGAGTCCCTTGAGTTCGCCTTGTGTTTAGCTCCTTGGCCAGGAGAGTGAATGGCCTTGTATATTTCCATCTAGCGTTTTAAATATGATACACTACCTCACTCATGCCGTCCCCTGCTAAGGGGGGCTGCAGCCTTAAGATGTATTAGGCAGCTCACCCTTCTCCACAAAAGGCCCATGAGGCCAAACCGTGCAAATTGTTACGTAATCTCCCTGTTTATTTTGATTTATTCCACTTTGGCTTTATTTTCTGACTGGCTTATTCAGTGCTGTAAATATAGCTATACTACTAGGTTTTAATAATTAGAAATAGACTCCTTGTTTGCTCTTATGTATTGAGGCAGTTGAAGCTGTTGCATGCTCCTAGATGCATTTGCTGATGCACTGCTGCCTCTGTGGAAGTTAAGAGAGGTGGCAGCTTGAAACACAGGGTGCATCATGTCATGGCTGTGTGAGAAGTGTGGGTGGAGGTGGGGGTCCTTGTAAGAAAGAAGGCTGCGGCTTCAAAGCACTTTCTGCAGTTAATTACCTTTCCTAATAACAATGTCTTGGCAGCAGCAAGTGATGAAACTGCGTCGTTCCCTCCTCACTGCTGGGAGTTGGTAGATAAGTTACCGTTAAGCTTTTAATTGCTCTTGTATTTGTGGCCACAGGCAGCATAGTGTTTAGGGATCCGTAAGACAGTGGTCTGCAGCTCAAGTCTCAGAATGGGTCCTGCTGTAGTATCCTTAAGCAAGGTACTTTACCCTGATTCGCTCAATGAAATACCTACCTGTCCCCCCCCCCCCCCCCCCCCCCCCCCCCCCCCCCCCCCCCCCCTTTTTTTCCATGAGAACGTCCAACTCGTATTTGTGTGCTTATTTTTCTGAACACAGTAATTTTATGTAGTGCATTAGTTAGCATTTGCGTTGCACTCGGAGCTTAGTAATTAATGGTGTGAAATGCTCTGCCGTCCATTTCCCATTATAAATCACATGGCTTATCACGACACCGTCATCCTTATCCCTATGTGAAGGACAGCTCTGTGGAAGGAAACTGCTGCTGGTTCTTTGAGTTTGTGTGCAACCAAATTCAACAAGACCAAAGGAAATAAAAATGTTTTTCGACTATCTAATTTGCTCTATAAAATCCTTGATATTTAGCCTTACATTTTCCATCGTTTCCTTACCAACAGGAAGGTGACCCTTGGCCATGTTAATGGACCTATATTTGGAGGGAAAATGGGAAGTGACAGTCTACAGTCAGTTATAAGATACTTGCTAGATGGCCATGACTTTCTCGCATGTGCTCATAATTTGGGCCTTTTAAGAGCTGCTGCTTTAGTTAACCTGACTTCTACAACATTTCTTTGTTTCAGCCTCTCTGTTTAAAATTCATACATCAAATTTAGGCAGAGGTGGAAAGTAACGAATTACATTTACTCGCGTTACTGTAATTGAGTAGGTTTTTTGTGTATTTGTACTTTTT